>CM062819.1:44091092-44508592 GCA_031772625.1 Pinus tabuliformis
AAATTTCAAAAACAAATTCACTGGGTCAATGCTGAGGACGGGTTTCCCTCCTCAGCAAGAATTTGTATGGTGGAATCTTCCCGTAATTGTTGGCAAAAAGACTCCCTGGTAAGCGGTTTGTGATAGAGTCATACTCGATGTCCATTCGCTTTAAAAGAGTAGCCAGACCCATCAATGGTGGCTAATGTGAGGGTGCCATTATCATGCACCTTTTGTATCTCATAAGGTCCTAACCATCTGGTCTGGAGTTTTCCCAGGAAATCCTAGAACCTAGAATCATACAGGAGTGCCCAATCTCCTTCGTGGAAGATCTTCTTTTTGATAAGGGCATCATGCCATTTCGCTCTTTGTTGTTGGATCAGTGCAGTGTGCTGAAGAGCTGATAGCCAAATTTCATCCAATTCATTGATTTGATGTAGCCTATTAATCTATGCTTTGTTTAAGTCCAATCCTACCTCCTGAGCTATCCTCAATGTCTGGATTTCAAATTCAATTGGGAAGATAGGTTCTTTGCCAAACACTAGTTGATACAGGGAATATCCGGTGGTATTTCTCCATGTTGTGCGATATGCCCACAGGGGTTCTAGAAATCAGGTAGCCCAGTCACGTCTATATGATGCGATTGTCTTTGTGAGTATTGCTCGATCACTTTATTGCTGCTTTCTACCTGGACATTTTCCTGCGGGTGGTATGGAGTCATGATTCTGTGCATGATAGGATGATTCTTTAATGTTGCAGCAATATTATGGCCTATGAATTGTGGCCCTCCATCCATAATTACCTCTCTAGGCAAGCCATATCGCACGAATAGTTGGAAAATAAAGTGGATTACTGAGTTCTTTGTTGCCCTTGGTAGTGCCTCTGCCTCCACCCATTTAGTCACATACTCTGTTGCAACTAATATATATGTATTTTGATTAGATGATGGGTTTATTGGACCGATGAAATCTAATTCCCATCACTCAAAAGGTTCAATGACTATCTGCGGGTGCAGGGGCATCTCATCAGACTGCCCAGGGCATCCCATTCTTTGGCAACTGTCACATGCCTGGACAAACTTCTTGGCATCTTTAAAAATGGTGGGCCAATAATAGCCCATCTGTAAGACCTTGTGACCAGTCCTGCGATCTGCAAAATGTCCGCCGCAAGGCCCATCGTGGCAAGCTTTCAGGATGTCGAAGATCTCGTCTTCCCTGACACATCTTCTAATGTGCATATCAGCCCCTGTATGAAATAAATAGCCTCCGATCCAAGAGAATCATGTGTTGCGCTGTACTATTTGTTTTCTTTCATTAGGCGTCAGGTGCTTGGGTAACTTGCCCACTGCCAAGTAATTTGCGACATCCGCATACCACGGTGTTTTCATGGTTACAACAAATAAATGTTCATCAGGAAACTGGTCTTCTACTGCTGTTGAGTCATCTGTCTTTGGCATTCGTGAAAGGAAGTATGCTACTGGATTTTCCTTTCCTGGTCGATATTTAATTGTTATATCGAATTCCTGCAAAAGAATCAACCATCTTGTCACTCTTCCATTTGTAACAGGTTTATTAGCTAGATATTTAATAGCAGAGTGATCAATGTATAAAACCATAAGGTATCCTGTTATATAATGTCTGAATTTATTGATAGCATAGATTACAGCCAAAAATTAATTTTTAGTAATAGTATAATTTAATTCAGCAGGAGATAGATTTTTGTTGATATAGTATATTGCATATGGCTTTTTATCTTCCTCCTGGCCGAGAACTGCTCCAATGGCTGTGTCTGAAGCGTCAGATGAAATCTGGAATGGAAAATCCCAGTTTGGGCCCCGTAATACTGGGGCTATTGATACAAGTCATTTTAAATCTTCAAAAGTGATGTCACATTTGTTATTCCAGATGAAATCGATATTTCCTGTTAATGCATATAACGGTGCAACAATTTGAGAAAATTTCTTTATAAATATTCTATAATAGCCAAAAAATCCCAAGAAACTACGTACCTCAGTTTGTGTGGAAGGCGTAGGTATTAAAAGAATTATCTGAATTTTTGTTGGATCTACCTGGATTCTAGCTACTGAGATATAGTGACCCAAGATGAAGCCCTCGGTCATCATCATGTGGCATTTTTCATGGCTTAAACAGAGTCTGGTGGCAATGCATCTTTGCAGAACTTTCTCTAATGTTTGTAATGCTGGCTCGAAGTCATCTCCGTAAGGTGTAAAGTCATCCATGTACACCTCGAGCCCTTCATTTATCAGATCTGAAAAAATGCTGAGTATAGCCCTCTGGAATGTGGCAGGTGCATTGCACAACCCAAAAGGTAAGACCCTGTAAGCAAATGTTCCCCAAGGGCAGGTAAAGGTAGTCTTATCCTGATCTTCAGGGGCAATCTGAATTTGATTGTATCCGCTGAAGCCATCTAGGAAAGAAAATAATTTTTTTCCTGCCAATGTGTCCAAGACCTGGTCAATGAATGGAAGGGGAAAATGGTCTTTTTGGGTTGCTTTATTAAGCTCTCTATAGTCAACACATATACGCCACTTTCCATTCTTTTTCGGCACCACTACTAATGGAGAGACCCATTTGCTGTCAGATATTGGGTAGATGAAGTTTACATCTAACAATTTTTGTAGTTCAGCTTTAACAATATCTTTAAGATGAGGATTTAACCTCCGTTGAGGTTGTCGAATGGGCTTGGCATCTTTCTCTGTATAAATGTGGTGCATGCATAATTGGGGATCAATCCCTTTCATGTCTGGGTAATCCCATGCAAAGGCCTCTTTATATTTTCTCAGGAGTTGAACAAGCTTCTGCTCTTGGTCAACAGTCAGATTTTTGTTAATATTCAAAGTTTTTCCTAGCTCAATTTCTATGGTTTTGCTGTTATAAACAGAAGTTGTTGGTATTGATTGATCGTTAATATCTTTTAAGGGATCTTCTTCTATTTCGTTATCGAGGGTTGCTTCGATCATGTGACATTTTAGATGGGATATGGCATCTGGTTGGTTAATGTAAGTGTTAATGATGTCATCTTTTGTTTGATCCTTAAATTCGAGAGCATCTTCTATGGTTAGCGATGATCTAATGTTTTCAGTTAGATATGATACAGGTTGTTTTCTGGTTTTGATTATTGTTAAACTTCGCTGAGCTAGAGGATATAAGGCTAAATTCTTCACATTGCTTCCTCTTGCTATAGTCATGCTGCCTATTCGACAACTTATGTAACAATCTGCGGTTGCTAGCCAAGGTCTACCTAGAATTAGGGGATGTCCATCGAGTCGGTTTCTAGGATTGATGATCAAAAAATCTGCTGGGTATTCCCAAGAGTCTACAGACACCATTACATCCTGTAATGTGCCTTCTGGTTTGACTACCGATCGGTCAGCCAATTCCAACAAGGTCGTGGTTGGGTCCAAGGATGTAACGCCAAGTTTTTGACAAGTTGTGGTTGTAAGAATATTGATTTCCACTCCTAAATCGACTAATGCATTGGGGAAGGAGCATCCATTTATTTGCACAGTGACTATAGGATTTCCTGGGTCCTCATATTTTACAGGTGCTTCTCTACCTGATAGTAATAAGATAAGGTACCGACTACATGGACAGTTGGGGTTGTTTTTATTTTCCTCTTTGGCTTTTTCATACTCATACACAATTCCTTAATAGTTTTTGCATAAATTGGAATGTCTTGAATAGCCTGGAGGAGAGGTATTTTTATACACAAATTTTTCAATTCTCCCAGAAGATCAAAATCAAGATATTCAAGTGGGTGTAGTATGATTAATCTTTCTAGGAATGGTGGAGAAGAGGTGATCGTTTGATCATGAGTTTTCTGTTTAACCTTGTTCTCCACTTGTGGTGCTTTTTCTACAGGTAACTGATCTTCAATTTGTTTATTTTTATCCCACTCTGATTCTATTATCCGCCCAAACCTTAATTGAAGCTCATGGCACTCCCTCAACTCGGTTTCTGGCTCAAATCCTTCAATAATTTGCACAGATTGAACCAGTTTATTGTTGGAGTTCGGGTTGGGTTGGGCTTGGAGCTGCGGTCGTAGGTTGGTCTGAGGGTTTTGTTGCAATGTGTAGGGTGCTGGAAGTGTGGGTTGCAGTATGGGGATTGTTCCTGTTGGCTGATTTGTAGGTCTTTGCCAGCTTGACTGCCAGTTCTTATTCTGTGAAGTTGAGGGTGGCCATTGGGATTGATATGCATTATTCTGCCAAAATGGTGGGAAGTAAGAGGAATTTGGCCAATTGTTATTTTGATTTGATTGGTTGGGCCAAGGTGGCATAGGGAATGGTTGTTGTGACCAATTGGAAAAAGGTGGCTGGTTCTGCCACATGGCTCCTGGGTATTGTTGCAAATTATATTGCGAAGTGTGAAATAAAGAAGATGGATTAGTCGGCGTACCTGTTTGTCATGTTTTCCATTGGCGATGCTGATTTAGCAGGTAGAATGGTTATGTTTCTTCCCCTACCTCCTTATAGATTGCTTTTAGCCCTGGGAGTGATGGGCAGCTTTCTGTAGCGTGATCTTTCGTACATATGGCATAGGTTTGCACCATATCCAGCGGGCATTCTGTGTGACTATGCTTCTTCTTGCATCTAGGACAGAATATCACCAAATTTTTTTCTGCTCCCGCCTACTTTTGTTTGGCTTGGATAATGTCGAATTGCGTTGTCAGAGTTCCCAAAATATTTGTTTTGAAATCCTCTAGCAGGTTGCCAATTTCTGCACGAGTTATACCTCCACCAGAGATTTTGTTGTCCCTAGTGGTCATGTCGCATTCCACTGGTTTCAATCTCTTACTACCTCTTGAGGACCTGATACACAATTTAATAATGTCAGCAAATTCTTCTTGATATATATCACATTTACCCATAATATTTAATGTTTCTATCCATTGTTCTTTCATCCTTTTAATCAATGTAGTTTTTAGCACATTATCAGGTAAAGGCAGAGTTGCATAGGGAGACCACTGGAGGTTATATTGAAATCGTTCCACATATTATTCTAATGTTTCACTAGGTCTTGCTACCATTTGGAATATTTTGTCTTTCAATTCCCTAGATCTGCAATAGTCCTGATACTTTTTTAGGAAAGCAGTTTTCATTTGTTCCCAATCATTTATTGTGCCTCCACCTAATCCCATAAACCATCGCAAGGCTGCTCCTTTCAATGTAGAGGGAAGCAAATTTAGTTTTTTGGGGTTAGTGGTATAATGATAACCCCGATACAAAACATCAAACTCAAACAGGAATGTGTATGGATCCTCTGATGCCAGTCCATGAAAGGTAGGAATATTTTGGAGAGGGATGGCTTTCATGGGTGCATTGACAGCTGTGTCAATGATGGGATACTGCAATGTAGAGGTCTAAGGTGTTTGTGGGTTGTTGGCCATTTTATCAAATATGTGCCAATACCCCTTTGGGATCTCTAGAGAGTTATTCCTAGGATGATTAGAAGGGGTGGGAATGAGCTTAACAGCACTCCCTCAGTCTGGGATACTGAGTGTTCCTTGTTGAATTACTACCTGAGGGGATCTTGGCTCCTCTGTTTCCTTTGTTTCTCCTCCTCCTTCACGAAGATTACAAGAATTCCCTTCTTGTAAAGAAATTGGGAGATAATTTTCAATTTCTTGAAAACTCTGCTCAGTCCCTTCTGTTTTGTTGTGGACCTCAGCGAAGGCTACAGATGGTGAGCCTGTGGCCCGAAGGGAGACAGTAGGTTGTCTGGAAGCAACTTTTCTAGGACCTACTGATGGCTGAGATTTAGCTTTCTTTAAGATGTCGTCTATGAAAGTTGATCGTCCAAGGGTCACCGGTCCCTTAGATCTGTCGGGTTTGGGTAGTGGAATTGGATTATTTTCAGGGTTTTTCTTCTTATTAATTCATACACACAATTCAAATATTTACCTCTACCCTAAGTTCTTAACAATTCTGTTGGAAAGCGGGCGGGGGAGCAGGAATTTTACGTGCTCCGTACGCAGGTTCTTACCTTTCATTTTTAATACCCAGTTCTCTCTCAACAGACAGGCAGCAAATACTTACTTCGATTTTGTGTAACTGTGCTGAAAATCGGGTGGAGGAGCAAACACTTTACTTGCTCGTTACGTAGGTTCTTACCTTCCATTTTCAAAACCCAATTCTTCTTCAACAACAATCATCAGATGTACATTACTCCTTAGAAATGGCTACACTCTCCCCGGCAATGGCGCCAAAAGTTTGACTGATAAAAGGTGCCTTTTAAACTCCTAATTATCTTCACATTAATTATCAATCCAGGCAAGTCTTTCTATTTCAAGAGTGTACACAGTATGTGGCTACTATTTGATTCAGAGAGTAATGTTTCATAAATTGCAGTATAGATCTCTTAATACAAGAGTAAACAGATGCAGCAAGTAAATTCTAATTGCAATTAAAAGAAAACTCAATCTTTTAATGAAATCAAATCATTCAACAACTCAAGTAACAACAATATGTGATTCAAGTGGTAGTAGTATCAGTTAAGAGTACAACAGTGATAACTCTTCTCTTAGAAACTGATTGAATTTAAATCAAACGCATTCCACTGTAAAACAACGATGATATCAATCTGAGAGCCTAACTGTAGTAGTAAATACTCATTACAGTTGATTACATCGAGCAGGATATTCATCTAGGAAACTCAATCCAAAGCGAAAGGAAACTAATTAAACAACAATGCTGTAAATTATATATAAAAAAGTTATTCTGTCAACGCAAAGAAATAAGGAACAACAACGAAATAAAATAATAGAAAGCAATAATACTACCAAACTGTAACACTTGCAATAATTGAAAATATATGACACAGGTGAAGCAGTGAATTCCAGCGGAAGCCAGGCCCTTAGCCGCCAGCGTACACTGCTGGTTACTTCAGATAAGTGAAAAGGAATAGCAACTCCTCTTATGTATTAATCATGAAAGAGTATGACAATGTATTTGCGTTCTTTGCTACAGCGAGAGTCTGTAATTAAGAATCACAATAATAATAACAACTATCCTCCCCCTTCTACTTACAATCATTGCCTTTTATAATGAGAAAGGGGTAAAAAGATAAGTGATAAACGCGATCCCTCAGGATCTCTCGATCCTGAGGGATTCGCAACAGTTTTCCATCTTCAGAAATTATTTACTTTCTTGCGTTGATCCTGTTGATTTGCTTTTGGACATATCTGCAACCACCGCGTTCCTTCCTTAGCCTGTCGATGTTTGCTGTTTCTTCACAGGGAACAACATTTGTCCCTTTCGTGATTTTCCTGCAGAAAGAAGGATAATAATCAACTAAGTCGTAACTGCAGATAATTTCTTCATTCTTACCATAATTCTTTGATATAGTAACATATTAGGATATAGAAGGGATATAAATAAAGGAAAATGATGATGAGATAAATAGCATATGCATAGCTTTTCCATGACTCAACACCAATTCCCCCAATTCTAAAGACGATCCACGACAGCCTTGCCTCGCCTACCACTCCTTAGGGGCTTGGTGTAAGAGCCTTTCAGCAGTCGGGGTGAGACGACCGCAACAATAATTTCCACTTTCTTCCCCTCGATTCCCTAGTTTGGCAAGCACATTAGAAACAATAATTTCCTCAGGCTGACTCCGACCCATCGCATCCCTATAATCCCCATGCGAAATAACAAAATGACAAACTTAAGAGACATCCAAATAGACCCTCCTGATCTGGGATTGTTCACAAAGACCGCCTCCTCCCGGCTAATTCCCCCATCCCAGTTACGTGCCCATACAAGCCCCATGCCCCCATGCAAGCCCCAGTTACTAGACCATACATAGGTAAGCATAACGGAATGTTGGTGGAGCTAGTTAACATACCTGATTATTCGCGTTTGAAGACATCGTCTTTCTTCGCCTTCCCAATGTCGTCGCTCCTCTTTTGCCTTTGTCACCTCTGTTTTTACACTCTCCAAAATGTTCTCTCTCTTTTTAGTCAGTAAACTCAACTACATGCAAATGTCACCTTCCATCCTCTTGCTCGCCTTAAGCTTGCCAAAAACCACCCCATCCTGCGTGTCAAGCGTGTGGGAGGCGATGGCAACATCCTTTCCTGTCCTTATCATTATGAAACCCTTAATGGCTCTATCCACCATCTCACACCCTGATCAGGGTTTGATGGGTTATATATTAAAAACAATGACCCAACTTATTTCTTAAAGACAACTCATATAAAGCAAAAGTATACCATATTAAAAATTTTGACCAATGGCGTTGGTTATTTAAATATACATGGGTCCACAATATATGGGAGTAATGCCATATATATGGTAATTTGTAATATTAAAAACAAAAACAAGTGGAATTTCCGCGAGTTTGATCCCGTGACCTTCCCACAATAATATTCTTTATTAAAGCAATATGACAGCCAATATGCCAACTAACAACATTGTAATGTGTGCCCAATGTAAAAATATTTAAATGGTTTATTGGCAGAACAAGAGGGGAGTCAAGAGCCAAGTGAAGATAGAGCATGGGACAGAGGACCAAACCTAGAAAAGGGAGAGCCTAGTGGAACCCTGAGTGGGCATAGTTAACGAGGCAGAACCTTGACGCAGGGGAATTATGAGGAATCTATAAGATTCCATTGGAGCTAATTTTATTACAGTGGCACAATCATGCCAGATTTATACTCAAATTACTCAGTTTTTCATAGGGATTCTAATGGTGTAATCAATTTCCTCATTTGAGCAATAGAATTTTAGTCAATCTGTAGAATAGAATCTTTATGGAATCTTGGAGATTCCCTAGAGGCCCGAAATTTATAGTTTCAAAAACAGGCTGACTTCATACTCATTTTTCTCAGTTATTCTCCTATGACACGATGATGTGATCAATTTCTTCATCTAAGCATCCAAATTTCAGCCAACCCATGAGAAAGAATCTTTGGGGAATCTTTGAGATTCATGGGGGGACTAGATTTTGACCAAAGCAGAATGGGGTCGAGTTTACAGTCATTTTCCATAATTTTTTGCTAGGAATTTAATGATGCAGTCCATTTCTTCAGCAGAGGTGTGAATTTCCAAGCCATCCTCGGAAGTGGAGGTATAAGGTGTATTTTGTACATGCATATAATTTGATTTTGCGGAATATTAATGAAAGAGGCCTCCCCCCATTGAGCAAGGCCTGAAGACGTAACCCGCACTAGGTGAGCTTCATTATCAACTTGTTTGTGTCTCTCATGGTTGTTGTTTATTTCTGCTTCTTTTATTTGAATGCATCTTATGGTTACATGCCCTTTTAAATGCAATTCTATATGCATTGTGGAATTGAAAATATCTAGATCACCATGCCAATAAAAAATGTGCCAAAACACGTCAGACTTCTGTTGATCCTTTTCCTGATTAAGGGAAAAAGTAAACCTCCTAGGGCCTAAGTGCAAGTCCTACATTTTTATAGATGTGGTACTCCTATATTAAGAACACTCAGATATGCATATGATACAAATAATAAGATTATAATATTTTACTCATGCACCTATGAGTGAAGTAGGTGTTTACAAATGGGTAAAAATGATAAGAATATAAAATAAGCTCAAAAAGTTCATTCCACATTGTCATCTATTAACATATCATGAGGGGATATACTTGAAGAAGATTGAAATTGACAGAAACATAAAAAATTGGTCCATATATTCAAAGAACTATAAAATGATTTTATTCATTTAATTCATAAAGGCCATAGGAAAACATTCACAAGATTCCTATTTCTTATTCCAAGAATTAAGTTTCATAACCACAAATGAACAACTCTCTCGAACAGGTCTCTACGAGAGTCAATTTTTTTTTTTTTTTTACATAATCAAAATTTGTAATAAATTTAAGTTTTTAAGGCATATTCATAAATTTCAGTCAATTAAAATTGTATAAGGAAAATGACTTCATCTCTAAGGGATTGAGAATGGGGTCCCATGGACCAATAATGGTAAAAGTAATATACCTGGAAGAAAAAAAAGAAACTGCAATAAGATATTAGCTTTAGCAAAAATTTAAAATAATTAAATAAAGTTGGATGATCAATCACTGGGAAGAAACAAGGGAATTGATTCAAAGAAAAATAAAACACACAAATTTGCAAAAGGATAACGAGTGGAGTGAAGCATCTCTTCACCTTCGATTATGATTTTCTCCCTTTATAATCTTGTCTCTATCTTTGCAACTACTTGACGTTTAGGTTTTTCCTCTTTGTTATAATTGAATAAAGATTCATTTTTAGAAATATGTAGTTATGAATTCATCCTCCAAGTTAGGTCCCACTTCAAATATTCCATATTTCCCTTTTTATAAATTATTTTTCAAAATAATTTAGTGATAGGCCCAAAATATTATGTGACTTTTATTTTAATTTTTAGAGTTTATATCCATAATTTTATCCGTATATACCACTTCCAATGTTTTCTTCACTCTTTTATCTTTCCAACGAGCTCTCATTTTCCAAACATAGACATCGAGAACTCAATTTATGGTCGTCGAAAGTTCATGACAACCACCATAGATCTCCTTGAAATGACTTAACTACCATTGATTTATTTCACATAAATGTTGGAGTTTTGAGTTATAAGTTCGATTTTCTCAGACCACATGGATTATGAGGGGGCATTTACAATTTACAATACTTTATAAATAAATTGACTCTTTATGTTATTTGTATATGAAGTATAAAGGGACTTGAAACCCTTCATAGCTTACACATATTGTAGTTTTTGGTTTCCACCTCATTGCCTAGTCATTGTGTTGAGTCATTGCCAAATCATATGTGTCCAATTAATACATTTCAAGCATCACCCTATAATATGTCCTAGCTACCATGTTTCATAACGAGATATGCCAAAATAACTTAGGATAAAAAGATATGAGGAATATTAACAATGCGAAGGTGAGGTGTGGGAAATGGGAAAACATAGTTAAGTGTGAAAAGTAAAACTAAATATGGGTAAAAGTCACTAATTAATAAAATAAATATGTGAAGAAAAGGTTTGTTTGGGTATTAGGGTTGTGTGGAGAAAAGGTATGAAATCACAACTTTGAAAATGGTAAGTATGGGATATACTAAATGTTTATGTGTGGAGAAATGGTTATGTGGGGAAGAATACGAAGTAGGGTAAATGTTCCACATAACTTAGAAAATGTCTAGGTGTGGGAACTAATATGTGTGAGGAAAAATATTGATATATTTGGCATATTACCTCTATTTTTTATTCTGTAAAATGTTGGATGAAGCTGAGACATATAGTTATCCAGTGAGAAGGTGGAAATTAGAAATTTACTTCTTTATACAATCTCTTCTTTTCCTATTTCTTTTCAAGAGAAAAACCATCCTTTACTGAGAAATCGGTTAAGTGATGAAGCTTTGTTATAGGTGAAATTTTTTGGGTCAACCAACTTCATGCCAAACACAACTATTCCAAACCACGCCAATAAAAACTATGTCAAACCACATTAGAATTCATGCCAAACATAACTGTGCCAATTGCGCTACACCATGCAAATCAAAACAATGCCAAACCACGTCAAAATTCATGCCAAAATCAATTGTTCCAGCTGTGCCATAACACACCAATCAAAATTGTGCCAAATCACTTTACACTTCATGCCAAACACAATTGTGCCAACTACACCAAGCCACGCCAATCACAATTGTGTCAAACCACATCAGCCATGATGCCAAACAAAACTGTGCCGACTATGCTAAACCACATGCCATACTCAACCTCACAAATTCAGGACCATTACACTTTGTTGAATCCACGAGGGTACGTCCTCCACTAGATTTAAACACACTTAATTTGATGTTTTCGAGCCATTTATTTGTATATGGGTGGGTGCTAAAATTGATAAGGACTGGCCTCTAGAAGCTTCATATGATCAACAAACATGACCTGGTCCTAAGGGTCAATAGAATTTTTTTTTCTAATGTCAACATGATGTCATAGATTCCATGTGTCACTCTTTGAGTGATGCTACGTGCCACCTGGATTCAACCCTATTGGCTATCCAAAAATTTTGTTTGAGCATGCCACGCAGCTATCATGTTTCCATTTCATTGTCGTACTATGACATTATCATGTGATGTGTACATCCATGTCATCACCTTTGTGCCAATCTCATGTTACCACATGGCACTATGCTACCAGTTGTCCAATCTAGTGTCACCACCTATGCATCCATGTCAAAGGGCCACGTCACCGATCACCTGCACTAAGGGGTCCACTTGACATCCAAATAAAGGGTCCACATGATGTCTTCCACGTGTCATCACTTTACTAGTCGAGAGAAAATCTGTGTAGAATATATGGGAGGTGCAACCTTCATTAAATAACATGTAATTCTACACATAATTTACCATACACACTATCCACAACTGTCATTTCTGCCAAGAGGTCCATCATGTTAAGTCTCATTAAACAATGCACATGTCTATGTGCCTAAAGCCATCAATTACTCACCAATGCATGGATCCACCTTTAACATGCATGAATTTTAACAAATTTTGTGTTTTGATCCTTTTTTCCAATGTCACCTTCAAACTGATTTATCTTCTCATCCCAAATAAATTTCACCATGTGGAATATATCATTGGAAAGGTATCGAAGAGGAATATCCAACCATACCATCTATATATTAATTTTAACACTACATCTTCAATAAAAACTCAATAATATTCAATCCACTTTGTTATCATTTGATGTGAACTTTCAAGTCATCGAAACATTATACTCAACAATCTCCTTTCTTTGACAAAGCCTTTGATATCAATGACACTCGTTGTCATCAATACCAACACTATCTACAACAATCTCCCCCTTTGTCATTGATGGAAACATCACCATATATTGATGGTCCATTAGGGGACTTTTGAGGTCTAAAATGGGCCTCCTAAGAAAAATGTACAACGAAAATAAATTTTATAAGAAACAACATGATTCAAGATGATTATGTCAACCATGGGGTATGATTCATCATTTTTGGAGTAAAAAAGTAAAAAGATTAAAAAAATAAAATAATAAAACTACTTTTCAACCCATATTTTCAACTTATCTCACTAAGGTTTTACTCAAATTTCGAGCAAGAGTACTCATTGGATGCAAAATTTAATTCCTCATCCAAGGAGTATACATGTTGCATACTTTCGATGGACGCTTCTATACAAAAAAATGAGAAATACATGAAAAACGTGATTGCAATAATGTTTTTCATGTTTTTCTCATTTTTCATGTAGCAAGGTCCAACAAAAGTATGCAACATGTGTTAGGGTCCCACCCTAACCCCCTTATTTATGTAGTAGGATCAAGTCATAGTTAAAGTTAAGTAAGGAGTCAATAAAGCCCATATTAATAATTGTAAGTGGTTAACTCGCAATTAATGACGAGACCACAGTTAGTTGCAAATGGGCCATGGTATTAGATAGATGGTATTAATAAGAACCACGGTATTGATCCATGGTATTGCATGTATGAGTCATATATAAAGGATAGAGACTCCTTGCGAGGGGCATCATGTCTTATTTTGTAATCGAGCTCTGCTCTCTTGGAGGTTGCCCCCCTTGAAGAGGCAAGTGAACATTGCTTTCTTAATAATAAAATACTTGCTGTTGTTTCTGACTATTCTATGTTCTGGGTATATTTCTTCGCATATTCTGTATTCTGGCATCGTCTTGCAGGTTAAGATCATAACAAGTGGTATCAGAGCTCTTTCCAGGGCCCGTGGGATCTCCATTTCTTAGCAATTTTTTTTTTGGCTAGAGGCATGTTCCGACGTCTTTAAACCACGAGATCTATCGTTGAGCGCATAAACCTGCGGATTTGGGGAGGCATGCACGTAGGAAATACAAGAGGTGGTCACGCTTGTTGGACTCCCTTGTAACCCCTGTGGGTACCCCTTCGAGTAGTAGCGCATTAGACAGAACCACGCATGGACTGTCTTCCAAGTACCCTCTGGGTATATCGGAAGCCCCCTAGCTCCTTTGAAACCTCACCATAGATAAACCATTGGCCGTCTTGCTGCTACAGTACACCGAGAACAACACTCGGAGAGATTACTTGCCCGTACGATAGGGTAGTCGGGTTGTACGGCTAAGGGTACGGTTGATCCTCCTTAGTTAGAGCCCTGAAACATTGGGCCGAGTACTACTGTCAGACCCTTATGTATATTGCGATCTATAGCACCTGACACTCCTCGAGACCATAGTTCCCTTTTCTATCTCGGGATCACGCATAATCTCTGCCAAATCAGATCTCGCAAGTGGGGTTGCAGCAGTAGCAGACATCAGTCCCGCAGTTCCGAGTTAGCAGACTAGCCTTTCCGATCTATTAGATCCATCAGATCCACAGCAGCAATCTGTGCTACCGCTCAGAGCTATCCGATCAGCCATTCAGATCTCTCAGACCCACCAGATCTGAGTAGTTGTGTGGGGTTCCTATACCGGGGTGTGATTTTCGCAGGACTTTTGGTAGCATTGCCATTTTGGGGATTCGGCTACTGCAGTATTCCCAAACAAGGAGTAAAACTAAGTCTGAGACCCCCCAGGGTGCTTATTGGTGATCTATCCCATAAGGATCAGGACGACGAGCTGAGCAAGGTGGTACCATTCAATTGTTAGTGAAAAAAAATTCAGGCGGTCCCAAATTTCAAGTACATTGGATCAGTGCATGGTAGAAACTAGAGCTCAAGCTACGGCCAATGAGAAGATCGACAAACTTGAACAATCCTTGCAAGCCATCCAAGCTCAGCTTGACAAACTAATTGACACACTCTCTAAGGGCAAGGAGGAAGCCCGCGAGGAGGCGTATATTGGCAATGGACACAGTGAGGGTGAGTCTAGCCACTCTCTTCACCTCTGGGGCACCCACCAACAATCCCGTCCGCGACCTCCCAAGCTGGATATGCATAAATTTGATGGTTCTCACCCGGCCGCATGGGTAGCACAAATGGAGCAGTACTTCAATCTGAATAACATCTTAGATAATGAGATTCAGCTTATGGTGGGGAGCATGTACTTGGACAATGAAAGATGGCAATGGTGGGAATGGCATCAACATTGCAATGGAAGTTTTATGACTTGGGCCACCTTCAAAAAAGCTCTTATAGAGCGCTTTGACTAGGAATCTTCTTTTTTGGGTCGTCTCACTAAGCTCCGATAGACTGGCATAGTGGATGAATATGTTACAGCCTTTGAAGCCTTAGCTTTCAGCACTAGGGATCTCCCAGATTCGTTATACACGGAATGTTTTATTAGCGGTCTTAAAGAGGCCATACAAGCCCACGTCCAACTACACCACCCTCCCACATGGTCGGAGGCTTGCAAGGTAGCTCGTAACATGGAACGTGCATTAGCAGCCCAGTCCATTCGCCCAAATTTCACCGCCAAGGGTCCCCCCCCACAGGCTCCAGCATGACTCAAACACTTAAGGTTCAAAAGGTGTTACCTGCAGAAATGGCCGAAAGAAGAAAGCAGGGATTATGTTACTACTGTGATGAAAAATACTCCCTAGGTCATAAATGCAAGGAGCCTAAATTTTTTCAAATTGATGCCACTGGTTACAGCTCATCGGAGGAAGCCCCACCACTTGAGGAACCAGAGGAGGTAGAAGAGGACAACCAGAAGGACAATGTCCCTGATGAACCAGTTATTCGCTGCATGCTTTGGCAGGGATTTATTCACCTCAAACTCTGAAAATCAGAGGTTTTATTAAACATCGCCCAGTAGTAGTCTTGATTGATAGTGGAAGTACACATAATTTCATCCATCAAAAAGTCACAAAAGCAGTGCATTGTTTTGTACGTGCAGTTTCTAACTTCCAAGTCCAAATTGCGGATGGGGTAACAATGAAATGTGAAGGCCGCTGTGAAAATGTCAAACTTCAAATGGGGGATTATCAGTTGAAGACCCACGTGTTTGCAATACACATGGGAGGGTGCGACATTGTCCTCGGTGCTGAATGGCTTCGCACTCTTGGGCCAATCACAATGGATTTCCAGGAGTTATATATGAGCTTTAAGCAGAACAACTCCACACATACCCTCCGTGGACTCCAGGCGGGAGCTCCCTCTATCATCAGCTCACATAGGATGGAAAAATTGCTAAAAAAGGGCCATCATGGAGTTATAGCTCAATTTAATGCCATCCAGGCCGTCGAACCCAATTCTTTGCCGATTCATCCTGAGATGCAACAGATTTTAAATAACCATCTGCCAGTCTTTGACAAGCCTCATGAGCTTCCACCCTCGTGAGGGGAACATGATCATAGCATCACCTTGGTTCCAGGGGCCCAACCACCAAATGTGCACCCATACAGATATCCGTTCACCCAAAAGAATGAAATAGAAAAAATAATCAAGGAACTTTTGGAAGCAGGTGTCATTCGTCCCAGCATTAGTCCTTATTCATCACCGGTGGTCATGGTGCTCAAGAAAGATGGGGAATGCTGGATGTGTCCAGAATTCAAGGCCCTCAATAATTTGATAGTCAAAGATAAATTTCCCATCTCGGTTGTTGATGATTTGCTGGATGAACTCAATGGGGCTCAATTCTTCACTAAGTTGGATCTTCGCTTAGGCTACCACCAAATTCGCATGAAGGAAGTTGACATTCCAAAGACTGCTTTCAGAACTCATGAAGGCCATTATGAGTTCTGGTCATGCCATTTAGTCTTTGTAATGCCCCATCTACTTTTCAGAGCCTTATGAACCACCTTCTCAAACCATATCTCAAGAAATTTGTCCTTGTCTTCTTCGATGACATCCTCATCTATAGTTGCACTTGGGCCACACATCTTCAGCATGTAGATCTGCTCTTGCAACTGCTCTGCAAGCATAAATTATTTGTTAATATGTCCAAATGTTCTTTTGGCATGGAAGAAGTTGAGTATTTGGGACACATTGTGGGGCATGAAGGTGTCAAGGTGGACCCCAAAAAGATCCAGACAATGCAGGATTGGCCTCAACCTAAGACCTTGAAGAGCCTAAGAAGATTTTTGGTTCTCACATGCTATTATCGCAAATTTGTCCACAATTATGGTTGCATTGCGAAGCCACTCACTCAACTCCTCAAGAAAAATTCATTCTTTTGGAATGATGATGCACAACAGGCATTTATAGCTCTCAAAAATGCCATGTGTTCCACTCCAGTCTTAGCACTACCTGATTTCACCAAATCTTTTGTCATTGAATGTGATGCTTCGGGTATGGGTATTGGGGTGGTCTTAATGCAGGAAGGTCGATCCTTGTCCTTCACAAGCCAACAACTAAGTGGAAGGAATCTGGGATAATCTACCTATGAGAAGGAAATGATGGCCACTTACGTGCAGTAGATACCTGGCGACCTTACTTACTGGGGCGACGTTTCCAAATCCGCACAGACCATCACAGTCTTAAATATTTTTTGGAGCAACACCTATCCTCCCCACAACAAAATAAATGGCTCGCCAAAATGCTGGGATATGATTATGAGATCATTTACAAGAAAGGGCGCGAAAATAGTGTAGCAGATGCATTATCTCGCCAATTTGAGGAGGAAAGTACCCTGCTCGCAATTTCGCTTCCCATTCCAAAATGGATTGAAGAGGCTCGTAGGGAATGGCTTTCACATCCCTGGCTCTCCCAACTCATTACTCAATTGCAGGCGGATCCAAATTCCACCAAGGGCTACTCATGGCAGGATGAGATTCTTCGCTACAAGGACAGAGTCGTAATATCACCAACATCCACCCTCAAAAGCCGCATTTTGGTAGAATTGCACTCATCCCCCATTGCAGGACATTCAGGCTTTTAGAAGACATATGCTCGCACTAGAAGATCATTTTTTTGGACAAGCATGAAAAAGGACATCCTTACTTTTGTAGCGGAATGAGATGTCTGTCAATGCCACAAAGGGGAGACAGTCAAAGCACCAGGCACATTACAACCGTTTCCCATCCTGACATCTATATGGACGAAGGTTTCTATGGATTTCATTACAGGTCTTCCAAAGTCAGGAAACAAGTCAGTCATCATGGTGGTTGTGGATCGACTTTCTAAGTATGCTCATTTCTGCGCCCTACCCCACCCATTTACACCGACTTTGGTTGCTCAATCTTTCATGGATCAGATCTTCAAATTTCATGGCATGCCCACTTCTATTGTTTCTGATCGTGACCCAATCTTCACCAGTAATTTTTGGCAGGAACTCTTCAGGCTACAAGGCACCCAACTAAAACTCAGTACTTCCTATCATCCACAAACAGATGGTCAAACTGAAGTCGTCAACAAATGTCTAGAAACCTACCTTAGGTGTTTCACTTCAGAAAAGAAACATCTATGGGTACAGTGGTTGCCTCTAGCTAAATGGTGGTATAACACCAACTATCATGCCACCACCAAAGTGACTCCCTATGAAGCAGTTTATGGTCAACTCCCTCCTTCCCCTACTTCTTATATCAAGGGGTGCTCAAAGGTACAAGCAGTGGATCAACTCCTACAACACCACACAACCATGCTTGCCCATATTAGAGAGAATCTTCATCAAGCTCAGAATCGCATGAAGCAACAGGTATACCAGCATCGCTCAGAGCGCCAATTTCAAGAAGGGGATCAGGTATTTTTGAGGCTGCAACCATATAAGCAAACTTCACTCAAAGACAAGGGTTGTCATAAACTATCTCCAAAATTCTACGAACCATATCAAGTACTCCAGCGCATTGGAGAAGTGGCCTACAAGCTAGCTTTGCCACCCACTACAAAAATCCATCCAGTTTTCCATGTCTCATGCCTCAAGAAAGTGATTGGGAACAATTGCAGAATTCAAACCAATATACCTGAATTGGATGAAGAAGGGTCAATCTGGCTCCAACCTGAATAGGTCCTAGACACACGAGAACGACACCTGCGTGGCCGCATGATCAAGGAAGTCCTCGTCAAGTGGAAAGACACCTCTCCGGAAGATGCAACCTGGGAACTAGCCACTATTCTTCAGCAGTTTCCGCAGCTTCAACCTTGAGGACAAGGCTATTATTAAGGGGGAGAGCATGTTAGGGTCCCACCCTAACCCCCTTATTTATGTAGTAGGATCGAGTCATAGTTATAGTTAAGTAAGGAGTCAATAAAGCCCATATTAATAATTGTAAGTGGTTAACCCGCAATTAATGACGGGACCACAATTAGTTGCAAATAGGCCATGGATTAGATAGATGGTATTAATAAGAACCATGGTATTGATCCATGTTATTGCATGTATGAGTCATATATAAAGGATAGAGACTCCTTGTGAGGGGCATCGTGTCTTATTTTGTAATTGAGCTCTGCTTTATTGGAGGTTGCCCCCTCCAAGAGGCAAGTGAGCATTGCTTTCTGAATAATAAAATACTTGCTGTTGTTTCTGACTATTCTATGTTCTGGGTATATTTCTTCGCATATTTTGTATTCTGGTATCGTCTTGCAGGTTAACAGCATAACAACATGGGTACTCCTTGAATGAGGAATCAAATTACGCATCCAACAAGTGTTGCCGCTCGAAATTTGAGTAAACCCATAGGGGATTAAGTTGAAAATACGAGTTCAAAAATTAGTTTTTTCTTTTTTCCCTCTAAAATTTGATGATGTAATATAATCTTATTTTATTATTTCCACTATTATTTTATAATTTCCTTAAGAGCCCCATTTTAGAACTCAAAACTCCCCTAATTATTGATGGTCATTAATGGTAATGAATGACCTCCCCTTGTCAAGTTGTCGGTCCAATATGAACTCCCCCTATCAAGTTGTTGGTCTAATTTTTGCTTTTTGTTTCTTCTCAATGAACTGAACTCCGCCTGGAAAACTACAAGGTCAAAATTTTCTTTCTCTTTGAATGTCTACTTTCACTCCCCCTTTGTTGACATCAATGACAAAGGGACCTACTAAATACGTTTTATTATTTGGTTTTTTACACAACTATTATTGTATCTTCTTATGGACCTATTCCTCTTCTGAAAGGGATCTCCCCCTATGAATAAAATCTCCTCCTGCAAAATTTTCCTACTATGGTTATATTGGTTTCTCTTCTTCCTGCTTTGAAATATCCTTTAGTAGAGGGTTGGAAGTTAGCCCTTTACTCCTTTTTACATGATTAGTATTACATTCCTTCCTGTGAGGAAGAGATTACTCCCATTTCATTCTGAGTTTGATCCAATATAAATGTCTCAATATCCAATCAATTTCCTACTTTCTTGGCCTACTCAATTTCTCTTTCTGATAGGTGATCCCCTTATGCATGGTCTTCCTTGTCTCTTCAAATAAACTAACCTAAATATTATTTCTTCTTCAAGTTTCATTCCAATCAACTATATTCTTGAAGAAACTTTCACTAATGGATTATATCTGAGTGATAAGGTCTATCCTTGGTTCTTCTTGTTTAATTCTCCATGCCTTGGTGTTTATTCTTGGGTCAATAGAGAGACCTTCTTCCTTCAACCTTCTCAAATTGATCTTGCAATCACGCCTATATTTCCTTCATTGTGGCACTTGTAACATTCTATATTAGGATTAAATATTAGTGGGAATGGCCCATATGACCTGTTATTATAAAATTTGATTTTATTTCCCACATATTTGTTCTTGAATTATCTTTTGTATTTGATATAATCATAGGTTCTGCAATCCCTTCCTTTATGTCCAAATTTTGTATTTGAGAAATAGTGACTATAAAACATATTTTGATACCTCAAAGAATGGAGTTATCTTGATGAAGCATTTCTTTTGAATTTGTTCCTTGTAAGAGATTCATCTCTTTGCTAATCTTTGACTCCTATTCCACTGCTACTTATAGATCCCTTGACAATTTTTTTTTCATAGTAGTCCTTATACCCGCATCTTGGTTTCTTCCTTTGCTTGAGCTAGTTGTAACTTGCTAATATCTAATTCCCTTTTGAGTGTCACCTGAGAAGAAAATATGCTTAGGTTGGTCCTTTACTTGACTGATGTCTCCAATTCT
Source organism: Pinus tabuliformis (assembly GCA_031772625.1). Taxonomy (NCBI): domain Eukaryota; kingdom Viridiplantae; phylum Streptophyta; class Pinopsida; order Pinales; family Pinaceae; genus Pinus; species Pinus tabuliformis. Next base: position 44,112,062 of record CM062819.1, read on the forward strand.
ATTGTTGTCGAATATTAATAAAGTATTATTAGGCGATTATCCATATGGTGTCCTTGAGGGTGCTTGATCTTTGGATGTACCACAATCTTCTTGATAACCGAGACCTACCTTGATGAGTGGAGATATTTGTAGAATGAGGATATGATCCGATAACTTAGATGATTTGAGGAGCTTCAAGTTTTGATTGAGATGATCTGAGGTCTTCTCTAATTCCCCTCCCAAAAAAACTTATTCTTCCAATTTTTCACAATGTTATTCCTTTTCATTTCACTGCTTTGCCAAAATCTCATTTATCCTCTTAGATTATTCTAGTTCAATTTTGGGAGAGACAATAGAATCTACATCATGTTCTCTATCTGTAGGTTTTAATCCCGTATAGAAATTACCTGCATACGAATTCTAAAAACAAAAAATAAACAATGGAAAGAGCATAACACATAAAACAAATATACACAGATATTTTCCCTTGGATCCGAAAACAAGGACTACCATATTGATTTCTCATTATGTTCCTTTCAATGTTACAATACATATATATACATGCCGAAGCATCCATAAACCTGATCGATTAACCCTGGATTAGAACATAACCATATTTCCCTTGACCGGATCTACAAAATACCATGGACCGAAAACCATCGTGCCCAAAATCATGTGCGAAATCCATGCACAAAACCATAGGTAGGTCCACCCAACTAATACCCCCCGATAGGGGAGGTAGCCACCCCCCGTGACCCCCCGGCAGTGCCCGACGCAATGTATAGGGAGAGTTACCACCCCCCTTGTAACTCCCCCACGCGTGGACTAGTTGTGGAAAGAATATAACACAACCCAACACTACCTTCATATTATTGTAGTTGTTGTGCTAGTTGATCTACCATCCTTCTTAGAGATTTTAGTTTTTCTAGTGCACTTATGAGTTATCCTTCATAATCTACTTCTGCATAAATTTCTTCTTCAACAATGAAAAATATATCTCATCTTTCATCATCAGACATGCTCCCATTTCTTTCATAATCACTATCTTCTTTGGAGTATGAGCTTCTCTTTTGGAATTTCTTCTTCTTTTATAACAATTAGATTTGAATTTGATGTGGATGATTACCAAAATTGAAGTGGTAACCTAGAATTAGACTAATGGTTCACTTAAAAACCAATCAGCTGCATGTTAAACATATTTTGTACGTGTACTCCCTCCTCAGGGTCCCGATTACCTTACCAATCATCATTGGTCCTACTTTGACTTCTTACTACCCGACTGCTTCAGTCTCCACCGTTGATCTGGCTTCTTTAGATCCAACGGATATCACGCAATCTCGCGCGATTACTTGCACGATCGATATCAGGTCGAGAGCACGTGAGATAAGTGGTTTCTCCATGCTATGTGTCAACACCTTAGGTTAATCACGCAATTTGGAAAAATACCATTTACCATTTATTTTCCACACGATATACCACTTACTACTTTTCGAATACTACCCATGTGATTAATACAGAACCTTTAAGAAATATACTTAATAAGATTTAGCATCTAATCTCGGTATTAACCCTTAATGCTATTTGGCTGTAATTATCAATGAAACACATAAATGGAAAATAATACCCGATTAGGGTCCAGAATGCCGATACACAGATTCGAGAGAATTTCACACCAGGAATAATACGCAATGCCACACTTAATCAATTATTTCAATAAAATAGAAATTACAGAGTCTTGGCCCTCTCGGCTCGATTACAACAATTTGTTTGACCTCTGTTTCACTCGCAAACCCTATCTCTCTCTCAATCTCTCGCTTACTCACTCTCTTATTCCATAAAAAAAGACTATCATTACATTTTTTTCCTCTCTTTTATGGATCAAATCTTATCCTAACAACATTGATAACTCAATCTCTATTTTTATCAACTCAACTATTAAATCCCTATTCTCAAGCTCTGATACACACCTACCTTAACACTTATCTCCTGTTATAAAAATAATACAATGATTTAATTATTACAATAATTGAAGTAAATATAAATTCGAGAGATCCAACCCTCTCTCCTAAGAATTTATTTTGACCACTCAAGTCAGTAAAATTCATCTCTTGTTAGCCATAACATGTGAACATACAATCACATTGCTGGCTAAGTTTGGATGCTCCTGCATTAGACTCCCGGGGAAGAAAAGAATCATTCATCAAAATGTCAGGATTGACTCCGTACTTCTAAAATTTTGTTGTTGTTAACCAACTGACATCCTCCATTAGCTGTCCCTTCCACTTGACTAGATACTGAAAATAATCTTGTCCTCTAGTTCTTTTGGATACTCTTTTCTCCAAAACAACTTCCACCTCTTTCTTCACTGTCATTGGCATTTGTTCTTCCCAATTTAAAGTCTGAACTTCATTTTATGTAGGTTCCTTCTGTAACTCTGTCTCTATCTCCTTGTATGGATATAAATCTGCAACATTGAAGATAGGTGATATTCCAATCCCTTCTGGCAACTAAATTTCATAATCATTGGTTGAAAACTTCCTCACAATTCTGCATGGCCCTAAATTTTTCATCTTTAGTTCATTATAAGTCCCAACAGGAAATCTTTCTTTCCTCAAGTACACCATCATTAGATCTCCCACTTGGAATTCTCTTTCTTTCCTCCTCATATCAACTCTCTATTTGTATTTGTCACTACTTTCCTGCAATCTGTCTTTCACATCTTCTTGTAGTCTCTGCATCTGCTCTGCAAATGCTTCGGCCTTTGCACATCTTGTCTTCTGTTTGCCCAAATTTCTAAGCTCATACACACCTCCTGGATTCATTCCAAAAATAATCCGAAATGGACTCATCCCAATACTTCGGTTTGGAGTGCCATTATAAGAAAACTCAGCGTGAGCAAGTGCTAAATCCCACTACTTAGGATTTTGATACACTAAACTTCTCAATATGTTTCCCAAGCTTTTGTTTACCACTTTGGTTTGTCCATCTATTTGGGAGTGATATGTTGAACTGAAACTAAGGTTGGCACCTAGTTTCTTCCAAAGAGTTCTCCAGAAATGCCCAAAAAACTTTGTATCCCTATCAGACACAATACTTATAGGCAATCCATGTAACCATACAACTTCTGAAAAAAATAGATTAGCAATATGTGTTGCATCACTAGTATTTTTACATGCAATGAAATGTGCCATTTTAGAAAATCTATCTACCACGATATAAATGGAATCATTTCCTCTTTGAGTTCTAGGTAATCCCAAAACAAAATCCATACTAGCTGCTTCCCATGGTTGGTCTGGTATTCGTAATGGTTGGTACAATCCTGTATTTTGGCTTCTCCCCTTAGCATGCTGACAGATCCTGCACTTCTCAACAAATTTCTTAACATCGGTTTGCATCTTTGGTCAGTAGTAAAAAGCATTTACCTGAGCAAAGGTTTTGCCTTGTCGAAAATGCCTAGATAACCCTCCACTGTGTTTCTCCTTGATTATGTTTTCCCTCATAGAACATTTGGGAATACACAGTTTGTTACCTTTAAAAAGTAAACCTCCTTGGATAAGATAATCTAACCACTAGATTCTATTATGAACTGCTGGATTTTGTACAACTACATAAATATGTTTAAATTCTGCATCATGATTATACATATCAACCATTTCTTCAAATCCTACAACCCCAACTTTTAATTATTGCACAATTAAATTTACCCTACTTAAAGCATCAACAACTTTGTTCAGCTTATCACTTGTATGTTTGATCACAAGATTAAATCTCTATAAAAACTCTACCCACTTTGCATGCTTCTAATTCAATTTTGGTTGGTTGTTTATGAACTGTAATGCATGATTGTTAGAATACAATACAAACTCTTTTGGTAGTAAATAATGTCTCCATTTTTTTAAAGCTTGCACAATAGCATAAAATTCTTTATCATAAGAAGAATATTTCTTCTTAGCTTCATTTAGTTTCTCACTAAAGTATGCTATTGGTCTCTGTTCCTGACTTAAAACTGCTCCAATTGCAACTCCACTAGCATCAGTTTCAACTTGAAAAACTTTTCCAAAATCAGGCAAAGCTAAAACTGGTTTTTCTGTAATTTTCTTCTTCAGCAACTTAAAATTTCGGTCTGTTGCTTCTGTCCACTTGAATGGCTGATTAGTCTCTTTGATTGTTTCAATAATTGGTGCACAAATCTGACTAAAACTTCTGATAAATTTTCTATAAAAACTTGCAAGACCATGAAAGCTTCTTACCTCAAATATGTTTCTTGGAATAGGCAAGTTCCGTATCGCCTGGACTTTCTCTGGATCCATTTTCAGACCTTTAGAAACTACAAACCCCAAATAGATTAATTCTTCTTTCATGAAACTACATTTCTTCAGATTTATCAGCAGTTTCTCTTTTTGCAAAGTTCTTAGAACCAACTTAAGATGCTCCAGATGTTCTTCTTTGCTTCTACTGAAAACTAGAATATCATCAAGATAAACAATGAAAAACTTTCCTACATATGCCTTCAGTACTTCATTCATCAATCTCATGAATGTGCTGAGTGCATTAGTGAGTCCAAAAGGCATCACTAACCACTCATATAACCCACTGTTTGTTTTAAATGCGGTCTTCCATTCATCTCTCTCTCTAATCCTTATTTGATGGTATCCACTCTTCAGATCTATCTTAGTAAAATACTTTGACCCACTTAAACAATCCATCAAATCATCCATGTGTGGTAAAGGAAATCTATACCTGATAGTAATCTCGTTTATGGTTCTGGAATCAGTACACATGCACCATTCACCTCCTTTCTTTGGATTGAGTATTGTTTGTACAGTACATGGAATAAGACTCTCTCTGATTAATCCCTTATCCATCAGTTCTTGTACTTGTCTCCCAACTTCTGCATTTTCTTGAGGAGTTAACCTGTATGCTTCTTTATTTGGCAAACTTGCTCTAGGTGCTAGATCAATGTGGTAACTAATACTCCTGATTGGTGGTAATTCATTTGGTAACTCATCCATAATAATATCAACACAATCATTCAACAGAGTTTTTATTTCTTCAAATAAATCATCTAAGTTTATGAAAATAAAAATTACCTTAGGTCTCCTTATGACAACAAAATGTATCTGTTCATCCTTCTTGACTTCTTGCAGCAACTCCTTACCACTCATCAGCATAACACTGTTTCCAGGCGCTTTTTTGTCTGCTTCATCCTTCAAAGGAAACAGTGTATGTTTATTTCCATCCTTCTCTAGAGTGTAAGTGTTTCTTCTTCCATTATGTATAGATTTCTGATCAAATTTCCAAGGTCTTCCCAGCAATACATGGCATACATCCATTGGAATTACATCACATAATACCACATCCTTATAAGTACCAATCTGGATCTCTACTTTGCATTGTTTTGTCACAATAAGCTGATGTCATTTTTGCAGCCAAGATACTTTGTGAGGAGTATGGTGTACTGTTTTCACTAATCCTAACTTTTCCACCATTTCCATAGAAACCAGGTTATCAGTGCTTCCACAGTCAATTATCACTTTACAACATTTTCCTTTGGACTTGCATGTAGTTCTGAATAAACTCTTTCTCTGAGCTGGTTCTCCTGTCTCTTTCTCTGCTTTAAGCAATACCCTTTTCAATAACAAAGATTCTCCTACTTCGAGTGATTCTTCCTTATTTGCAATTTGAGGTTTTTCTTCCATTTCCTCAGCCACATTCACATTCCACTGATTTTCCGCTTTATTATGAGGATAGTCCATGATCCATGTCCCCATTCTCCACATGTATAACATCGAATTTCTCTTCCTTGGCCTCTTCCTTTGGGTGCAAATATTCCTCTACTAAAGTTTCCTCTCTGTGGTGGTCTACTACTTGAACCTCCTGCTTCACCTTGAGGGTGCTAAAATCTTGATCTAGTAGTTCTTCTACCTCTTGCTGAACGTTTCCCTCTTGTTACACTGTAATTTGTCACTGTCTTCAACTGAGTCTTCCTACTGTGTTATGTGTCCAAATCATTCATGTTCACGCTCTCTGATGTTGCCAAATGACCCACTTTTCCAAAGGTTTCTGCATCATCGCGTTTGTTTTCCAAATAAACGCGTTGATGGGCGCTCCAAAACAGACCATAAGCCCTGCCATCGCGGAAGTACACGTGATTCCTGCGACGGTCGAATTTCATGTGCCAGCGCAACTGTTTCTTGTATTTTCCTGCGATGACATGAATATCTCCGTTATGCAATAGCAATGTCAGCGTGGCAGACCAGTTATGTGCCCGTGATGATCCAGTTTGGGCGAGCTTGTTCCAACAGTCGGCCTTCCAGATGACTCCAGACCTGGTTGTTCGCCTCGTTTATGTCGCCCTCCTTTCTCTGGCGTGGCTGTTTCATCATTTGTGCTACCCTCCTTGGAGATAAGCTCATCCTCCCACCATTCATGGAGACTCCTTCTCCTATTTAAGCTCTCACCATTGCTATGAGCTGCTAGTTTGGAATTCTTAGTCTTTGGAGTGTTGCTGATAGTATTGTGAGCTTGTTAGATAGCTGGTGTGAGTGTGACAAGTGTGGGTTTGTTTAAGAGCTTGAGGAAGGTTGTGAAGTGCCTTTGATCTTGTGTGAAACTTGTGTGTGAGAGAGACTTGTAATTTGGGAGATCCATCTCTAAGAGTGAATGCTTGAGGAACATGTTGGTTTGACCCTCCTGAGAAGGCTTGTGACGTCAAGACCTGGATTGTAAGCTTACTCTATTTTATATTTAATTCTATCAATGATGTTTTCCTATGTCTTGTATGCAATGTACTAGATAGCTCATGATTTATTGACTTTATGGGTAAATAGTTCTTTGTTGTATCCGGTTACGTGCTTTGTCGTATTTCCTTGCTTTGTTTCAGGTTGATCACTCATTGGGAGAAGAAAACGGAAGCTGGAGCAGCGCAACGCAACTCCATCGACCACCAGTTGAGGTAGGCCTCCAACTTGAACTATTTAAGGAAAATTGTTGTTGATTTGTCCTTGTTTGTGACTAGACCCACTCTAGGGCTAGAAGGGTTGCCTCTGTCCGTATAGGGAACACTTTCCTGCATCACAAATTGGCGACTCCACTAGGGAGCTGGCCTTTGTTCTTTTCTTGTTCACTCTTGCCTTGAGTTTTTGTTTTGGTCTCTTTTCAAGTTTTTGGGGATTAGTTGTCTGTTTTTTGAGTTTCCTGGCCTGGTCTGGGAAATGCTTTATTTGCCTAAAGATTGATTGTTTTGGTTTGGGAGTTTTTGGTTCGCCTGTTGTTGTTTTTGAACATCATCACGTTTTTTAACTTAACAGTCGTGTTGCCATTGCGTCACCCTTTTTGTAATTTGTTTTCCATCGCGTTATTACACCTAACAGTCGCGACGGTTCTGTAAATCGGACCATCGCGGAAAAGGCTTGTACTTCTGCACTGTCATCGCTTTGTTGCTGCGTGTTGTTCTTTATCAGTGCATTGTTGCTGTGTACTGCCCGCGTTGATTGCTATAGAATTGAATTTTTTCAATTCTGCCTCTTGAACCCATCAGTCTTACTAATCCTCTGCTGTTCTCACTTGCTTGATGACTTATTTTTCACTTTTTAGAGGTTGAGGCCCTCCCTTGTGAGCTTTGTTGAGCGAATCTTGCTTTTTGCTTTGTGACCTAGTTTTATTGTTTCAAGTCCTTTGGATCAGTTTTGCTTGGTTGCTTGTTTGCAAGGTTTCGTTTGCTGATTGCTATTGGTTTAATTGAGCCTTCCCCTTTGCTTACTTTTGGTTGATTATTTAGTGATCGTTGTTGAACCAATCCTAACATTGTTTCGATTTCTCTTCACTACCTGGACATAGATTACAATTGTTTGGATCAACCGTTTTTCCACATTTGTTTGTTGCTTATTGGTTTCTTTAGATTAAGGACATCGAAATCAAAAGATTGCACTTCATTTAGCATGCGAAAGTGAAAGTAAATTTGCATTTCAAGTTGCATATTGAAAAGCAAATGATTAGATCTCTCATTAGTAGTATCCGTGCATTTTAAGGATTGATGTCTGCTTGCATTGTGTGACTATTTGTTGCCTTGGTTTTCTTGGTTTGGGAATGATCTTTCTACCCTCCCATAGGTAGGTGTTCATCGAAGAAAAGGATACTTCATTCATTTTAGCTGCATCCTAGGCTTTGATATATACATATGGTAAGGCCTGAAAACTGAAACATAATCCAAGATCAACTTTAAAATGAACTGAATAAATCTAACAACGAATAGGAACATAACGCACACATTTAGAGGTCTAGGCTAGAGACGTGCTCTAGTGTCGTTAAACCTAGTCACTTCTGTTTCCACTCAAGGTTAGGTGATTCCTCCTTCTGTGAGTCAATAGTGGTCTTGTATGGATTTATGTTCCCACGTACCGTCGAGTATATGGGGAGACCCCACTAGGTTATCATCCTTTATCCATAGGAAGCCGTGTCTACCGCCTTACAAGCCGTAACGCACCGAACACAGCATTCGGGAAGATTGACTTCCGTACGGAAAGTCCTTGGTTTTCATATGACTGCCAAGGTGTATATGCAGTTTTACGGATTTGTTTGGTAAACCTTTTTGCCTAGTTCTCCAGAGTAGTCACTTTCGTTCCTTTTTGGACTCCCTAAAATAAAAGGTCCATCTGAGCACTTGTCACTTCAGGCTCATTAAATATTCAAAGGCGACTAGAGTCATCTTTTATCCTTTTCTCGACTCTTTAAAAATGAAAAGGTCAAGTTTTGCTCCTATGTCTTAAAATTTATTCAGCCATGATTCACATTTACCCGGTTAGATCTTGTTTGCGTTAGCTTGAGTAGGGTCCTTTCTCGTTAGCTTGCCTAGGATCTTTTGAATTTGTCATCCTGGCGGAATCACCGATCCCGTCTCTCATTCCAAGTGACCAAGGGTCTGCTCCCTCTATTGCTCCTGAGGTACCGGTTGTGAGTGATACTCTCCCTGTTATTTCGAGTATCCAACCGATTAACTCTTGTGCTCCAGACGACGAGGCTTACGAAATTCACTGGAACCCCATTTGGGAGCCTTTTGAAGAAGATATCCCTCCTACTCCTCCTGGTTTTTCGGTCCCAATGTCTTCTTCTGATATGGAGGACATATCCCCTGTCACAAGTGAAGAATCTGTTGCGATGAGCGGTGAAATTCCCACCTCAGCGGAAACTCCACGTTTTCGTATCACCCCTCTTGGTGTTATGTTGCCTTTACTCTATAAGGCGTTAAGGGATGTTATGTCTTCTAGGACTCCCTCTACGAGTTCTATGTGGTCACACACCATCACTCCGACCTCGGAGTCCTTTATTCCTCAAATTCACAATGTGTCTATCACTTCCATCCCGACTATTCCAACTGTTTGTGTGGCTTCTTCAACCCCCGTTGCCAATGCCATTACTACATCCTCAGTTGTGACCACTGCAGCTGGACCTTCTTCAGGGTCAACTTATAGTGGCCCATCGGCATCCGTACCCGGAGTTGTTAATCCTACGTTAAATGCCCCACCTTCTTCTGGTTCCATTCTAGCAGGGGGGGCATACGATCAGTATTTACAAGCTATCCAACATCCGGGCTCGCAAGGTCTGTTCCATTACTACGATCCCATAGGACATCACCTTTATCTTTCCAGATCCTTGCCATCTCAGCCTACTTTTGAGGTCTCGGTTCCATTATCAGTTGCTTGGGGCACCACCACTTATCATGGTGGCCAAGTATCGCCTGCACATCTTCAAGGACCACCTAATCAAGGCCAACCATCTTACGTGCAAACCTCTCAAGGGCAGCAGTATTACGGGCAGTCTTATCCAGGGCAACTTGGGGGCCCACAAGGACAACCCTTTCAGGGACAACCTTTGGCCTCTGGTGGTCCGTCTTTTACCTATTTTGCGCAACCTTCTGGTAATCCGGGACAACCTTACATGCAACAAGGTCAACCTGGTGTCCAGCAAGGTTATCCTTCTGGGCAAGTTGGTCAACCTTATGTTCAGCAAGGCCAACCCACTGTCCAGTATGGTCAAGCATCTGGGCAGGTCGGTTGGCCTCAAATCCAATCAGGTCAACCAACTATCCAGTCCGCTCAGCCATCCAGTCTGTCAGGACAACCCTCAGTTGTGCAAGGACAACCCAACACCCAGCAAGCTCAACCTTCTGGGCAGATGGGCCAATCTCAATCTCAACTGGGTCAACCTTCTGGCCAGATGGCTCAGCCTCAATTCTCTCAAGGACATCCTTCTGGGCCTGCTCAACCGGGCACTCAAATGATTGTTGCTTCTCAAGCTCAACCCGGTTTTCAGCCCCAGGCTGGGCCCCAGACCCAATCTGGTCTTCAAATGTAGGTTGGATCTCAAACCCAACCAGCCTATCAAATGCAGCCTGCCTCTCAGGCTCAGTTTGGAGCCCAGCCACCTTATGGTTTCCAGCAATCCCAAGGGCAAATTCAATTTTCCCCGTATCAAAATTATCAACAACTGTAGGTAAGTCCTTATCAGAATTACCAGCAACCTTATGTTGCTCCTGCAGGCCAAGTTGGTAATCAATGGAATGCTGGGGGGAAAATCTAGGGTCAGCCATCCTATAACCCCTATGGACAAAATCCCTACGGACAAAACCCTCCGGGGCCAAATCCGTCTGGACAAAATCAATGGGGGCAACCGCCAGCTGGCTGGAACTCTGGTACTCCTTCCTATCCGCAGCCCTAGATGTCCTTTAACCCTCAATTACCCTTTTTAGCAACGTTGGAATTACCGGATGTGTCCAAACTGACCAATGATCCTATTCTTCATAATCCCAAATTCAATGGTAAAGCTGGAGAAGATCCCCAAGCTCATGTCATGACCTATCATCTATGGTGTTCATCGAATTTGTGGCTTGATGATTCGATTTGGCTTCGCCTTTTTCAAAGGACTCTCACCGGATCTGCCGCTAAATGGTATATTGAGTTATCTCGTGGATCTTTTCAGGATTTTAACTCATTGGCTATGGCGTTTTTAACTCATTTTCAGTTGCCGATTCGATATGAAATTGGCACACACATCCTGACATCCTTAAAACAGACAATGGCTACGCATATCTCTGATCATATCCATGAATGGAGACGGTGTCGTCGTTTAATTAAATTTTGGATTCCCGATCAGCTTCTCACCGACTGGTTCACGACTTCATTCATCGGTCCGATGGCACAGGACATTGCTATGGGGCATGTGTAACTGAAGAGCAAGCCATTGCGCGTGCTCAGTACCTTGACTTGGTTTACTCCCAGTCTAGTACGTTATATGATTATTTGCCTGATGCCCCGAGACCAGGAACTCCCAAAGCCCCGCCAACACCATCTGTTGACGGTATCATTGGTTCCGTTAATCCGCCCTCAAATAAAACTTCCGCAAAGCCTGGGAAGCAAAATTCGAATGCTCCAAATGAAAATACTTCTCAGGCTATATCTAATTCTGGTAATACTTCCGAGGTCAACGCTGTCCAGTCCACCACGGTGGACAAAGCCTCGAAAGGGAAGAAGAAGGGAAAAGGGAAGAATAAAGCGGATCAACCTAAGCAGGATTCCCCTAAACCTCCACCCGAGGAAGGCGCCAAACGCAAGCCCAAGTACCCTTGTCTTATCTGCGACGAGGATCACTATACCAAAGACTGCCCCAGGTGGTCTGAAGTTAGTGGTTTGTTAAAAGGTGCTCCTAGGACTCCTGCTGTGCTTAAAGAACCTTTTCCCTCTCAGCAAATGCAAATGCTGGCTGACCCATCTCAACCCTCTTCTTCCTTTGGTTCTCAAGTATCTATGGCTGGGAAAATTCCTGTCCACATCAGTATTTAGGCAAAAGAATATCCGTCGCCTGCCGGGAAAGAGCCTGAGGTCCCCTCTAGCGCTCCTTCGCCCAATTCTGGTCCGCTCCATATCGAGAGACCTAGCACTGAGACGCCCATCCGACCCCCTCCGAAAGGTGTACTCCGGAAATCTTCTTACAACCCTAATGCTCGTGCTGCCTAGCACTACAACATCGTTGAGGACTTAGCCCAGGCTCCGTCAGCTATGTCCGCCTTAGAAGTACTCCAGAGCTGCCCCTCTCAGAGGAAGTCCTTGCTATCGGCCATCGGTGGCATAGACCCGGCTGACTCGGATCTGATTACTTTTGACCTTGAAAGCCATATACCGAGACTGCCTCACCAAATCGCCTTCCTCATACAGGTTATTATCAATTCCAAAACGATTCATCGTACAGTCATTGATTGAGGCGCTTCAACTTTCATCATGTCTGTTTCTTGTTGGAAGGCTATTGGTTCTTCGACGCTGAGCTAGTCTCCTACAACCTTGGAAGCCTTTGATGGGAGAGAGTCTCGCCCTTATGGTATACTCCAACATCTGCCCATTACTTTGGAAGGGAAGACGGTCGAAGTGGAAGTTGAAGTTGTTGATGCTAATCTTACCTACAACCTCCTTCTGGGACATAGCTGGACATACGCCATGCAAGCCGTGGCTTCATCTTTATTTCGTGTCATTCGTTTCCCTCACCAAGGGAAGATTGTCACCATAGACCAGCTGTCCTTCTTTGCCTCCTCTTTCGAAGGCAACGTGCCTTTTGTGGAGCATACCTCCAAACCATATGAGAGTGTGGGAGCTGGAATTTTTAAAGATCCTACCCTGATGGGTGTTTTTTCACTCCTACCTCCTAACGTTGCTCCTATCAATATGATTTCCATTCGCTCTAACCCGTGGGTTCTTCCCCCCACTGATTAGGTAGAATCTTGGGGCAATGAGATGCCGTTGAGTCCTGCCAAGCTCAACTATGTCGAAATCATTGCTGCATCGGCTCCCCCTTTTGAACCTGCTCTTTCGAGCAGGGCTCCCAACTCGTACGCTCATTCCCCTTGGCTTGGAGATGACGCTTCTTCGGATCCTTTAAAGGAAATATTTCCTTCTGATGAAGCCATTATTGAGACCATGTCTCTCGAGGAACCTCCTTGGTCTGATCATCACCATCGTTCCTCATTTCTCCCTGCCCACCAGGAAATGCTTACCTGTCTCGAGCGGTTTGCTCCTTGTCTCCCATCTCAACCCCTTCAGACACCCATTCAAGTTTATCAAGTGTCTTCTGAAGGAAATATGGGAAACATCACGCAGACCCAGCCCATCGACATCTCTGCGAAACCAGGGATTGTCGAGCATATTCATGTTGGAGTCACTTGCACTCCGGAGGAAATTCAGCTCTATACTGATCTTTTTCGCGAATTTCGTGATGTCTTTGCTTGGTCCTACGAAGAAATGCCCGGCATTGATCCTAGCATAGTGGTGCATGAGATACCTACGTATCCGGGTGCTAAGCCTGTTCACCAGTGCCTACGCCCCATGCATCCCCGAAAGGTTGCAGCCATTAAAGCGAAAGTTGAAAAGCTTCTTAAGGCTGGTTTTATTTACCCCATCCCACTCACAGATTGGGTCTCCAATATCGTCCCTGTGAATAAAAAACAGGGTACCATTCGAGTCTGTGTTGATTACCGTGATATTAACCGGGCCTGTCCCAAAGATAACTTCCCCACACCCTTCATTGATCAGCTCATTGATGAGTGTGCTGGGAGCGAAATGTATTCATTCATGGATGGTTTTTCTGGGTATAACCAGATCAATATTGCGCTCGCCGATTAGCACAAGACTGCCTTTATCTGTCCGTGGGGCACTTTCGCCTACAAAAAGCTCCCTTTCGGTTTGAAGAACGCTAGTGCTACCTTCCAATGTGCAATTTCCTATGCATTCCATGACATTCGTCACATTGTGCAACCGTACCTGGATGATCTACCAGCTCATTCAGCAAAACGTCAGGACCATCTCGCTCATCTTCGCGAAATCTTTCTACGCTGCCGACACTACCGCATCAGGCTTAATCCTCATAAGTGTGTCTTCTGCGTTGAGTCAGGCAGACTACTTGGGTTTATCGTCTCCCGAGAGGGAATCCATTTGGATCCCCTTAAAGTCGAGGCTATTCTGAATCTTCCTCCCCCTTCCTCTTTGCAGCAATTGCAGAGCTTGCAGGGTAAAGCAAATTTTCTAAGACGATTCATTCAGACTACGCCGAAGTGGCTAAAGGTTTCACGCGGTTACTAAAGTGAGATACCCCATTTCATTGGGATGCCGTCGCTCAAGAGCCCTTCGAGCATCTCAAGGGTCTCCTTGTTTCCGCTCCATTGTTGCATCCTCCGAATTATCATTGCGACTATACTCTATATTTGGCCGTTGCCGATACCACTATTGGCATGGTTCTTGTTCAAGATGACGATGATGACACTGAGCATGTCATATATTATCTCAACCGCAATATTTTAGATACGGAAACTCGATATGCTTACATCGAGAAGTTGGAATTAGCAGCCGTTTGTGCCGTCCAACGTTTCCGCCATTATATCTTATTGCGTACTATGACCGTGGTTTCTGATTGCAACCTGATGACGTACATTCTGTCACATCAGTTGTTGGGGGGAAAATACTCGAGGTGGATCGTCATCCTCCAAGAGTTTGACTTGGAATTCACCACTACCAAGTCTAAGAAATCCCTTGTCTTTGCTGAGTTACTTTGCTCTTTGCCATCTCCTACCGCGCCCTCTCTGTCAGAGGACCATATCCTAGACGAAACTTTGTTCCTAATTAGCACCCTCTATCCCTGGTATGGGGATATCATTGTATATCTGCAGACGTCCTCCTTTCGTCCCGCTATGTCTAAGGATGCTCAGCGACGGATCTGTCATCAGTCTCAGCCCTACCATATCATTGGGGACACCCGTACCGTCTTGGCGCCGACTCTGTTCTCTGTCGATGTCTAACTTTCGAGGAAGCTGAGTGAGTTTTGAATGACTGCCATTCTGGCGCCTGTGGTGGTCACATGTCCGGATATGCTACTGCTCAAAAGATCCTCCGCGCCGGTTATTTCTGGCCCTCCATCTTTAAGGATTGCATTCTTGCCGTCCGCTCTTGTCATGAGTGCCAGATATACCAGTGGAAGATGCGTGCGCCTCCCGCTCCATTGCACCCTATTGTTACCATCGACCCTTTTGCAAAATGGGGCATTGATTATACGACCTGTAACCCTCGCTCAGCCGGGGGGCATGGGTATATTATCGTTGCCATCGATTACTTCACAAAATGGGCTGAGGCGATGCCCACATTAACTGAAGATGGTCACACAGTGGCGCAATTTTTGTTCAACCATGTTATTTCATGGTTCAGAGTCCCTCAGGCCATCGTCACTGATCACGGGAAGCATTTCCATAATCACATGATGACCGAGCTAACAACCCAGCTAGGCTTACGGCATGATAGTTCGACTCCATACTATCCTGAGGCCAATGGCCAGGTTACCCTTCCCATCGACTGCGAGATCCCTTCGTTGAAGTTGGCCGTCGAATTACTTCCCAACACTACTCCGGTAGAGGAACGCCTCCTTTACCTAGAACGGCTCGACAAGACCCGTTACTTAGCCTCTCTAGCTATCGAAGCACTGAAGAAGAGAGTGAAAACTCACTTCGATCACACTATCCATCCTCGTTCTTTTGTTGAGGGATATTTAGTCCTACTTTACGATCAAGCGAATGATAATCTGGGGGTAGGAAAACTCGAGCCCATGTGGCTGGGACCTTATATTGTAAAGAGAGTTTTGCAGAAAGGCACCTACGAGCTCATTGATTATGAAGGGAATCCTCTCGATAAGCCCCGAAACGGGCTGTACTTGAAAAATTACTATGCGTGAATCCCATGCACTTTGGTTTGTACATACGTGTGTTAGCAGGTGTGTTGTGTGTGTGTGTTTTCATGTTTTTGGCTTGGTGTGAAGGCGTGATTGCCACTTATCTTGTCTTTTGCTTCTTGTGCAGATGTTTGGTGCACCTTACGTTGGTTTCGCTAATGGTGCCTGCCGCAGTACCCACAACTTGTCCTCTACGGCGTGGGTGATCTACGATCCTCACGGTGAGTTGATAGATCTTCAAGGTGTGTGTTTAGGTTGTACCACAAACAATGTCGCTGAATATAGTGTTGTGATTGAATTACTGGCCGAGGAAATTAATCTCGGTATCTGTGCATTGGTTGTGAACCTGGACTCTCAACTTGTCGTCCACCAGCTCAATGGGTGATATTCCGTCAGAGACCATCGCATTTTAAGGTTGTATTTACGTGTTAAATTGTTAGAGAGGAATTTTGATTTCATTACATATCAACATATTCCATGACGATTAAACACGTTAACTGATGCATTGGCTAATCATGTATTAGATAGACATTTGCGTAACATATAATCAAATATCATACAAGAAAGCAAGTAAAGCACAATAGTAGACCATAGGACTATGTATATATATATATATATATATATATATATATATATATATATATATATCGTGTGGCGCACTGAGGCGCTCAAAAATAAGTGTACATGTCCAAATAGAGTCTGTGTTCTCTGTACATCTGAGACACATGTCTCTCAAAAATCACCAGCAGGAAATAAAAACCTAAGTGTCTACTGCGGTGGGTTGTGCTCCTTATAGTGCACCGCCGCTCATGCCACCCGCCTCAACAGACGGTGCATCCTGGGTTCCACTCCTACTGTGTGGATCTGAGACACTCTGGGGACCTCCTCGATCCCCATGTAATCTGTAATCCCTACTAGCAGGCCCTCAAGGTTCTGGATCACTGTCTCCATCGTATCATCTTCTGGAGGAGCCAGGGCTAGTGCTCCAACGCCCTACGCGTCGCTCCGCGCCTCTGGAGCCAGTCCAAGGGGTTTCACTGGTCCTACATCTGCATACCATAGAGTTCATCATTAGGACATGTACATGAAAAAATCAAAAACATCATAAAAATAAAAATAAAAACATGTGATCAAGTGTCTTACTGC
Source organism: Pinus tabuliformis (assembly GCA_031772625.1). NCBI lineage: Eukaryota > Viridiplantae > Streptophyta > Pinopsida > Pinales > Pinaceae > Pinus > Pinus tabuliformis. The sequence continues at coordinate 44,128,940 of CM062819.1, forward strand.
CGTCATTCCACTTCTCTCCAGTGGGCAGCTCCATGTCACGATCTCCGCGGAAGTCCGTGCCGGCATATGGCCAATCCTCCATGAAGATTGTCTGTGGTTCCAGCCACTCTTGGGAAAATGTCCCCCACGCCATTGGTCGTCTGCCACCTCCTCCTGGCATGACGTGAGCCCATCGCATGGCCCTCGTCTCACGTGGCCTGGGTAAGTCCAAATCCATGTCTTGCAACTGCAGTGCCGGCACCCACTCCAGCATGAGCGGGACTAAGATTGATCCATAACCAAACTGCTTCTTCTCTCCTCGACGACAGTTGGTGAGTTGCCTCTTCATGCTTGCCGCTATTGCCTCTGCCTAGTTAAACATGGTGGGATTAAGACACTCGAGGGCCAGCCGGAGATGGGTCTTCGAAGCCTCATGTTGGGCTTGGGAGCCCGCTGCCCGTGTCACCATGAAAAGCATAGCACGAAGGATTACGTCCTCCACTGTTGGGATTGCCACCTTCCCACTCCTTGACTTGCGTGCCTGTGGGCACACTTGAGCCATCAGCATATCTAAGGTATCACCCCCGGGTCGCTGCCCCTCCAGAATGGGCCTCTCACCTCGATGAGACAGCCCGGTCAAAAAATAGATGTCTGTAGAATCGAACTTGATATCCCGGCCTCAGATGATAAATTTCCCATCTGTGGGATTCCAGGCCCTGATCAGTAGCTCCAGCAAGTCAGGTTGTGCCCGTAGGTGTGGAGTTAGGAAAAATTTGAGCAATCTGCATGCCCGTAATGCGTTTCGGCACCCCGCATCGGCAAAAGCTTCTATATCGTTGTTATCATGCGCGCGTTCTTGCCAGATGAATGCCATTATAGCCTGCAGGATGAGAGAAATTGAATTAGCACTTCTTTTAGAAATTTCAACGCTGAATTTGCATAAAATCTTAAGTTCGCGGCGTCATCGCGACTGTTTTAAAAACAGACGCGATGACGCGATGTAGCTAGTTCAATTTTTTTCGCGATCATCGTGGAAGTACATCACTTTTCCGCGATGATCGGGGCGTGCCTTGTGTAAAATTTTATCGGCCATCGCGGACCCGATAGGGTAAACCCGCGATGACCGAGCGGTGGAACCCGGTTTTAAAACCTGCCTAAGCTACCACTTGGGACATTTAAAACGCATGAAAAAAGCATCAAAATGAAGCGCAGGGCAACATGTGTCTACCTGGAACTGGTTTCGGGACAAATGATGCACGGACGGGGCCGAATTTCGCTCGCCAACCTCAATGCTCCAAGTTGCTCCACGGTAATTTGAACAGTGATATGGTAAAAATGAGTGAGTTAATTCCTTTTTATAGTGATTTTTGCAAATTTAAAAATTACATTTCATAAATGTGGGTTTTTTCTCATAGTTTTTGCCATATGGATAGTCAAAATATGCTTTTTAACTATGTTTTTATATGCATTGTTCATATTATCTCGAATAGGTTTACTTGTGATGTGTTCTTTGTGCAGGATCTCAGATAGTGGAATTACGACAGTTTCATATACACTTGATGCCAAAAAGTCATCTTTAGGCTCTTTTCCGACTTGAAACATGAAAAGATGGCCGAGTTTCCCTCTTGACTCGTTAAAAGAAATGAGGGGCGGTCGCCTTTAAGCTCCTGTCACTGTCTTCACCCCAGTCTTCCTACTGTGTCATGTGTCCAAATCATTCATGTTCACGCTCTCTGATGTTGCCAAATGACCCACTTTTCCAAAGGTTTTTGCATCATCTCGTCTGTTTTCCAAATAAACGCGCTGATGGGCGCTCCAAAACAAACCAAAAGCGCTGCCATCACAGAAGTACACGTGATTCCCGCGATGGTCGAATTTCATGTGCTAGCGCAACTGTTTCTTGTATTTTCCCGCGATGACATGACTATCTCCGTTATGCAATAGCGATGTCAGCGCGGCAGACCAGTTATGTGCCCGCGATGATCCAGTTTGGGCAAGTTTGTTCCAATAGTCGGCCTTCCAGATGACTCCAGACCTGGTTGTTCGCCTCGTTTATGTCGCCCTCCTTTCTCTGGCATGGCTGTTCCGTCATTTGTGCTACCCTCCTTGGAGATAAGCTCATCCTCCCACCATTCATGGAGACTTCTTCTCCTATTTAAGCTCTCACCATTGCTATGAGCTGCTAGTTTGGAATTCTTAGTCTTTGAGTGTTGCTGATAGTATTGTGAGCTTGTTAGATAGCTGGTGTGAGTGTGACAAGTGTGGGTTTGTTTGAGAGCTTGAGGAAGGTTGTGAAGTGCCTTTGATCTTGTGTGAAACTTGTGTGTGAGAGAGACTTGTAATTTGGGAGATCCATCTCTAAGAGTGAATGCTTGAGGAACATGCTGGTTGGACCCTCCTGAGAAGGCTTGTGACGTCAAGACCTGGGTTGTAAGCTTACTCTATTTTATATTTAATGCAATCAATGATGTTTTCCTATGTCTTGTATGCAATGTACTAGATAACTCATGATTTCTTGACTTTATGGGTAAATAGTTCTTTGTTGTATCCGGTTACGTGCTTTGTCGTATTTCCTTGCTTTGTTTCAGGTTGATCACTCATTGGGAGAAGAAAACGGAAGTTGGAGCAACACAACGGAACTCCATCGACCACTAGTTGAGGTAGGCCTCCAACTTGAACTATTTAAGGAAAATTGTTGTTGATTTGTCCTTGTTTGTGACTAGACCCACTCTAGGGCTAGAGGGGTTGCCTCTGTCCGCAGAGGGAACACTTTCCTGCATCACACCTCTGTTCCTCTAATTTTGTTTCCTCAACATCTTCTCCTCTGCTGTCAAAGCTGCTTGATAGGAATCTTCAATTGTTTTCAGACTTAGCAAGTTGATTTCATCCTGTATGTCATATCTCAAGCCATTGATGTATCTGGCTACCTTTTCTACGTCATCCTCTGCATGTCCTACTCTAATGCTCAACTTATAAAATTATTTTGCATATTCTTTGACAGTCATTCCCTTTTGTCTCAAATTCTGTCACTGTCTAAAAATATTTAACTGATAATCTTTTGACATGAATTTACCCTTCAGCCTACTCACCATTTTATCCCATTGTTTGATCTTGGGCTTCCCCTTTCTTTCTCTGGATATTTGTAGTTCATCCCACCAGATAACTAAATGACCCTTCAATCTGGTAACTGCAAATTTCACCTTCTTTTTGTCATCAACCTCCTCATAGTCGAAATACTTGTCCAATGAACTGATCCAGTCCATCAACTCTTCTACATTGAGATTCTCGTCATACAAAGGTATTTCTACCTTTGGTCTTCCACTTACTTTTGCCAACATTTTGAGAACTTTGGTAGCTTCACTTTCATCCTCTTCTTCTTCCTCAGAAGATTCCTCTGCAACACTGGCATCTCCTTCATGAGGTTCTCTCCTTTGAGCAGTTTCCATTGTCTCCATCCTTGTACGCAGGTTTCAAATCTCTTCCAGCAGAATTGCATTCGCTATAGGTCTCCCCTGACCTATGCCAAATCCTCTCCTAGGTGGCATGTTTACTGTAGCAGATTTAATCCTCGAGCTTTGATACCAAATGATGTGGATGATTACCAAAATTAAAGTGGTAGCCTAGAATTAGACTAATGGTTCACTTAAAAACCAATCAGCTGTGTGTTAAACATATTTTGTATGTGTATTTCCTCCTGAGGGTCCTACTTACCTGACCAATCACCATTGGTCCTACTTTGACTTCTTACTCCCCGAGCGCTTCAATATCCACCATTGATCTAGCTTCTTGAGATCCAAAGGATATAGCGCAATCTCGCGCGATTACTTGCACGATCGATATCAGGTCGAGAGCACGCGAGATACGTGGTTTCTTCGTGCTACGTGTCAACATTCTAGGTTAATCACGCAATTTGGAAAAATACCATTTACCATTTATTTTCCACGCGATATACCACTTACTGCTTTTCGAATACTACCCACGTGCTTAGTACAAAACCTTTAAGAAATATATTTAATAAGATTTAGCGTCTAATCTCGGTATTAACCCATAATGCTATTTGGCTGTAATTATCAATGAAACACATAAATGGAAAATAATACCCGATTAGGGTCCAGAATGCTGATACACAGATTCGAGAGAATTTCACACTAGGAATAATATGCAACGCCACACTTAATCAATTATTTCAATAAAATAGAAATTACAGAGTCTTGGTCCTCTCGACTCGATTAAAATAATTTGTCTGACCTTTGTTTCATGCACAAACCCTATCTCTCTCTCAATCTATCGCTTAATCACTCTTCTATTCCATCAAAAAAATCTATCATTACATTTTTTTCCTCTCTTTTATGGATCAAATCCTATCCTAACAACATTGACAACTCAATCTCTATTTTTATCAACTCAACTATTAAATCCATATTCTCAAGCTCTGATACACACCTATCTTAACACTTATCTCTTGTTCTAAAAACAATACAATGATTTAATTATTACAATAATTGAAGTAAGGATCAATTCGAGAGATCCAACCCTCTCCTAAGAATTGATTTTGACCACTCAGGTCAATAAAATTCATCTCTTCTTAGCCACAACATGTGAACATACATTCACATTGTTAGCTAAGTCCGGATGCTCCTGCGTTAGAATTTTACTTGAGTACAATTAAATAAATTCATGAAAAACTAAACTGAAAAAACCATATGCATCTTACACTATTCAAGAAAAGAAAAACATAGATCAAAGTTGAATCACAAGAGAAAAACATTAAATGCAATCACACCCAAAACTAGAATCAAAATTGTCGTTTATTCTTTGGTTTTTTAGAGAATTTTTTATTACAATGTCAATCATGGACAGTGGACTCCAAAACCCCCCAAACCCTACAATGAGTCTTTTTCAGATTTCTATTCCCCCCCTACACCTAACTCTTATGAATCAATTATGAAACTGATTTTTTAAAATAGTTATCGTACTAATTTTTACACATAATGAACTTTTGTTAATATACATGGCCTTATGCTCATATTAGTTTTTTTGGAATTAATATTATACATAATAAAATATATAATATTTAATGACTTCTTTTCGAAAATAAGACTTCAGCCTCACTTTAAAATTTCATGATGTCCACGTATGTTTCAGGTTTTTAAATAAAACTTATAATAAAGTGTGATCCCAATTATATTGTCGACATATAAACCAATTACGGTTTTGAGGAACAAAAGACCGCTCACGGAGGCACCCCCTGGTGGTTTCTGGAATAGAGGAGGGTGTTTTCATAATCAACTGAGGTCGTCGATTTGTTTGATGGAAGTTTGCGGAACTGCTTACGGGACCACACCTTGGACTAAACTTCGAGTATTTTTTTGTTGTCAGGACTTTGCCGATGTGAATTAAATGTATTATTAACCGTTGATTTGCTGAGTAATGATAAGATGTATATTTTTATGCCTCACTCGTTGACTTAGGAATCACTGGAGTTTACCGGCAACTACATACAATCTCCATTTTAAAATATTTCCATGTCATCATCGCATAATATGAACACATCAAGTACCTCCAATTTATTGAGCTAACAAAGCAGGAAATATGTTTATGGTAGTTGCAATTAAGATGCATTATATGTAAGTCTGCTCCTTTGCTCCATTGTGCCCACACCCTGAGAGACAAAATACTTCTTTTTGTTTCCCAGAAATCTGCATAAAAGAATTCTGCAAAACTAGAAAAGTCACCGCCAGCGAACTAGTGAAATCTCTAACATTGCCCTCAATTTTTGGAAACTGCCAAAGAACATTTGTGAGTGAATGAGCATGGCGCACCAAAAAACACCAAATTTCTAGAACAAATTCCAACAAAGAGCAAGTCGGCGAACTATATTCCGGAATAAGAATGATTCAACCTAATCCATGTTGTTCTTGTAGTAACCGCAATTAATGTTGGAGATCAGATGCACAACAGAAATTAAACAAAAAATATACAGCTGATATGTCAAGCACATAAGACACAAAAATTTAACGTGGTTCACCCAACCAATCTGGGCTACGTCCACACAACATAAGCATCGACAATTTATTAATCAAACAAGAGATTACAAAATGAAATCCTCACAAAACTCTCACCCTCATAGCAAACAATCCGAATGGTTTCCTGTTATATAGCAAAGAGAATCTAACAACCTCATTAACTCACTCACATCAAATATAGGAGGCATTAATCATCTCCCAACAACCTGGAGCTAATCTAGGAACATAATTTCTATTGTTGTCACCTACAGAGATTTTTGCCTATTTTACTCCAAACAGAAAATCTCAATAATCTCCACCTTGACAACAATTAGCCTGATGCCCTGTTATTATTATTTTATCTTTTCTGCAAGCCAAGAGAAGCCAAACACCAGCGTAGCTTCTCTAACAAAACTGGTTTCGTGAACATGTCTGCACAATTCTCCTTTGTATGCACCTTTTCAAGAGAGACTCCCCTTTCAGTGATAACCTGTCTTACAAAATGGTATTTGATCGGTATATGCTTTGATTTACTATGATAGGCCGGATTCTTAGCCAAATGTATTGCACTTTGACTATCACAAAGTAACCTGATGTTGTCCTGTAACCTATCAAACTCACCAAGCAAACCTTTCAACCAAACCGCCTCTTTGCAAGCATGCGAAGCAGCAATGTATTCTGCTTCAGTAGTGGATAACGCGACAATGTTCTGTAGCTTTGACATCCAACTTATAGCTCCACATGCAAGAGTAAAGACATACCCTGAAGTTGACCTTCTCTTATCCAAATCACCTGCAAAATCGGAATCAACATATCCGCAAACAAATTCACTACTCTTATTGTAAGTGATACAATAACTACTTGTGCCTCTCAGATACCGAAGCACCCATTTCACTGCTGACCAGTGTTCTTTACCCGGATTTGCCATGTACCTGCTGACAATCCCAACTGCATGTGAAATATCTGGTTGCGTACACACCATCGCATACATTAAACACCCTACTACATTAGCATATGGAATTTGAGACATATAATCCTTTTCTTCATCTGAATTAGGACATAAACTCGAAGAAAGCTTGAAATGGGAAGCGAGAGGGACTGAAACAGGCTTCACATTATTCATACCAAACCTCAAAAGTATTTTCTCAATATACTTTTGTTGTGATAGCCATAGCTTACCATTGCTCCTGTCTCTGAAAATCTCCATGCCCAAAATCTGTCTTGCTGCTCCTAGATCTTTCATATCAAATGTCCTTGCCATCTGAGCCTTCAACCTGTTGATTTCTTCTATGCTTTTGCTTGCTAAAAGCATATCGTCAACATACAATACTAAGATAATGAATATGCCATTATTTAACTGTTTAAAATAAACACAATGATCATATTCACTTCTAACATATTTTTGACTCAACATGAAAGAATCAAACTTCTTATACCACTGCCGAGGCGACTGCTTCAGGCCATATAAAGACTTCTTGAGCCTGCAGACAAATTTCTCATTGCGATGCTGAACAAACCCTTCCGGTTGTTCCATATAAATTTCCTCATCTAAGTCACCATGTAGAAATGCAGTCTTAACATCTAATTGCTGCAACTCTAAATCAAGCAAAGCCACTAATGCTAACACAATTCTAATTGAAACAATTTTAACCACTGGCGAAAAAATCTCATGAAAGTCAATACCGGCTTTCTGAGAAAACCCTTTTGCAACCAGCCGCGCTTTGTACCTGTCTTCCGTATCATTCACACCCCGTTTCAGCTTGAAGACCCATTTACACCCCACAGTTTTCCTGCCTTTCGGAAGCTCAACCAGATCCCATGTACCATTCTTACTTAAGGCCATCATTTCGTCCTTCATGGCTGCTTTCCACTTGTCACTATTTGAACCTTCTACAGCTTCCTGATAACACAAAGGTTCATCATCATTAGTGGTCAAAGGAACTGAAGTAACATGATCATCATACCTTCTCGGAGGGCGTTTGATCCTTGTAGACCTCCGTAAGAATGTTTCTGGTGCTTCCACAATTGGCTGTCTATCATCTGTAGGAACTTCTTCATGATCGCCATCTGAGACCTGTTCATGACCTCCATCTGAACCCTGTTCATAATCTGATTCTGAAACCTGTTCATGACTAGAATCTGAACTATGGTGGTTATGACTATCATTAGAAATGCTGTCAAACTGAATGTGCTGGAAATCAAATACATCATCCTGTTTCAATCTACTATCTACATCTAACTGTACAAGAGAGGATTCATTAAACTTTACATCTCTGTTGATGATGATTTTGCGGGTAGTAGGATCCCACAATCTATATCCCTTTGTTCCAACACCATACCCAACAAAGATATACCTTTTCGACTTTGGATCTAATTTAGTTCGCTGATGTTTAGGCACTAGAGCATATGCATCACAACCAAACACTCTGAGTTTAGAATAGTCACAATGGTGTCTTTTCCATACCTCTTGCGGAATCTTGCAGTCTATGGCCATCGATGGAGATCGGTTTATCACATAACAAGCTGTTGCCACCGCTTCCGTCCACAACTCCTTCGGCAACTCGGCGTTACTCAGCATACACCTTGCTCTCTCTAGAAGAGTCATGTTCATGCGTTCAGCAACTCCATTCTGCTGAGGAGTATAAACCGTGGTCTTATGTCTCTCGATCCCTGCATCCTTGCAATAGCTGTCAAACTCCTTGGAAGTAAACTCACCACCATTGTCAGTTCTTAAACATTTTATAGTTCTACCAGTGTTGTTTTCTACCAATGCTCTAAACTGCTTGAAAACTGTAAAAACATCAGACTTCCTTTTCAACATGTAGACCCACACTTTTCTAGAAAAGTCATCAATAAACGATACAAAATATGACGAGCCACCATATGACGTTGTAGGGGCTGGACCCCAAACATCTGAATGGATATAATCAAGTATTCCTTTACTAGTATGTTTTCCTGTTTTAAATTTTTGTTTACTTTGTTTTCCAAACAAGCAATGTTTACAGAAATCTAACTTTCCAGATCTTAGATTAGGAAGTAACTTGCGATCAGCTAAAATTTTCAACCCTCGTTCGCTCATATGGCCCAACCTTTGATGCCATAGGCGAATGGAACTATTGTCCTGTTTAGACACCGACACATGATCTGACCCAGTTCTACCTTCTAATTGAAAAAAATTTCCTACCTTCTTAGCCTTCATCACTAGTAAAATACCTTTATAGATTTTCATAACTCCACCTTGAATTACAGTTTTATATCCATTCGTACCCAGTGCTCCTAATGAAATTAGATTTTTTCTTAGATCTGGTACATGTCTCACATCAGTTAACAATTTGGTTGTGCCATCTAACATTTGCAGTTGTATACTTCCTATTCCAACAATACTGCAAGTGACATCATTACCCATGTACATGACTCCATCATCAACTGATCTATACGTCTTAAACCAATCTTTATGAATACACATGTGGTTAGATGCCCCGGAATCTAACAACCAATGTTGATCATGTTTTGAAACATTAACAGACAATACCTCATCACTCATACCTGAACCAGATACTGAACCTGTATCTGTGGTGTTGGCTTCCTTCTTTTCTGTCGAAGAGCCTTCTTTAGCAGCCTGCTTTCGCTTCCAGCAATCCTTTTTCAGATGTCCAACCTTGCCACAATGCCAGCACTTCACCTTTGTCTTCTTTCCTTTGGACTTTGAACGAGAGTCACTATGCTTTCCCCCGGAGTGTCTCTCTCTTGAGCGACCTCTGGCCATCATTACCTCTGATGTAGAGGTGTCTGCATTCGACCTCTTCCTCGTCTCCTCAGACAACAAGGCTCCAACAACATCGTCAAACTCAAGAATGTCTGCTATACTAAAGCTTGTGGAAGTAACAAAGTGATCCCAGGATTCGGGCAATGAACACAATAGAGTTATTGCCTTATCCTCTGAATCAAATTTCACATCTAGACTATCTAATTGCACCAGTAAGGTATTAAAAACATTCAGGTGATCAGTGATCGAGGTACCTTCTTTCATCCGCAAACCGTAAAGCTGCTGTTTCAGGAGAATCCGATTTGTCAAGGATTTCGTCATATACAGCTTCTCCAACTTTGTCCACAAACCAGCTGCAGTCTTCTCTGACACGATGTTAAATAAAACATCATCAGCCAAACACAACCGAATTCTGCTCAAGGCTCTTCCATCCAATTCATTCCACTCATCATCTGTCACGGGGGAAGGCAGTTTGGACCTGCCCAACAATGCCTTTGCCACGCCCTGCTGTACCAGCAGATCATGCATCTTTACCTTCCAGATCTCGAAATTATTTTTGCCATTAAATTTCTCGATTTCGAATCGGGCACTCTGAGTTTTCGCCATTTTGTATCAACAAAAAACACAATAATCTCCAATATCCAACTTTATATACCAGCAATAAAAAACAAACTGCCTATGCCTTTTTGTCTTTGCCTTTAAAAAAAATAAATCTGCCCTTTGCACTTATATTACTTTGATGTCTTTATTGATTTAGAATTTGGTTGATTTTTTGTTTTAAAAATCGCAATGCATGAAACTTCCATTATATACCAAATTCAACTCAAATATAAAATGCAAATAAAATCCGAATTGCCATATACAGCTTTACGTTATTGCACAAGGAATTCTCCATGAATGCATTTAATGTGAAAGCCGATTGAAGCAGGGGAAACACTATAGTTAGTGGAAACCAATAGAAATTGTTCCGGTCTTCGTCAATTGAGTGCTTTTGGATGAGTCAGAAACCAATTTCATAATTTCAAATCACTGTCCACTCACACCCTCTAAATCTTCCGTTCAAAATTCGACTCTATCTCAAAAGAAATGACAGGCAGAAAGCAAATAGAATCAGGAACGCAATTATAATGACATTGTCGACCTTCACTACAATACACACCAGCACTTAATTAAATACGCACCAGCAATCCACTCACACTGCGAGCACTACGCACCAGGCACCAGCAATACGCATTAGGTAATACACCGCACCAATTGAAGGCTTCAGGTATACTTTACAACCGTTCCCGTCTTGCACAGCCATAACTCAAACACGGCGTACTCCGCAGGAAACAGCGCTATATTTAGTGATCAACAGCGTTCCCCGTATACCTCAAAATTTGAGAGTTTTTTAAAAAACAGGCTTCTGGCAATCGATTGAAAACTACCACGTACGCAGCGAATCCTCTCAGCACCAGCACCAGATTGACTTCAATGTAGCCAGCGCTCCACGATGAAATCAATGGAAGCCTCGCTCCACCGTTCAGGATGGCTCTCTACGCACGCAGAGACACCACGCAGCGCCTCCAGGCAGCACCTCCAGGCAGCAAAGAAATGACCTCTACACACAGCAGGCACCAAGCACGTAATACACAGCTCCACGCTTTTGCGCTCCACCTTCAGCATGCTCCACCTCCAACTGCTCTGATACCACTTGTTGGAGATCAGATGCACAACGGAAATTAAACAAAAAATATACAGCTGATATGTCAAGCACATAAGACACAAAAATTTAACGTGGTTCACCCAACCAATCTGGGCTACGTCCACACAACATAGGCATCGGCAATTTATTAATCAAACAGGAGATTACAAAATGAAATCCTCACAAAACTCTCACCCTCATAGCAAACAATCCGAATGGTTGCCTGTTATATAGCAAAGAGAATCTAACAACCTCATTAACTCACTCACATCAAATATAGGAGGCATTAATCATCTCCCAATAACCTGGAGCTAATCTAGGAACAGAATTTCTATTGTTGTCACCTACAGAGATTTTTGCCTATTTTACTCCAAACAGAAAATCTCAACAATTAAAAACATTTTCATCGCATGCAATATAGAAGGAAACATGAACTTCCAAATAATATTTATTGTAGAATCTGAACGAGTAATATTTGGAAATTGAGCCAGCAGGGTCAATAAATTAATTTCTTCTCAAACCATGGCATCTAAAGGCCAATCAATGTTGGGAATTTCTGATGATTTCGAACAAAATTCAACAGAGCATAACGATGCTCTGATACCACTGTTGGGGATTTTTCTGGTAAAATCTCAAAAACAAATAAAAACTAAACGCAGAGACAATGTTTTGTTTTTCTCCAGGATCTTAGCACAGGGAAGTTTTAAAAAAAATTCTGAGAACAGAGTATTACACACCCATAAAAGGATTTGTATTCATTAAAATAAAATTCCTGATACAAATCCTCTTTCACTCAGAGGGATTCACCAAAAATACATTTCAACCAACAAAAAAAACTCTGTCTCCTTCTGAGATTTTACACTGCTGTGTGTAAAAATCTCATTTACATTTACTGCTGTAAAAACAAAGTTTTACATATACTGCTGTAATAAAAAAAACTTACATACATTTACTGCTGTAAATGTAATTCCTTACATTTCATTAAAAAATCTCCTTTACTGTCGCGTTGCTACACCTTTCTTGCTCTTCATGTTCAACAAAGCATTCATTGCAATGTGTGCTTCCATTTTTTATTACAATGCTCCCCTTGTTTTTCTATGATGGCATTGTTGTGCATGCCTCTCTTAGATGTTTGCTGCTGCCTTGCCTCTGCAATTCGCACTGCTGTGCGTATTTCATTTCATCACACTGTTGTGCTTCATTCTCAACACATAATTATTAACATACGCTGCCCCTTTTCACTCTATGCACTGCTGTGCGATGCATACTCACCTTGCTTCACTGCCGCTAGACCTTTTGTTTCATTCATCCCATGTGCTAATAAATCATTACAGCCACGAGCCCTTTGTGTTTGGTTATGTAAAATGAACCCTTGCACTGCTGTGCAAGTCACGATGTTCTTCACAGAAGTCAACTTGGGTTTTTCGCTGCAGCAAGCCCTTTTGTTTCTTTGTTCAATCATATAAACCCAAAACAAAACATATATAAAAAACGACTCCCAAAGAAAACATTTTATTTACGTGGCATAAATAAAAAAATCTTCTACCAACTATCTACCACCGCCATTTAATTCTCAGCATGGCAAAGGTACTTCATAAATTAATTCATTGACAAGTCGGCAGTCAAAACAAAAGTTTGATTTTACTCCACGCAATCTCATTTAATGCATGTCTGAACACAGCTTGGGTTTGATCAACGGTGGACAGCGAGCCTTGCAATCGGACGGTTGACGGAGATTTCGGGAGGCCTTATTTGTTGAACGTTAGGCTCTGATAGAGCAGTGGTTTTGCAAACGTACAGAGGACCACGCGTCCAAAACTGATTGCGTCGGAGGAGAGCATACAGAAACCACCTGCAGACCAAAGGCGGTCCGATAACTCATGGCGGTTTTGCTGAGCTATTTTCCTGCCGCCGTCGCTGTCCACATCTGCCAACACTGAGTATGGCAGCAGCGAATCATTCGAATCCCTTCTCACTCCAGTCATCTCCAATCCCAACTAGAAGGTAGAGGCGATCATGCTCAAGTGTTTGCAGTTCTCAGACAACCACTGAAAACACACAACGAGATTTCTTAACACAAGTTTTCCTAGGTCCGCCAACAACGTACGCAGTTGGAATTAATATTCCAACACTCCCCCTTAATTTCAACTGCTGGGCGTTCAGTCATACCCAATCACTTCATAAAAAATTCAAAGCTTTTTTGCCCATTCGTATCAGCTTTCCCTTCATTTCTTTCATTGCTATGCTCAAGCACTTCAATCATGTAATATCCTCTTTCTCTGCTTCAAGCAAGATTTCCAATCTTTACATCTCCAAGCTATCCTGCGACCTTTTCTTCTCTGCTTTTATGGCAGATTTAATTTCATATCTCTCCCCTATAAGAATCTCTTCATCAAAGAATGACTGTTAATATAGTTCAGCAATAATGATCAATAATTACAGGCTCCCCTTAACTGTATGCATTGTCTTTTTTCAGCAAAGTTTTCTCAAAAGAAACTTAGATCGACTGGGGAGCTCAAGGGACTTTCGGACTGTATTTCCTTCCTTCTCCATACTTGTGTAACTTTCTTCTTTTGCATGGGTCTAGCTTGCATAGGAGCCCATGTTAAGTTACAATCACGTGCCATATGCCTAATGTTATGACACTTGAAACATTCTACATTGTTCATGAATAAGATTTCATGATTTCTTCTTGTAAAATTGTTTCTTGGAGGTTGTCGAAGACCATAACATCTATCTCTATGAAATGCTCTACAGTCTTTTGCCATATGACCAAAGTTTGAACAAGAATAACAATAACCAAAAAATGAACTTTGGTACCTGGGAGATGGAGGTTTCCTTGATGTACTTCTGAAGTCTTTCTGCCTTGAGATCCTTTGATGATAACCATTGCCTCTTGCCTCTTTGACATCATCAACATTTCTTCTTGGAGCTGGTTTTCTACTTGGAGTAGGATTTCTTCTATTGTAGCCTTGATTTTTCTCCTTGCCTTTGCTGGAACTAGGAGCATCACAATTTCTTTCTGCCTTCTTCACATCTCCTTTGCTTAAAGCATTTTCATTTTTGTTTGAGGGTTCACCTATATACCCAAGTCCTGATTTATCAGATGGAGATCTGTGATAGCTGAGCATGTCATCCAAGGCTTGAGAGCTCTTCATTATTTTGTTCATCCCTTCAACCTTTTTCCTGAGGAGGACTATTTCTTCTTCCAATCTTTCACATTCATTATTTTTCTTTGCAAGTTGTTCCTCAGTTTCTTCTTTGCTACGAGTAGCTTCAGCTGCTACTATTTTAAGGGAGATAATATCTGACTTCATTTTGGAGATTTCTGCTTGACTGCTCTCCATTTTCTTCTCAGCTTCTTGTGCCTGCATCCTAGCTTCTTGTAGTTCAGACTTAAGGGAGGAGACCTTTACCTTGTACTGTCCAATCTCTTCTACAAGTTTGTTCACTCTCTTGTGTCTTTGTTCAAGTTGACTTGAAAAGATATCTTCCTGCTTCTTTGCTTTATTCAATTGATTTGTCATGGATATGACTTCTTCATAATGCTTCCTTTTGCTTTGATCAAGTTCCTTGTTAAGCTTGGCGAGCTCTTCATCCCTTTCTTTTACTTGAAGTTTGATGAGGTCAACCTTCTCATTTTCAGCTTCTATGATGGGTTCAGAATTTCCTTCTTGACTGATGGTCATGGTCAGTGCTCCCTTTGCATGAAGGTCATGAAGTCTGTCCCATATATCCTTTGCTGATGAATATTTTCCTAGATTCTTCTTTACAGAATCAGGTAGTCCATCCAAGACAGTCTTTGCTGCTTTTGCATTGTACTCCTTGGATTCTCTATCCATCTTGCTATCATCCATCACTGATTCCAAAATTTTAATCCCTTCAGTCTGTAAGAAAGTCCTCATTTTTATTTCGTATATATCAAAGTTCCCATCAAACCTTCGAGCCTCAAATAGAATTTTTTCAAATAGATTGTCTTCTATTTTAGTAAAGGAGGGAGACACAACCTTAGGAGGATTGGAGGCTTTCCTCCTTGACCTTTCCATTCTTAACTATGTTTAAAATCCCTGACTGTATTTTTAAAATGACTCATTGTTTCTTCAACAACAACACAGAAAATTAATCTGAGAAATCCCTGAATCCTTTTGCCTGAGTCTTCACTTTGCTGGAGAAGCTACTGCAGCAAAGAACTCTTCCTTCAGCTTCTTTGTCACCTTCAAAGAGCCTAGATCAGCTCTGATACCATGTTGGGAATTTCTGATGATTCCGAACAAAATTCAACAGAGCAGAACAATGCTCTGATACCACTGTTGGGGATTTTTCTGGTAAAATCCCAAAAACAAATTAAAACTGAACACACAGACAATGCTCTGTTTTTCTCCAAGATCTTAGCACAGGGAAGCTTTAAAAAAAATTCTGAGAACAGAGTATTACACACCCATAAAAGGATTTGTATTCATTAAAATAAAATTCCTGATACAAACTTCATCCTCTTTCACTCAGAGGGATTCACCAAAAATACATTTCAACCAACAAAAAAAACTCTGTCTCCTTCTGAGATTTTACACTGCTGTGTGTAAAAATATCATTTACATTTACTGCTGTAAAAACAGAGTTTTACATATACTGCTGTAATAAAAAAAACTTACTTACATTTACTGTTGTAAATGTAATTCCTTACATTTCATTAAAAAATCTCCTTTACTGTCGCGCTACTGCACCTTTCTTGCTCTTCATGTTCAACAAAGCATTCACTGCAATGTGTGCTTCCATTTTTTATTACAATGCTCCCCTTGTTTTTCTATGATGGCACTGATGTGCATGCCTCTCTTAGATGTTCACTGCTGCCTTGCCTTTGCAATTCACACTGTTGTGCGTATTTCATTTCATCACACTGCTGTGCTTCATTCTCCACACAAAATTATTAACATACGTTGCCCCTTTTCACTCTACGCACTGTTGTGCGATGCATACTCACCTTGCTTCACTGCCGCTAGACTTTTTGTTTCATTCATCCCATGTGCTAATAAATCATTACAGCCACGAGCCCTTTGTGTTTGGTTATGTAAAATGAACCCTTGCACTGCTATGTGAGTCACGATGTTCTTCACATAAATCAACTTGGGTTTTTCGCTGCAGCAAGCCCTTTTGTTTCTTTGTTCAATCATATAAACCCAAAACAAAACATATATAAGAAACGACTCCCAAAGCAAACATTTTATTTACGTGTCGTAAATAAAAAAATCTTCTACCAACTATCTACCACCGCCATTTAATTCTCAGCATGGCAAAGGTACTTCATATATTAATTCATTGACAAGTCGGCGGTCAAAACAAAATTTTGATTTTACTCCACGCCATCTCATTTAATGCATGTCTAAACATAGCTTGGGTTTGATCAACGGTGGACAGCGAGCCTTGCAATCGGACGGTTGATGGAGATTTTGGGAGGCCTTATTTGCTGAATGTTAGGCTCCGATAGAGCAGTGGTTTTGCAAATGTACAGAGGACCATGCGTCCAAAACTGATTGCGTCGGAGGAGAGCGTACGAAAACCACTTGCAGACCAAAGGCGGTCCGATAAGTCACGGTGGTTTTGCTGAGCTGTTTTCCTGCTGCTGTCGCTGTCCACGTCCGCCAACACTGAGTATGGCAGCAGCGAATCGTTCGAATCCCTTCTCACTCCAGTCATCTCCAATACCAACTAGAAGGTAGAGGCGATCATGCTCAGGTGTTTGCAGTTCTCGGACAACCACTGAAAACACACAGCGATATTTCTTAACACAAAAGTTTTCCTAGGTCCGCCAACAACACACGCAGTTGGAATTAATATTCCAACAATCAAACTTTTTGATATACCAAGCACAATCTCAGCTCTAAGATCTGACAGAATTTTTTAAAAGATTGAAAAGCACAGCTTAATCGGCCAAATAATAAAATTATCCGGTCCTCCCTCTTGGAAGAAAATAATTCACCTATGATGGTTTCCCCTCCTTGAACCTCGTCAGCACTATGCATTTTCTTTTAAAACATTCCAGGGATTTGTTCAAAGGATATTTTATTTTATTTTATCTTCATTAGTTGCCTTACAACATTATGCTACAACATATTGGCTCCCGCTGGGGATAGTGCTTTGCCTGCAAAGCGCTGAGAACGGTAGACTAATGGCCTTGGTTGGGCATGGAATCAAATTAAACTGAAATTTTTCTCAATTTGGTGAGAACTTTTAAAAGACTAAATCCCTCTGAAATCTTTGTTTTCCAGACTTTATTCTTCCTACTGTCAACTACAACAAAGATTATGAAAATTCATAATTAGATGCTTAGTTTATGATCTTATTTATATATAGATCCTAGCTGTATACAATATTGAATTTTCTCTAGTGAAATCCACTTTCTAGTTGTACCAACCCAACATTCGGCCACTGGACCTAAACCCTCCATACTGTTGAGATTCAGAAATTAGAACTGGCATGCACCATATAAGGATTTTAGACCAGGAACTTGATACATACTTCAGAAAGGATATTTGTTTATGAAAAAATAAGGCTTCCATATAGTCAGCTACTGGATCATAAAATTGATGGGAAAAATTTTCAGCTGCCTCCTATTCTTGAATAGTTTGTTGACATATATCTTTTTGAACATGGCCACCACTTTCACTATTTAGCTCTTCAACTTTCGGTTGTATAGCAACCTGTTTCTTTTCACAGTTTAATATAAATGAATTTGCCTCAGATATATGTTTGCACAATTCCTTGTTCAATTCTTCGGACTCTTCCCAAAAAAAACAATTAATCTGAATATAAAAATTTGGAGAATGTGACATGTATTCGTGTTCAACAAATCGCTGATGTGACAATTTTTTTCTAGGAATTAGAAAATTTTGATTATTGTCGGAAAAATTCTCTATATAATGTGTGTATATGTCCCTAAATTAGGCAATATCATCCTTAAGAAACACCATGTCAAATGTAGCCATCATCTCATGAAAGGTAAAATCACCTACTGAGGTGTAAAATTACTATGCTGAGGAAAATTGTTTAACTCCTTAGAAAATTTTGACTTGTAACCTGTAAAATTTGAGGAAGAAGAAAAGTTTAGATTTAGATCAGATGATTCTCTTTTGGATCCCTTTTTCTACTAATTAATTTCCATATTTGCATGGATATTTCAATCTGGAAGCTTCCTAGAGGCCCAGATATTATCCTCAACTTCTTGAGCATCAATGAATATTTTTTACAAGGTTTTGGATCCCCTCTCACTGAGATAAAATGCTACATCAGGATGAAGTGATGTTGAATAATATACTATAGTAGTAGCTTTAGGAGGGCGAATTTCTAGAGGCATGTTGAAGTAAAACTTTTGGAACCTCGTATTAAATCCACTTATTGTTTCATTACTTCTCCAAAGCATTGCATACAATTCAGAAAGATATTGTTCATGAGATTTGTGCTCACCCCAATACCTCAGGAAGATGTCTTGAAATTCTTGACATGAACTGATTATATTTGGCCTTACACATTGAACCCACTGTTGGGCATCTCCAATTAATGAATGATAAAACAACCTCAAAGCCACATCTTCATGAATAATTTCAAACATGTCCAGGAAACATTCGAAATCCAACACATGCTACTCAGCTATAATACATCCTTCTCCACTAAAATGAGGCAAATATTTAAAACATCTCAAAGGGTAATCATGAAGAATAGATAGAAACTTAAGGGGTTTAAAAATTTCCTGGATTTTGGATTGAATATTAGTGGGTTGAGTCATAGGCACAACAGTGACTATCACAGGAGATGATGAACCTGAATTTTCATGTTCAAGGTGACAAGATTGGGATTTCTAAGGGATTTTAATTTGAACATGATTTTGTTAATTTGATTCAGCAGAAGGAACGAGATCAATATTTACCACACAAGAAGAAGATAAATCCTCTTGTTTCAAGGAAAAAATCATTGTTGAGGGTTTGGACCAATTGGAATATACAAGACAAGAAATAACCCTCTTGACATGTATGGGAAAATAGACAGTAGAATTGATAACAAAGAACAAGAATATTTTGAAAAAATTCAGCATCTGATATGTGATCTTTTTGTGTTGCTTCCTCATTTTTGTCAACAATTTTTCTCTTTAGTAAAATCTTTTTCAAATAGAGTCACCAAATGAATGATTAACAATCAAACTTCGATACATAAATTTTGTTCTCCATCAAGAAATAGATCTCAATTCCGAAGGGGAAAAAAAAATCCATTCTTCGTTCCAGGACAACGACGCCAAAATATGTTGCAACTCTTAGAGACAGTTCCTAGCTATGGGGGAACGAGTGCCTGAGAAATATTAAGACTGAAAAGAAATAGTTAAAATAAGTGGATGGAGGGACAGGCCATGAGGGTTTTCATCCAAAAGTTCTAATTCTAAAACCCTAGCTTTCAAAATAGAATATCCAGATAACTTTTTAGGGCTGCAGGGTCTTTGCATCAAAGGAGTGATTTGAAGAAAAATAGAGAACAAAGTTCAAATTAGGAACTTAAGAATCTAAATTTAAACTACTGCAGAAAGAATCATGCAACACTGAGAAAATGTGAATGGAGTTCCTGGATGTGGAGCACTTCATTAAGGGTTTCAAGATTAATAATCATGAGTACAATTAAGTAAATTCATGAAAAACTAAACTGAAAGCACAAGCTGCATCTTACACTGTCCAAGAGAAGAAAAACATAGATGAATGTTGAATCACAAGAGAAAAAAATGACTGCAACTACACCCAAAGCTGGAATCAAAGTTGTTGTGTATTCTTTGGTTTCAGAGAGAATTTCTTATTATAGTGCCAGTCATGGATACGAGACTTCAAAACCCCCGGAACCCCTACAATGAGTCCTTTTCAAAAAATTTCCCCTCATAGACCTAACTGTTATGAATCAATTATGAATTTGATTTTTTAAAACACTTATCATACTAATTTTTACATATAATGAACTTGTCAATATACATGGGCTCATTTTCATATTAGTATTTTGTAATTAATATGATACATAATAAAATATATGATATTTGATGACTTCTTTTCAAAAATAAGACTTCAGCCTCATTTTATAATTGCATGATGTCCACGCCTGTTTGGTGTTTTTAAACAAAACTTATAATAAAGTTTGATCCCAACTATATTATCCACATATAAATTGATTAAGGTTTGATTAAGGTTTTGAAGAACAAAAGATCACTCATGGGAGCACCTCCTGGTGGCTTCTGGCATAGAGGAGGGCGTTTTTGAAATAAACTAAGGTTGTCGATTTGTTTGATGGTAATTTGAGGAAACTGCTTACGACCACACATTGGCTTTAACTTCGATTATTTTGTGGTGTGGGGAATCCGTCGATGTGAAGTAAATGTATTACTAACTGTTGATTTATTGAGTAATGATAAGATGTATATTTTTATGCCTCATTCGTTGATTTATGAATCACTTGAGTTTGCCAGCAACGACTTACAATCTCCATTTTAAAATATTTCCATGTCATCATCACAATATATGAACACATCAAGTACCTTCAATGTACTGAGCCAACAAAGCTTGAAATTTGTTTCTGGTAGTTGCAAGCCAGAATCATTATAGGTAAGTCTGTTCCTTTCTCCACTGCGCCCACACCCTGAGAGATCAAATCCTTCTTTGTGTTTTTGAGAATGTTGTCTACATAAAAGAGTTATGTTAACTAATACTTCTAGATTTTTATTGTATATTGTATAATATGTAATTAATTTAATAAGTTACCGAGATACAAGTGTTTTGTATCTAGATTGCACATGTATAAATAAGTAATTTTATCATTAATATGACACTATTTCATTGTGGAGTTTATTTGGGCTTGTACAGTGGCATCAGAGCCCTGGTTGAGTTGTTCCTAAACTCCATGTATTTTAAGTCTATGGCGTAAAGTAGACGCCGAGCATGAAGACTGTGAAGATAGAATGCAGAAGAAGGTTAATCCAATGGAGCGATACACTGGGATGCCCAAACTATTGACTCTCTGTAAGTTTCATTTCTTTCAGTCATAATGAAAGATGATTGGAAAAATTGAGCGGCATAAATTTTTTTAATGTATCCTTGGAAGTTAGAATACAAATTTCCAATACTGAGTCCAATACCAATAATTGCTGGATTGTTTGCTAAAAGTCTAAGTTCCATGCATCTAAGGCCCGCTTATTATTTTAATTTTGGGAGGCTTTATTTGCATTTACTGCATCAAACAGAAGTTTACTTACAATGAAACTTCTGAAAGATAGTATTTTCATTTACAACAGTAAACAAGAGTTTAATCACAATAATTTTTTTGAAGGATAGTATTTGCATTTACTGTAGTAAATAGGAGTTTAATGACAGTAAAATTTATGAAGGATAGTATTTATATTTACTGCAGCGCATTTAATGTAGTAAATAGGAGTTTAATGACAGTAAAATTTCTGAAGGATAGTATTTATATTTACTGCAGCAAATAAATTTCTAAAGGATACTTAAAATGAAGTATATATATTTTGGTGGCTTGAATAAAACTTTTAATTGAAGAGTGGTCTCGTGAGGATGTATATTATTTTTATTTTTGGTGGTTTGAATTAAAATTTTAATTGAATTTTTGGTGGTTTGAATTAAATTTTTAATTGAAGAGTAGTCAATTTTCTGGTGATTTGAAATACATAAATTTTTTGGTGATTTGAAAATACATATTTTTTTAAGAGGCTATCGGTAAAATAAAATTTATTTTTTAATTGAAGAGTGGTCTGGTGAGGATGTATATTATTTTTATTTTTGGTGGTTTGAATTAAATTTTTAATTGAATTTTTGGTGGTTTGAATTAAACTTTTAATTGAAGAGTGGTCAATTTTCTGGTGATTTGAAATACATAAATTTTTTGGTTATTTGAAAATACATATTTTTTTAAGAGGCTATTGGTAAAATAAAATTTATTTTTGGAGGCTAATAAGATTTGAACCTAGCTCTTTGCTAAGCTATTTTTGAAACTTACCACTAAATCACAAAGCCAACTTTGTTAAAACAAGAGAAGAAACAAATTTATATATTTTCAAAAGTATTGCATATATTTTGAATTTGAAAGGATTTGAAGAATATTTGGCTACATAACAATTATGACTTTAATAGTTTCTATAGTTGGAGTTGTTCTTAATGGAAAGGAAAATTATCAAGAGTGGTTTAGAAATATTAAAAGTGCCATTGTTTTTAATGATTTGTGGGAAGTTTGTCAAGGCAAGAAGGATAGTGATGGAAAAGAAATTACCAGAGCCATCTGATAATGAGAAGCAACATGTAATTTGGGAGACAAAAGACAACAAGGCATAT
This sequence comes from Pinus tabuliformis, assembly GCA_031772625.1. Taxonomy (NCBI): domain Eukaryota; kingdom Viridiplantae; phylum Streptophyta; class Pinopsida; order Pinales; family Pinaceae; genus Pinus; species Pinus tabuliformis. The sequence goes on from CM062819.1 coordinate 44,151,731, forward strand.
GCATTAATAACTGCATCGGTGACAAAAGAGGTAAGCATATATATCGTTTCTTGTGGTATTGAATTCGAGGCACTAAAAAAGTTGAAAGAATTGTATGTTCACACTCAGAACTCCAAATTATTCAGTTATTGTTAAAGTTGTTTAATTTGGAGATGAAGGATAATTATCCTTTGAAGAGCGCCTCTGAAATAAAAGCCATTTTTCATGATATAGAAGCCACTAGAATTAAATTAGATTTACAACTTACATCTTTTATAAAAGTCCTTCACCCTGTCTATTCAAACTATTTGGAATCTCTCCAAGATAGTGGGTAGCTAAAAGACATTACATTTGATAAACTAGTAAGAAAATAGCTAAGAGAAAAAAAGCCTTTGGGAAGAAAGAGGCTCCACCTAACTCTAATGTAGAAACTTTGTGGCTTGCACAAAAAGATCAGAAGTCTCATGCTGAAACTTCTAAAGGTCATAAAAGTAGTCGAGGTCGTGGTAGGGGAAATTATAGAGACAGGGGGGGCAAAAATAATCAAGGAGACAGACAACTAAATGATCGACAACAAAGGAATTTTAATGATAGACGAGCTATCAAATGTTTTAGATGTGGTAAAATTGGTCATAATTCTACTAATTGTAAAATCCCTTGGGAGAAAATCAATGAAAGGACAGAACAATTAAATGAAAATAAAGATCAACCACCAACAGGTAAGGGAAAATCATCAGAGTCTGCACATTACATTGTTGCTCATTGTAATTGTAATATGAATGATGTTTTCAACACTGAATTTTCTTCATGCCAAGATAGTTTGATTGGATTCAGGAGCCACTTGTCATATGACATTTAGGCGAGATTTTTTTGAAACATTCAATGAGGATATTGATGGTGTTATTTACTTTGCTGACAAGTCTCAAATTAAACCATCTAGAATTGGGTCTATTCGTTTGAAGATACTGAATTTTACAGATTATGTTCTACAAGATGTACTTTATATTTCACAGTTTCAACGAAATTTGATGTCTCTTATCCATATTTGGCATCAAGGGCATTCTATTCATATATTTGATGGCATCATCAAGATAAGAAGAGCATCTCATCACACAGTTGTTAAGATCGGTGTGGAAGAAGGTATGCTTTTAAAATTAAATGGTACTTTATCTACTTATTCTCATGAAAATTTTGTTCTTTTGGTGCAACAAAGTGATATCCTATCTCCCAGCTTGTTGTGGCATGCTCGATTTGGTCACATCAATTATGGAAGCATCAAAATTATGAAAAAGAAAGGTATTAAAGGTGTTCTGACAGTTCCAAGAAATATTATATCTTGTGATGCTTGTATTATAGGAAAGCATTGTAAATAGCATTTTCATAGTTCTTCTTTCAGATCTTCACGAAAATTAGGTCTCATACATTCAGATTTATGCAGACCTATGCTTGTTGCAACTGCAAATGGACATAAATATGTGCTGACATTTATTGATGATTACTCAAGAATGTGTTGGGTGTATTTGTTGAAGATTAAGTCATAAGTGTTTGATGTTTTTAAAATAATTCATTTTCTGATTAAAAATGAAACTCAACAAAATTTAGGCATTCTCAGAACTGATAATGGTGGTGAGTACACTTCTCATGTTTTTGAACAATATTTGAAGGACAATGGAATCAAACATCAGACTACCATACCTTATAATCCATAAAAGAATGGCATTGCAAAACACATGAATAGAACTTTGCTTAATATGGTTAGATCTATGATGTTCTTTAAGAATGTTAAGTTGATGTTTTGGGGAGAAGCAGTGCTTTGTGTAGCTTATATTCGCAATATTCGTCCTTCTTCTGTCATAAATAATAAATCTCCTTATGAAATGTGGTATAATCGCCTTCTTGTTGTTCAACATTTTAGAGTCATTGGTTCTCTCTGTATGCATTAATTCCTAAACAATTAATGCAACAAGTTGGGTGCTAGGAGTCGCCAATGTATTTTCTTGGGATATTATACTACTTCCAAAGCTTATAGATTGTATGATGAGGAGAACAAGAAGTTCATTCTTTCCAGAGATGTTATTTTCCTTGAATCAGATAAAAGTAATTCCACTGTTGATAAGCAACTGGCTCATTTGGATAAATTTGCATCTAAGAAGTCCCATTCTAGATTAGTTTGTGGTTCTTCCATATTTGACTCATGAGAATGTTATTACTGAAGAAATTTTGGATGATAGTAATGTTTCTGCAGGACCAGAAATTATTCTTGAAGAGCATGTTCTTGAGCCTGTTTTTCAAGATGAGCAACCATCACAACCACTTCAGAAACCTTTACGAAGATCTACATGTTCTCGAAAATTTCCAAGAAAGTATGATGATTTTGAAATATGAATGTCTTCTAAAGATGATTTAGGTAATGTTTCTCGTGACTATGAATTCAATCATTGTACAATTAGTGAACCTAATTGTTTTGAAGAAGATGCTAATTGTGATGAATGGAAAGATGCAATACAAAAGGAATACGATGCACTTATTAAGAATGGAACTTGGCGGTTAGTGGATCCTCCTGTAGGTGTCAAACCCATTGGTTGCAAATGGGTGTATAAGATCAAATACAAAGAAGATGGTTCGCTTGATAAATACAAGGCAAGACTTGTGCCAAAAGCCTATGCTCAGAAGGAAGGCGTTGACTACACAGAGACATTTGCTCCTACAACAAAATGGGGCACAATTAGAACTCTATTTTCTCTTGCAGCTCAGAATAGCTGGAAGATACACCATATGGATGTTAAAACAACTTTTTTGAATGGTGATTTGAAGGAGGATGTTTATATGTTTCAACTTGAAGGTTTTTCTATTAAAGGCAAAGAGAAAAAGGTATGAAAATTGGTTAAGGCTTTGTGTGGACTGAAACAAGCATCTCGTGCATGGTATGAAAAGTTAATTGAACACCTTCTCAAGTTGAATTATAAGTTATTTGATCTGGATGATGTAATTCTTTTTGTTAAGAAAATTGGAAAGCCAGTTGTATATTTGGTTGTGTATGTAGATGATTTGATGATCACAGGAAAAAATGATGACTATATAGCGTCCATTAAAAGAGAATTATTGAAATTTTTTGACATGACATATTTGGGTTTATTACATTATTATTTAGGGATTGAAGTTGATCAGAAACCCAAATATATTTCCATTTCTCAGAAAAAATATATTGGACAGCTATTGGATAGATTTGGGATGCATGCTTTTAATCATGTCGCTACTTCTATGGAGCAGAATTTGAAGCTTACTTCCACTCAAGGAAGTATGTTTGAAGATCCAACAAAGTACAAGCAACTTGTTGGAAGTTTGAATTTTCTAACTACTACTCGACCTGACATAGATTTTGTTGTAGGGATACTTTCTAGGTTCACGCATAAGCTATGTGAAGGTCATTGGAATGCAACAAAGTGAGTTCTCAAGTATTTGAAAGGCACTCGAAGATATGGCATCAAATATTCCAAAGTTGTAGATTTCCATCTCACAAAAGGCTTCAACTCCACTACTCGTCGACAACTCTTCTGCAATTCAGTTGGCCAAGAATCCCAAGTTTCATGATCGAAGCAAGCATATTAACACCAAATATCACTTGATTCGACATTATGTAGAGGCCAAAGTTATTCATCTGACACATCATCCTACTTCAGAGTAGATCACAGACATATTTACAAAGCCACTGGGACATGAAAAGTTTGAAAAGTTCAGAATGTTACTCGGCATGTAAAATGCCCCTTCGGATTAAGTGGGGAATGTTAACTAATCCTTCGGGAATGTTATTGTATATTGTATAATATGTAATTAGTTTTACATTTCATTCTTACGATTAATAATTTACTGAGACACAATTGTATCGTACCTGGATTGCAAATGTATAAATAAGTAATTTTATCATTAATATGACGCTCTTTCATTATGTTCTTTCATTGTGGAGTTTATTTGGGATTTTACAAGTTATGCAACCTTTCGAAAAAACCAGAAACGTCACCAATTAATGCATAGGAACCAATCACTTTAATTTCTTCTCCAGGGCATGCACAACCAACAAGATTGTTCAAGAGAATGATTTATTTGTATCTTGGGAGTAGACTGATAGGCATAATGCCTGGATTTTCTTTTTTAAGCACAACATCCTATATATTACCATCATATAATTTCTCTAGTTCTGCAACTTTCTTATGAAGAGAAACATAAGTCAAAGAATTATTGTCAAGAGAATATTAAGATTAATTTCCAGAAATATTGACTAAGAGCTCTAGAAAAATAAATTTGCAATAGCTTTCATAGGAAGGAAGACAATGTCTTTGATTCATATGATGAACAAATCGATATGGAAATAGCATTCTTGAAGAACTATGAGTCCCTAGAGACTACTTAGCAGCTAACAACCTTTTCTTGGCCCACGTTCATGTTTTATTTTGCTAAACATTCACAAATTGTAGGGTGTTTTTACAAAAGCTGGTGTTAAAGGAACTAGTAAAATCTCCAAAATTTCCCTCCATTTTTGGACACTGCTCATGTTGAAGTTAATTTTGGTCCTTCTGCAAAAAACCTAGATTGCAAAATTTTGAAATTTTTCACTATTTGTCCACAATAAGTAATTGAAATTCACTTCTTTGGGCCACCTGCAAAAATAAGTTTGCATATTGATTAATTTATTCAATTCTCTGGCTAATGTTTTGAGATAGTCTTCACATTGATTTGGCACCAAAATTCTAGACATGTGGTCAGTGACATCAAAATCCTTCAGACTTAAGTATTTCTTTTGTCATAATAGTTTGATTGAATGGATCAATAAATATCGTGTAACACAACTCTTAAGATATAAGCATCCTTTTAAAATTTAATTTAATTTCCATATATATATATACTCTTTGAAATGTTAATATTTTACATTGGTTGGAAAAAGTATTTCTTTGGCTTTTATCTACACCAATGCTTGGAGGATTGTCTGACTAGTTAATCATATATTATCCCTATTGGCTCCTCTCCTTGACTAGAAAGGACTTCAACTCAAACATAAATTGCTCAACATCACTTTTTTTTGACACAATTTAATGTCAAAGGACAGAGCTATGCCCAAAGGTTCCAAATGCCAGAATTCAATGTCAGGAGATCGTGCAACAAAGTACCCAAAAGGAGAAAGACCAAGATGAACACTGGCAGAATGTCGCTCTCTCAATATTAGATGGTATAGTTTCTTAATTTCCTTACATTATTTCTTTCATCTCCAAGGATTTCTTACTTAAACTTGCAAGAAATTAAGCAAATGTTGGTTTAAATTCCCATGGTGTCTCATCCAAGGTTCGATCACCAGTGGTAATGAGTCCATCTAAATTGGTTATAATTCCCAAATATTGGTAGATCTAAACATATGACTCACAATGAAATCGCTTCCAATGCATGGATTAGAAGATTGTTGTAATAATGTCTTCATGTACTTTCTACGGTTGATATGTATGCTTTCATAATAGAAACAACAAGCTTTGGAACTTTATGAATACATTCATCTTCAATTTGAAGGAGATCTTCACTTTGACACTTGAGATAAAATCAATGATAACAAATATAGAGGATCCTTTGGTAGATCTTAAGACACATTTGGAGAACATCTAGAATTCAGTTCACCCAATCTCTCACCTAATTTTATTGAAAATTATGAAAATTCACTTGTAACCTACATAATAGCTTGCTTCTTGGAGTTTTCTGACAATAAATTCAATGGAAAGCCTTCCTGTAACAAAATTGCAGTAGTCACTAAGGAATTTGATATGATGTCACCTTAATAAATTACGATAAAAAATCTCCACAATGGATTGGGGTATACAACCTCGCAAGATTTCTCAAAGACTTGTGAGAAAAAGATATAGATTTGGAAGGCACAAGCATTTTGATGAGTAAACAGAGAACATTAGTGTCATATTCAACCAAATTTGAGTAAGCTACCAATTAACACCAAAGTTCTAGAACAAATTCCAACAAATGGAAAGTGGGTGAACTATATTCCGAAATAAGAATGATTGAACCTCCATCCATGTTGTGTTTATAGAAACCACAATTAAAAACATTTTCATCATATGCAATATAGAAGGAAACATGAACTTCCAAATAAAATTTGTTGTAGAATTTGAATGAGTAATATTTGGAAATTGAGCCAGTAGTGTGAATAAATTAATGTCTTCTCGAACGATGTCATCTAAAGGCAAATCAAAATTTTTGATATACCAATCACAACCTCAGCTCCAAGCTCTGACAGCTTTTGTAAATGATTGAGAAGCACATCTTAATCGACCAAATAATAAAATTCTCCTGTCCTCCCTCTTGAAAGAAAATAATTCACCTAGGATGGTTTCCCCTCCTTGCACCTTGTCAACACTTTGCATCTTCTTTTCAAACATTCCATGGATTTGTTCAAAGGAGATTTTATTTTATTTTATCTTCATTAGTTTCCTTGCAATATTATGCTACCACATATGAAATAAGGCAGCTTGACAAACCTCATCCATATCATTGGCCTAGAGGAGCCTCTTCTTCTAATATTTATATAGGTCCATTGCAAGTTGTACCACTATTTTTAGTGTTTGAATCTCTATCTCGATCGAAAAAAGTACTCTCTTACAGTACACTACTTTATACGGAGTGTGGTTAGTAGTAGTTCTCCATGTAGTTCAGTAGACCCAAAGAGCCTTAGGGAGTTTATCAACCCAATCTTTGAGTTGTATTCTAGTAGTCCTAGTGATAATAGCCTTAAGAAACATATTTGTCCCTTCCACCTGTCTATTGGCATTATGATGATCTACTGTTATGACTATGTGCTTTATCTTGTATGTCTCCATTAGATATTCTAAAAGCCTTGAAGTGAATTAAGCTCCTCCATTATTAACTATTTCTCAATGTATCCCAAACCTAGTGAATATATTATATAGAAAAACTACCACTACTTATTCAATTGTGGTTGGGAGTTCCTTTGTTTCCATCCATTTTGTGACATAATCCATACATACTAGGATATAGAAGTTGTAACGGAAATGAGGATTAATAGGTCCCACAAAATCAAGGGCCCATCTGTTAAAGGGATCTAGCACCATCTGTGGTTATAATGGTATCTCGTCTAATTGCATTGGTCTTAACTGAATTTAGGCTTTTGTGATCCATATCTTATGTATTGAAATATTTTTGGAGAAATCACATTAGTAATCATTTATTGATGTGTTTTGATGAACCATACAATGTGGTTCATTCATGCATTTGTATTCCCATGTGCTACCGGTTGTCAAATATCTTCACATATTGCTTGGAATATTTGAAGATAGTGGGCTAATATTACCCCTGATGAAGTACTTTATACTTAATCGGCTTGTCTACAAAATGTTCCCCACAAGGACCATCATGGCATGCTTTCAATTTATCATAAACCTCATCTTCTCATACACATTTATGGATAATGAGATCCAATCCTTTGTAGAAGAGACACATATTAATCCAAGATAATATCCAAATCTCTTTGATGATCTTTTATCGCTCCTTTGGAGACAAGTGATGAGGAAGTTTTCCTACAACTAAGTAATTAGAAATATCTGCAAACGAATGAGAGTTATTAGATACCACAAGGAGATATTCATCAAGGAAAGAATATTCTACGAGAGGCTCATTCTAATTGGATATTAGTCTTGAAATAAAATTAGCCACTACATTGTCCTTCCCTGGTTTATTTAGGATGGTTTTGTCAAATTCTTGCAACAATAATGACCACCCAGTTAGTATACTATTCATCATTGGTTTATTCATTAAGTATTTGATGGTAGCATGCTCAATGTGCAAGATTACTAGATAACCTCTTATACAATGTCAAGAAAACTTAATTTCATTTATTACTGCAAGATTTTATTTTATTTTATTTTATTTTATTTTTTTCTTATTTTTTTTAATTTTTATTTATTTATTTATTTTTATCAACATAAAATTTAGTTCTATAGGTGAGAGATTTTTGTTGAAAAATTAAATTGCATATGGAGAATTTCCTTCTTATTGTCCTAAGACAACTCCAATGGCATTATCTAATGAAACCATGGATATATGGAATGGAAGGGACCAATTGGGCCCTCTTCAAATAGGAGCTTTAGACAATCAGTATTTTAGCTCTTCAAAGGCACATTGGAAGCTCTCAACCCACACAAATTCATCATTTTTTTTAATCATAGAAAACAAGGGGTGAGATACTTGTTCAATCCTATTCAATGAAATTGTTGGGCCTAGGTTTTGGCCACTTTTTGACAGCATTCATAAGGCCTTACCCCCTTTTAATACCCTTTTTTCTTATCTAATTACCATCCTTTTGATACCTAGTGCCAGATTTTGACCAAGAAAGGTGATTTAGACTCTACGGTATGCATATCATTTAAACGTGTCATTTTCCTTTATTCCTAAGCAATTTGATATTGAAAGCTACCTAATTTGACTAATCTATGAATATGAGAAGAACTAATCGAATTTCCTACATAATATCTATTTCTGGGCAGATCTGTGATTTCCTGCAGCAACGATGACTTCCTAAAACAGTGTTGATTTCTTGTAGCAATTTCCTGTAGCAGCGGTGAAATTTCCTGTGAACACTGTGATGGTTAGATATGTTATGATCACTCCCAAGAGAAACAGGAACATGGGTTTTGTTGGAAAAACCTTCCACATGGATTCTATCCTATCAGCTACTCCAGATTTAGCTTTCTCAACTACCCAGCTCTCGTCCTTCTCATTTTGGCCAATTTTGGGGAAAAGCAGTTCATGTTCAGCAAATCTAGGTTTGCTCCATGCTTCCAGTCATGGAGCAAACCAATGATTTCTATTTACTATGTCTTTGTCTCATTTTAGCAAACAATTGTAATTTTTACTTAGTTAGGAAAAGGCATTGGCCTACAAGATGTATAAGAACAATGGATATGATTTGTAATGGCACTAGGAGGGTACTAGGAAAGGTTAATAGATCGAGGATTAGAGACCTCAGTACTATTGTAATGTTTTATTTTTTAGATCAATATAAACTTATGTATTGTTGATTTTTCTCTAAACCCTTCATTTATCAAAGGGTTGTGAGTGAGGGAGGGACCCCTTCAATCACAACTCTAGTAGTTGTAGTTTTTGTTTAATTTAATTATCTTTTATGTATTGAAAGTAGATCTGCACATAGTTCCAGTTCTCTTCTTTATTTTCATGGCAGCATGTTCCTTTCATGGTTAATGTTTGATTTTATTGCATGAATGGTTTAATTTGATTAAAATATAGAACTAGGCATGCATCTTGTGCTCAGATTTGTAAGTTTGAATGATTGGAATGAGTATGATTTAAATTGTTGTTTGATTCTTAATATTTCTCTTGATTTGCATCAACAATCTTAGATGTTGTGGAGAGATGAATTATCTGCTCCATAACTTTTGCTGCTAAGTGCTGAGAGAGAGAAGGGAAATTTGGGATTGTGTGAATGGTATTTTTTCACTGGAAGTGCCATCCTGCATATATTTTTCACAACACCTCATAAGGTTACGAATAACCCATGGTTGATAATTAATGTATGTGTGTCAAATTATAAAGTTATAATTTGCCCCAACATTTTTGTGTCATTATCAGGGACGTGCTAAGGGATGATACTGAAAGTTTTTTAGTGTGATTTCTTTTTGTTTGAGTTTTTTTTAGGACTAGGGGAGTCAAAGTGGTAAGACATGGGGTAAGGCCCCGCACCTACAAAGATCAAAGTTCGCCAAAGACATGTCCTGATTGTTTGGTAAGTAGAAGTTTTGAATTTTTTATAAATAGGGGCCAATATAAATTTTCAAATATTTTTAGTGGTGGTGTGAGCACCATTTCGTTCACTAATAAACTGGTAGGGAAAAAGAAGTTTGTAAATAACAAGGAAAAGGAATCAGGGGAATCTGAACTGGGGACTGACAGTTCTAAATAGGGATTGATAGTTGATCCTAAGAAGATCAATACCCCCACAACAGAGAAAGATCCTTCTGTCAGAGAATCTTTTGTTGCTGCTCATCAAGAATATCCTCTTACTAGGGGGACATCATCTTTTCTTAGTGGTCATCTTGAAGAGGAATTCCTCTTCAATCCTATTCAAGAGCCAAAGTTCCAGACAACTAACTCTGAAGGATCTATAGCTCACCAGGGTCCCACTCCATTTTGGTTCGATATGGCCCATCTAGAGGGTACTGGTACTACAAATGGGGATTATCATGAGAAGGAATATGAACCAGTTACATTCAAATTTCCTATGAAAGATTTTGTTGGGGCTAGTGAGATGAAAAAAATTCCTCCCTCTGCTTTGCCTAATTTTCGTGGTACCTCTAGTGAAGATCTTGATGCCTTCTTATTCGAGTTTGATGTATTGTGTAGGAGCTATGACTATTCTTCAAATGCTCAAAATTTGAAGTTGTTTCCTACCACATTAAAAGATGCAGCTCTCAGGTGGTTTAGGGGATTGAGTACAAACTCCATTTCAACATGAGGAAGGTATTCATAAAAAAGTATCAGGATTAGTGTAAAACCAGGGACATTAGAGAAGAAATCTTTGGCATGACCCAGAAGGAGGAGGAAAGCCTGGAGGACTTCCTGGAAATATTCCAGTACAATTTGAAAAGATCCAAGATGAACCATCTGAACAAGGAACCTTGAGAAAAATTTTGCTAAGGGCCATATGATTGAAATCCCTTGAGGTTTTGAAATTGATGGGAGTAGGTGATGTATAAAAATTGAGTTATGATGATGTGTGCGAGTTGTGTCGACGATATTCGAGGGGAAATTCTAAGGTTGGGAGAGGATCAAGATATACTTATTCAAGATTCACCAAATCAGTTGCAGGGGCTGGGGTAACTAGAGTTGAAATGGGAAATTTATTTGAAAATTTTAAAACTAACACTCTTAGCACTGTCTTCACAGTTGGATGTTTTACAGGCTAAGAAGAAACATGAGGAAGTGGAAAAGGCCCTCGCTGTGTTTTGCTCCAAATGTAGGAAGAAACATCGCTTGAGGGAGTGTCCTGCATCCAGTATAGAGGTATGTCAAATCTGTGACGCTGATCATTCTACTGATAAATGTCCTCCTCTTCCAGAGATTAAAGCATCATACTTAGCAGATCAAGAAACTGTCAATGCACTTTATGTGATGGCACCTCAAAGCCACCATGTCGTGCAGGTATGTCATATCAACATTTTCAATTTCCTTATACTCAAAATCAAATGTGGAATTTTCCAATTCCTTGGCAGCCTTGGCCTCCAGAAAAACCTTGGCAGAGAAACTTACCTTACCCAGCTGCACCAAATTTCCCCCCTCAAAATTTTTGCTTACCACAACCCATTCAACAACCACAACTTCAGTTGCATGATCCACCAACTCAATCACATCCCACACGACTTCCTGCCCAGTCAGTATCCAATCCCAACAATAAAGTTGTCCAACCGATTCACAATGTTGGAGAAGTCACCTATCCCACTTATCCTACTGTTACAGATCCATTTGGGCACATCAAATCCCAACATTCAGATTAGTGTTTTAGGGCTCATCAAACCCTAAATTTAGTTGTTTCATGCCCCAAATAGGTCAACCCTTTGAATGCCTCCTTCCCAGATAGTTTCATGTCTTGAAGACATCCAGAAATTTCCTCTAGAGGGACCAGCGCAGGTAAGCCCTTATGAAGGTGCGTGTTAATGCCTCTAAAATCGTAGCACCAACATTGGGGATAACCACCCGGTCCAGACCTAAGTACAACTCCTTCTCCGTTTGGTATGGTGGCTCCGACTGGATATTATGGGACCAGTTTCCCAATAATGTATGGTTTGATGAATGAGTGTTTTAAATGTATAACAAAGATGATAGGTGATTTAATATATAACTCTAAAATATACAGATATATCTATATAACCCAGGTAATCTCATATGTGATTCTTGATGATTCCTAGAAGACAAATAATAATATAGATTATTTACTTATCCATAGAAAGATGCATTTAAATAATGATTACTTTGTTTAAGAAATTAAAAAAAGTAATTATGAAAACATATCACATAACATACTAATATTTATTGCTGACATATATCTTTAATATAACAATTCTAAATCATTCAGAAGTGACATAATATAGAGTTGTTTGAAGCATGTGAGTATATCAACAATAGCAAATCAAATGGAATGCTAATTACATAGAAAGCAAGACAAAAAGAACAGTGATAGAAATATTATGTAAGTAACATTCTGGTTCCACCTTCTTATTCCAGAAACTCCAAGGAGATACAAAAATGCAGGTCTTGATGAAGCTCTTTCACAAAAATCTGAAACCTTGATCCACGGCTTATAAAAAATAAATTAAGAAGTGCAGAAGTGCAAACTTCTCAAGTCTAGTTTTGTAAAAATTGAGGACCCTTTCTAAAATAACATGAAAGGGTTTTTATAATAAAATTAAAACAAACTGTCCACAAAAATCATTGAGAGTTGTTGGAACTGCCTACATTAAAATCTGGGATTTGAATTTCAAAAATAGTATTGCGATCTCCTTTGAAGAGATTCATCGCATCTATTTCTTCTCTTGTATCCGCAACCGATAAATTGAGAGCATGTTTTGAATTTCTGGAGGATGACTCATCCTGGAGTGTAGTTGTCATGTGTATGTGGCATTTGAAAGCTCGGGTATCATGCGATCAACAAAATCAGCAAGGCATTTGATGGTCATCTGTTGGCTGTGCGGCTTGACCAAAAAGGACCAATACGCATCCCAGTTAAGGCTTTGTACTCTGTTGAGCTGTTCATCTTTGGTGGCCAAATCTTGCTTCCATTGATTTTCTAACACTTTCACCTTTGGAAGATTTCCTGGGGAACAATAAGAAATTAAATTGGATCCATATAAATTATCATTCACCGGCTCAATCACATTATTCATTATAGCCCTAGCCCTGGAGGTAGCCCTTTCTGCCTTCATCAGCTATGTTTCCCATTCTAAAAACAATATTTCTTTATGAAACTATTGAATTTTCGGTAGTTTAGCAGCTCTTCCTTCCTCTATGCTTTGCCAGGAGAGGTAATTTGTGACCTTATCATCTGCATCCTCAAATTCTAATCTGGTATTAACTACTTGATTGATCGGTGATGTTGTTGTGATGCATAATGGGTTGATAAGAGATATTTTATGGCAAAGTAGATTCAGCTATTGAGATAAGGCTTTATTTGCCTCTAGGACTTCCTTCTTAAATTCCTCAACCTTGGGATAATCTCTTAACTGTTCTATATAGAGTTGTACCTGTGTGATTTTCTCCTCTTTAGCCTTAATTTCTTATTGATGTGTCAATTGAAGCCGTTCGAGCTCTTGAGACAAATGTTGTTGTTTTTGGATGGCATGCTGGTCAATCTTCTATTTCTCCAGGTTTAATTGTACTTCAAGCTGATCGTTCTATTGTTTTTCTTTTGCCAATTGTTCCTCAAGCCGATTAATCTTCTGTTGTTCTATTGTTGTTTGTTCTTCAAGCTGATTAATCCTTTGATCCTTTTCTTTGATCAATTGGTTAACTTTAGTTGCCTTACCAATTGTAGAAGATGTGTATGACCCTGCAAATTGAGATAACTTAGTCAAATCCTCAGAAGGATTGACCTCTGAATCCTTCCATATAACATTCATTAATTCAGATTGAGGAGCCGTGGATGATGTCTGGTATATTTTCCTCTTTTTCCTCTGCCTCTTGACTACCGTCTTGTGTTTTGGGCTATAAAATATATCCAAGGGTAGTATTTCCTCAATATTCAATGCAATTTTTCCTAAAGTATTTTCAGGGATTATTTCAATCTCTTTCTGAGCCATGTCTTTACTGGGTGTTCTTTCAATCGCACTATTAGGAATGTTGGGCCGTTTTGTTGCAGGCAATGCTGATGTGATAATGTTTTGGGGATCGCTATAGATTTTGATCTGTTGATCAAATTCCTCCCATTATTTAATCAAGATGGGGTCAATATGAACATTTGTGCTAAGAGGTGCATTGGTATTTTCACTTGTTTCACCTTCTCTGGAAATATTTTCAATAGTCTGCTCCCTGCTGTGATCTGCTTGCTGAACAATAGGGGTAGTATTTAATAAATCCAGAGGTACTGTCAATAACCTCTGTGTCCTGTATTCCATGAATTTGTCCATTTTCTCGGCTCCCATTTTGAATCTTTCTAGATGACTTACTATTGAGAATAACTCCACTGAAGCGAATAAGTCATCAAACTCATCATTCTCATGTATGAATTTACTAACTTTCACATGAGTGGTGAAATTGAAAGTGACCTTGTTTGGATCATATTGTCTTTTAGGAATAAACGCTAGACTTAGATCCTTTGTTTTCTCTACTTCTTTCTCAGCATGTTTAAAATCATGCAATGTGTAAGTGCCACAACGGAGGGGAAATAGGTGCCACAGTTGTTTCTTAGACTCTTTAAGGTTTCTAGACATCCCTTTTTCCACTATCTTGTAGGCTATTTCCCTAGCTAATAGTTTATCTCGAATGTAGAGTGGAAGGACATGAGGATCTTTAATACTTCCAAAAACCCTAATATAGGTGAACTTCTCCTCCTTGAACCAACTGCCGATTGAGGTTAAATCAATGCTAGCCTCGTCAGACAATCGAGGAGCAGGTTTATTAAAGATGGCTTGATGGACAGGTAAAATAAAACCATGGAAAATCCTGTATAAATGATTCTTGTATTCAGAATTCCATAAGTACTTATGATAAATATGAATGGGGGTTGGATCCTGAACAGTCCATTTCCAACCTAAGATGGGAATTCGGAATTAAAACAGATTGTGTCCATTATGTAAGAACTCATATAGAATGGGGGCACAACTCGGGTGATGACAAATCTGTTATTTCTATATTCGAGTATTTGATTGGACATTTTATCCAATCGAATAGTTGCCCAATCCATAAAAAAGGAGTTGAATTCTGCTTCTATCAATGGAACCATTTCTATAGAAAATCTAGCATAATCAGGGCTTCCAAAGAGCCTACATACCATAGCAGCAGCATAACAATATGGAGATGCTAAAGAGTCCACAAAGTACATACCAGAAGATTCATGTTTATGCTTGTTAGGAAAATGTCTCCACTGTTTGATAGGGTCTGACTCTATTTGATTCTCCTTAGCGAAAGCTTCCAGGAATGATTTGTAGTGTTGTTGGGGATCTGGCAAGTGATACATTCTCTTGACATCTTTAGGTTTGAATGTCCCAAACATCCTTCCATCATCTATGAAGAAAGATCTATCTGTTATATTAATACTTTCGATTACCCATCTCACTAGATCATTATATGGTAAAACTTTTGCATGGGCTGCTATTCTATGGAGGAAGGAGTTGGCCAAATCACTGAGCGTGTTTTTTGTTTCATCAGTTGTTGCTTCTTCTTCTATCTCCTTTGGATTTTCTTCTTCAAGTAAAGCATATATTCCTTCCCACGAGATTTTACCAAGGCCTTGACAGGTAGTATCTAAAATTAACACTAATTTTCTTTGTCCTACTTCCACTGTAATGGGGGCCTTTGTCTTTCGATATTTCTTAGACATCTTGACCAACTGTGTGATTCTGGATTAACGCTACAAAATGAGAAAGAGGAGCATAATAGGCGAACAAAAACTTGAAAGGAGATAATACACAAATTATAGACTAAAAGCAGTTATGCAGATTAGATGCAAAAGATATTACATTGTACATAGCCATCATGGATGAAATCCTTAAAGGATGTTGGCATTATGACACAGGTGTTGTCCTTGATGGCAACTCACTCAGATGACATATCACAGTACAGAAGGTTAACATCAAAGAGTTACAGATCAGACTTCACAGAATTAAGAAAGAAAGGTATACGTAGGTGTTGGCCCTCAGTTTTGGTCTATTTTTGCTTAGGGAAACCTACTTAATCCTTATATTTTCCATCCATTTTCCATCACATCCATCTCATTTTGATGTATTTTATACATATTTAGGTGTTTAATTTTAATTTTGCAATTTCTAGAAGTTTTTATGAAAATTGAGTTTCAAGTGCAATTTTGGACTGAATCAGAAATTCCCGTAATAGCTATGTGGATGACATATTTGCAGGACACGTGGGCTCGATTTTGATGCATGGATGGACAGCTTCGGAACTAGGACTAAGTTAACTCCACTTGGTTCGGCCAGAACAAGCTTTATTAGGCCCGGTCAAGGCTGGTCAAACATGACTAGTCACCAGAAAATCCCTAGGAAATAGGACAGTTTTGAGATTTTATGGGATTGACCATATTTCTTGGGATGAATTGGATGAGTTCGACTTAGATAGGTGGATATGAGTAGATATGATTGTTAGAGATAATATAGATCAGTTTGTTTCATTAAACCTCTATTTAAAGCCAAGACTTTGATGGCTTTTGTAATGGAATTTATATGTAACTTTTGTATAATTTGAGTTGGGAGCTAATTTGAAGAACTTGTTTCATTCCAATTTGTTGTTCATGCTTGGTTGATTTACTGAAGTTTTTGTAGTTGAGATTTCTTCAAGTGTGGAAGGCAAGGGTGGAGGGCCCCCACACCAAGCTAAGTACACTTCTTGGTTCAATTTTCATAGTTTTCATAGACTAGTTTTTGTTTCAAATGTATTTAGATGTGTGATGACTGCTAAATGAATATTAGTTTAATTCTAATCTACATATGAAGGGACACAAAGGAATTTAAGTTAAATTCCCCTTCTATTTGATCTTGAACTAAAACTGAATTTCATTCTCCATTTCTCATTTGAAGTTATTTCTGCATTTCTGGTTTGAAGCAATGGTGATTGTGATATAGTAGGATTGTGAAGAAGGAAAATCTGGACCTCCTCAGTTAGGAGCCTCTTCTTTTACATCTTCTGCATCATAAGCCATTCTTAATTAGTGCTCTTAGATTTGTCTTCATGAAAGTAGTATTGTAGGGAATGACAACCTGGTTCTCCTAAGTTAGGAGCCTCTTCCCTCATATATTACATAAATGAATTAGAAATTGTTAAAATAGGTTTATATTTGTAATATGTACTTCTTTAAATCTCCAAATCTTATCTTCTAAACTTGATTATAACTGATGTCCATATACAGTGGATTTGCCTCCAAGTTTTACAAACCCGGATTGATAATTAAATACTTGTGTTAATTTAGTCAATAAATTAGCCCAACATTTTGGCGCCGTTGCCGGGGAGGTAATTATCAGCATAGTCAAATAGAAGATAAACAAAAACACTAAAAATTTAGTTAAGATACATTTCTCTTAGTTATGTTTCTTTATGCCTAGAAATAGAGATCCTAAAATTAGGTTTCCAAAACAAAACCCCCCAACAAAAACATAAAATCAAAAAAAAAAAAACTACAAAATCCATTTTCAACAACAAGATCTAAAAAATGATGTTAAAGAATAGGTTACAACACTACTCCATTCTTCAACATTCTTTCTCATCATATCTTTATGATCAAATAAATTTTCATGTCCAAACATTCATTAAAGTATATTTTTCAAATTTGGATATGAGTTTACTTATGATCTTGTTACGAAAATGGATGCACTGGAAATTCTCTTATACTTGAGAGAATGAATTATTTTTCTAAAATAGAATAGGATAGAATAGAATAAATAAACAAGTAGAATGAATTCACAATAAGACTTCCATAATAAATTTGTTTCAAACTATTTCTTCAAATCATTGTTCAATATTCATTTGAAAGGACTACATGGAAAAATGCAGTAAGAACAAGCCTATTTTGGGTAACCATATAGGATCATTTTGAAATCATGTTTTTTTAACATATCCCTTGAAATATAGTTTTGGAATCCATTTTGAAGTTTTCAATTTATATCACAAATAAAAAGTGATCAAAATCAAAACTAGGTCTCAAGTGAAACGTAGAAGACAGAGTTAGTACAGCCTATATTTGAAGTGTCTAATGGAAACATTTTTATCTGAAATTCATAGGGAAGATATCCCTTGGAATCTAGTTTCCAAATCAATTTGAATCACTTCAATCATATATCATATGAAAAACTTATTCTTGAAATACTAACTGCTTGTCGAAAAATCTGCATGGTGACAATTCTAGGTCTTGACTGTTCATTGGCATATTTGACATACCAAATCATCTTATTTCCAAAACCTGTTTATATGGGAAATATATCTTCAAGTCTAGTTTATGACACAATTTTAATCATCCCATTTGGAGGTGAAATGAAAAAGTTATGCCACATTTAATGACTGCATGTCTTCAAATCAGCATAGCAAAACTCTGTCTCCTAGGTCTGTTCATCACAAATTTTGTGATATCAAGCCTAAGAATTTTTAAAACATGTTTCTACTGGAAATAAAAAAATGAATCTAATTTAATATCCAAGTGGAATCACATTGATATGATCTTTATCAAAGAATTTACGCTTCAAATAGTGACTGTTGGTCTAGTTAAAAATTAACAAGCAGCTCTATCAAACATGGCACTCCTTATAATATTTACCATATCATTTTAAATCATTTTGAAAACCTGTTTATACAGGGGGTAGCCATATGAATTCACTTCAACTTGGCTTTGGAATCACTCTAATTCGATATAAAACAAATATTTTGAAAACAAAATACCGCTAGGAGGTCTAGGTTGACCACCATTCCTCAAGGGGTAAATAAATGCAATTTGTTTGTATATAATCTTTGGACTTGTTTTCTAAGAAATTCTTGTAATGATTTACATGTTTATTGGAAGAAGAGAGACTGTACACCTCTCTTCCTCCATCATCTAACGTTGTATTGCAGGCAAGTGCTATGTTTTTGCAGGTCATAGGAAGAATGAAGGGGTGAACTCCATGGATGAAGTAATTTTCAAAGTCAAATTCATATTCTGGAATATGAATACAAATGTTCAAGTCAAAGCAAAGTGAAAATTCACTTTATGTTGAGTTCATTCAACGAAACCCAAACTCTTGAAGCTTGCTCTTAGATGTTGACCAACAACACCACCAAACCCTACAACATGATCGAGATCAAGGCAAAAGACATGAAGATAATCATTAGAAGAAGCAGTCAAGTTCAGTACCATGTCAAGTCACATCAATCTCCAAAGAAGCCTTTCATATTGAATTAATATTGTTCATGATTTGTTCATCATCATTTGTTCATGATTTGAATTCATATTGTTCATAATCCATACTGTATGTTAAGCTCCATGACCAAGCATGTTGAAGTCCAGACTTACTACTACATCATGACTTCAATATAACCTATTTCCATAAGCTTTCATACTTCCGTACTCCATTACACCCCACCTCCATCTAGAAAAGGAAAAAAATAAAAAAATAGAAAAAGATCAAAAATAATAAAGGAGTTTGGTTGTGAAAATCCACGAAAGTGGCATAATACAAACTCGAATTCATATCGGAAAACCAACTTGTTTGGCCAATATGAATTCTCTATTTTGTTTTATCATTTCTTCAGTTTAAGCTTGCAAGAATCATCCTCCAGAATAAAGAAGACTTGAGGACAAGTCTTCCCATCAGCAAGGGGGGGAAGGTTCGCAAAGAGAAACTTAGTTGTGCAGCTCAATTGACGACGGAACTTGTATTGTTGGTAGTTGGGACCTGACATATTTTTGAAATCAATTGCAGAGGGACCTGAAATGTTAGCAAAAAAAATGTATATATTGCATCCAAATGTACATGACAGAGGGGACCTGAGTTATTATGAATCAATTGCAGAGGGACCTGAACGACATCAACAATCAATGGACCAGAATCAATGAAGAATAAACAAGCTCTATGTTTCTATCTATCTACGATATTTGATCAAGACAACTTAATCCAATATTGTTAAAGAACATCAACATTCATCCAATACTACAGGGAAGTACAAGTATTGTGAGTACAAAATTTTGTTCTTGCAAATTTATTTTTTGTAGAAATTTTTAGACGTGAAAATTGAGTTAATACCTAAATGCATATTTTATATTCATTACATTTTCCTCATCCTATACCCATCATCCTATATTCTACATTTAGATTTACCCTATACCTAATATAATGTACATATTTTTCATTCCATAACCCTAATATGCCATTATCCTTATATTCTACATTCCCTTCATATATTCCATATTCATAACCCTAACCCTAAGTTTTTTTCCATAAAGCAAAATGGATCAAAGTGAGGATTTTAAAAAAAAGTTGAACCTGCACAAACACACCAAGCAATTAGCATCATGGAAACAATTTTAAACATGACCTAAAAATGGTCATTTTAAAATTAAGGAGATTATATTGCAATACATATGGAATAGGTGCATTTTGAGAAATAATCAAATCAAACAAATCGAAATGATTTATGTATTGAAGTTATCATGGAAAATGCAATATGTTGGCAAGTGAGAGCATGACTCTTGAAGGTTTCACAATGAAGTGAGATACATAGTATCAAAATCCGGAGGGCTCCATGCAAATAATGTGCATCATGGTTAAAATAATGTGCATTATTCTATTGAAAGAATAATAGTTTGCATTTGAAACATTTACCCATGTTCTTGAAAGAAAATAAAAGAATGCATGTGAAGGACTGCATAAATATTAGCCACATTTATGGGCATCCAATAGAATGAGTTACGACCTTATGAAACAAATTTTTAAATTACAGCAACAAACAAAATGGTCAAATTTTCAACAAGAAGTCTGCAGTTCTGAAACTTTGAAAAATTACGCAGTTATGAAATGATGTGAGTTGTGGAGCAATGCTGATTAGCTGTAAAGGATACTCTGGGGCTGTAGAAGGATATCCATAGTAAAAATTGTGAGACTTTGAGCCGTGGAAAGAAGAAAATTACGGAGAAGGCTGCCTAATAAACGCAGAAAGAAATCCTGTGTGGAGAAATCACTGTGCTATGGAGATTAATGTGGCAATAAAAAACAATGCATAAAACAAAATATAAACCAGTACTCAAAGAGAAAATACGATGGTATATATGTCAGTCAAAGGTTTTGTGCATGGTAGCCGGTCAAAGGACAACAACCAAATAGTAAAATGGTAAAAACGTTTTGAAAAAACCTGTGGGAAGTAAAACGTTTTAATAGAGCTATAGCTACAGTCAATAGGACAATAAAATGGTAAAAACATTTTGAAATGAACCCTGTACGTTCAGCAAAGAGGATCTCTGCCATTGTTGTAGCTTAGAATAATAATTTCTTTGCCATCACTGCCCTTGAAAGCTCAGGAGAATAGCAGCCAGAGGAAAACGTTTTGACAGAGGAGGTAAGGAAAAATAGCTGAGTCCGTGGGTAAATAGCGCTAGTTAGTTGCCCAGAATCTTGGGAAAGTTCAGGTAAAAACAGGATTCGATTTGCTTACAAAGATGAGTCGGGATTTCAATCACCAAAACTGCCTGTCATTTAATTGTTAATATGCTTATTCTTGCCACCAGTTAGTATGAAACAAATCTACAGGAGATATGGAGCGCCATTAAACAATCCACAAATCTCGCCATTAACCAGGTAAACGCCGAAAAATCACCATGATTCCAGAAAAGGATAAATGTAAAGGTTAGAAAAACGACAGTGAGTTAATGAATAAACGACTATGCATTAAAGAACAAATCTATTCATAGGTGTAATCGCATGAATCAAGGGTTTAAGTGAGCACGTAATTTATGCAAAACAACCAGTAGATTACACCTGTGCGGACAATAAGGCATCTTGAACCACATCTTGCATGCAAAATGCATCGTTAAAACAAAGTTTTTCTGGACTGTATTGCGTGTTTTGTAAAGCAAGGATTGTGTAATGCAGAGGAGTTTTTTTATGCTGTTACAAAGGGCTCTATCACATGTTTTTTAAGCAGGCACTATAATGTGCATTTTTGCATAACAAGGATTGTAGATTGCCAAAACAGAGGTGTTTTTAAGTGCTGTTAAGAGATTGTATTGCGTGAACAGATGAATTCTTAAGTGCTGTCACATGGGATTGTATGGTGTATTGTTGTAAAACAGGGGTTGTATACTATAAAAACAAAGGAATATTGTCTTTTAGTGCGGTCGTAAAGGGTTGAATTGCGTGTTTTCTTTGTAGAACACGAGTTGTATATTACAGAGGAATTTGTTTAGAGCTGTTACAACCAGGACAGAGTTGAAAACCATGTTTGATCTCCTTTCATACAATGCTGAAGATTAGGTTTGCAAATCATTGAAGACTGAACAGTGAATGAATGATATACACAAGGAGAACGTTTCATTTTTATCAAGAGAGTGGAGTTTTAGGTAAAAGAGGATAGAACAGAAATTGGTTTTTGAATCAGAGAATAAGAAACAATTGTTTTTGCTTCTTTTCTACAAAGGGTAATGTTTAAAAAAAAACAGTGACTTATTGTTGCATTGTTTAAACAAGCATGAAATTCAATTGTTTTTAAGAGCAATCAGAAAGGTTTAAGCAAGATATTGGAGAAAAATTTGAAGAGGAAAAAATTGATTTCAAATTAAATGAGCATTCAATCTTAGGAATGTATTTCAATTTTGATAAGCCATTATTTTTCGTTGCTTTTTTCTGAGTAAAATAAAATGAAATTTGAAAAACGGAAACATGGGTTTTCTTCATAACAAGCCTAATTACACTCCATGCGAACAGTTTTCTCAAGTTCATTTCTATCTCAGGATATTTTTATGGTTCTTTCAACCCCTATTTTGCAGATTGCATGGGTAAACGAGTGGCTAAATTGAAAGTGAATGCCTAGACATAAAAAAATTTGCTTCTTTTAATGAGATGTAAGGGCAAATGGATATTGGATCCTTTGAGTAAAATTGTTGATTTGAGAGGGACATGAATCCTGTGTCGGAATGTATTGCAAAATTCAATTTTTATTTGTCATCCGAAGCTGCTCATCCAGAATGATATATTGGTAAAGAAAGTCATCCACAAGAAAAGAGAAGAAGTACATGAAAGCATAGATATCCTTTTACCGGTAGCTCAAGAGAAAACTTCATCTTCAAAGGACAAAGCCACAGGTACATCAATAGATCAGTCAGCATAGAGAAGTAAAAGGTCAAAAGGCAGAAGCAAGCATGAGGACATGCTTGAAGATCAACAAGGGGGAGATGTTGGCCCTCAGTTTTGGTCTATTTTTGCTTAGGGAAACCTACTTAATCCTTATATTTTCCATCCATTTTCCATCACATCCATCTCATTTTGATGTATTTTATGCATATTCAGGTGTTTAATTTTAATTTTGCAATTTCTAGAAGTTTTTATGAAAATTGAGTTTCAAGTGCAATTTTGGACTGAATCAGAAATTCCCGTAATAGCTATGTGGATGACATATTTGCAGGACACCTGGGCTCGAGTTTGATGCATGGATGGACAGCTTGGGAACTAGGACTAAGCTGACTCCACTTGGTTCAGCCAGAACAAGCTTTATTAGGCCCGGTCAAGGCTGGTCAAACATGACTAGTCACCAGAAAATCCCTAGGAAATAGGGCAGTTTTGAGATTTTATGGGATTGACCATGTTTCTTGGGATGAATTGGATGAGTTCGACTTAGATAGGTGGATATGAGTAGATATGATTGTTAGAGATAATATAGATCAGTTTGTTTCATTAAACCTCTATTTAAAGCCAAGACTTTGATGGCTTTTGTAATGGAATTTATATGTAACTTTTGTATAATTTGAGTTGGGAGCTAATTTGAAGAACTTGTTTCATTCCAATTTTTTGTTCATGCTTGGTTGATTTACTGAAGTTGTTGTAGCTGAGATTTCTTCAAGTGTGCAAGGCAAGGGTGGAGGGCCCCCACACCAAGCTAAGTACACTTCTTGGTTCAATTTTCATAGTTTTCGTAGACTAGTTTTTGTTTCAAATGTATTTAGATGTGTGATGACTGTTGAATGAATATTAGTTTAATTCTAATCTACATATGAAGGGACACAAAGGAATTTAAGTTAAATTCCCCTTCTATTTGATCTTGAACTAAAACTGAATTTCATTCTCCATTTCTCATTTGAAGTTATTTCTGCATTTCTGGTTTGAAGCAATGGTGATTGTGATATAGTAGGATTGTGAAGAAGGAAAATCTGGACCTCCTCAGTTAGGAGCCTCTTCTTTTACATCTTCTGCATCATAAGCCATTGTTAATTAGTGCTCTTATATTTGTCTTCATGAAAGTAGTATTGTAGGGAATGACAACCTGGTTCTCCTAAGTTAGGAGCCTCTTCCCTCATATATTACATAAATGAATTAGAAATTGTTAAAATAGGTTTATATTTGTAATATGTACTTCTTTAAATCTCCAAATATTATCTTCTAAACTTGATTATAACCGATGTCCATATACAATGGATTTGCCTCCAAGTTTTACAAACCCGGATTGATAATTAAATACTTGTGTTAATTTAGTCAATAAATTAGCCCAACAATAGGTTCACCATTGGCCGAGCTGCGTATACATGCGGGTTCACTGTATACAGGTCGCTTATACGTACACATGCACTTTCACAAAAGGAAAAGCACATATACCTTGGAAAACTAAGTTTTTGCTCCGAAGTATTTGGTCCATGATATTTTGATCCATGGTATTGGTCCAAGGTATTGACCCCGGGTATTTGGTCCAAGGTATTGAGGTCCTAAGTGGTTTTGGTCCATGGTATTGAGAAAGGCATACAAGCTATAAAAGGAGGAGAAGATCATTAGGCCAAAGTGTGTAAGTATCGAATATCTGATGAAGTGTGAGATCTAGTATGCAAGTTATTGAGTTATGGTGCATAGATGGATCTGAGCCAAGGATGAAGTTTAGCTGATGTTGAGGAATCAGATCTAATGATGAATCAAGATCTTAAGGTCTAAAATGAACTATCTTTTATGTTGAAGCTCATGTATATTCTAGATCTGAATACTGACACATATATTATTCTGTAAATGATATGATCTGGGTATAACAAAAGTCTGGAATAGCAACAAAACTCTGAATTTATGTTTGCAGATGTATACACTGGTTGGCTTTGAGAAAAGTGCGTGTACAAGCAGGTTCGACACATGGAAGTAGCGTATACCTTATAAAATATGTTTTAGTTGCTACTGTTTGTTGTTGCAGAGTTCTGGGTTCTGGCTTGGGTTCTGGTCACTGTATTCTGGTGACAACATTCTGAAAGATCATATTGATAGGTTGTCAAAGTGATTGATTGATTTGGTTGTGTTTGAAAGGATATTGGTTGATGCAGATATATTTGATTATTGAATGATGTTGTTGATGGATCCAGTCTGAAAATTTATGAAACGTGGTCCCTGGAAGAAATGAGAATGTTGTAGCCTTCTGTAGGCCAACACCTACGTACTAGTAAACATATCAGCTAGTACAAGAGCTAGGGGGTTGTAGCTCCCTTCCAGTAGAAGCTGTAGAACGAGAGAAGGTTGTAGCCTTCTGTAGGTAGAAGCCTGCGTACTGGTATAAGACTGCACCAGTACAAAATTGTAAACAAATTTTCTGATTATTAAAAGAAGACAAAGATGATAGCAGCAGGTGGTTTTCACCCACATTGGGTTTCCACCTTATATCTTTGTGTTCATGTGTGTTGCTTGTGTGTGATGTTTTATTCTGCTCTTATTGCACTTTCTGATGAATTCCTGATATACTGGTTAAAGATCAATGCATGTTAATTTGGGTAAATCAAAAGATCTCTGCATATATGTTGGTTACATTAAGTATAGTTGCGTATACACGCTAGTTCACTAAGCTGAAGTAGTGTATACAAATCAGTTTTGAAATTGATCTTATAATACTGATTCAACCACCCTCTCAGTATTATTTCCAACAAAGGACTTAACCATAAATACCCCTTAATTCTTTTACCGTAACTTCATAACGTGAAACTTTAATGCTGAAGTAATATATGTCGCATCGTAGGTTTTGTAATGGTCTTTTTTTTAGAATAGGTGCCGTGACTTTGCGATTTGCAATTTAGTGATTGTATTATTTTAATATTTATGGAACCTTCGCATATCGCAAATCGGGAATTACAAGCACCACGCTCAAAAGGTTTCTTTGCATTGTTGCGATTATGATGAGTGCTGAGCTGGCATAGGGAGACGACGGGTTTCAAACTTGGCAAATCACGTTTTTTCTTTATAATTGATTTATCCTTGTGTCACATGTATTCATAGTATCTATTACTTGCTTTTATCGAGAGTGCGATACGCGATAATTATGTCGCATCACAATTTTTCAATGGAGTGTTTTGGATGGTTTCCTATGAATCGACGTAATGCGATTGTGATAGCCTTATCACATCGCAAGGTTTCAACGAAATGCTATAAGTCATTCCTTGGGATTAATGATGTGTGAGACACGATAGTTATATCACATTGTATTTTTTATAAATGTCTTATTTGGTTAAAACTTCACGATGAGGGTTTTTTGCTATGACTCTGATAGCATCACAACTTTCTAAATGGATGTTCATGGGTTCTAAAGAATTGCGATTTGCGATGAGCGGTCCTAAATACTCATAAAGCATTTTTTATATGACCATTATGGAAAATCTATTTTTATTCAAAAGTTTCATTGCTTTTTATATCCTAAAGGGGACCCATTTCTTATTTATCATTTTAAGACTAAGATTAAAAATTGAAATGGGGGGTTGTTGTATAGCACAACAGTGCGCTGCAGAGCAGTTAAGTCCACTGCCAGGGTGCTCTGCAGAGCACTTAGGCTTCCTTTCACCTGCGTTGGGCGAGAATGAGTGAAATTCACATAGGGTTTGGGGAATATTCTTACCTTTTGGAGTCATCTAGAAGTTTCCCTGTCTTATCAACTCCTGTGAGCTCGAAAATGGATGAGGAATGAGTTAAGGAGCATCCTATCCTCTGATCCCTTCCTCCATGGAACTAATTCTAAGTATGGAAGGCAATTCAATGTCACCATTAATGACAAAACCTCCTTCATCTTCCTATAAATTGACCACTCATCTAAGTGATCAGGGGCTAGATTATGTTGAATTGTAAGGAGATAATGCTACTATGAGACTTGACTTTGGAGCAAATGATGTGATGCCACAAGCTTGTCTTACTTTTGTGTGATGTGGATGGGATCCACGCCGGGAGAATGACTTTGAATCAAACATTGATGGTTGTAATTCCTTCTTCTATCTAATAAAGTGTTTGAACCTTTTTCCATATGTTGTGTTCTTTCATAATGCTTATATGTATGAATTGCTTCTGATTCCTTTCATTTATATTCAATGGATCATATGCTTTGATTGGTTTTCATCTTCTGTTGTGTTTACAGGGTACTTTTCAAGCAGATTAAGTACGGGAAAGAGCAACAGAATTGATATAAGGGAGACGAGAGGAAAGCAGAACTACAGGTAGGCCTTATATCCTCTCTTCTTATATATTTCTTATAGGGAAAGTCTAAAACACTTTAAATTGTTGTTCTAGGCACAACTACTTGTCTAGTGAATTAGTATTTATCCGTAGATGCTAAATTCTCCAAAACAAATTGGCAACTCTACTAGGGAAGAATCCTCTTTCCTAGTAGCTTATCCACCTCCTAATACATCCTTATAGGCTTTATTTTTGTTCATCGATTGTAATTCAGCTGTTTACATTGAAAAATTGGTCAAAATTGTGTCAAATTGCCTCTTGAAATGGCTTACTGTCACCAGCGTAGGCTTGTGAGGGACACAGTGCGCTGCAGAGCATCCCTGGCTTAGGGACAGTGCTCTAAAGCGAACTGCTCTAAAGCGCACTGTCTCCCACTCTGGGCTGCGCTAATCTTCCTAGGATCAATTTCCTGCCTTTGGAAGAGTTTTTTGCCAATTTTTCTCTATTTGATTGTTTGCTGATTGATCAATGAATGTTATGTCTAAGAAAAAGAGTGTTTATCTCCTGGTCTAGCCCAACTTTGATAGGATTGATTAATGTTTCTTCATGTTTTCTTTGTCATTATCGATCAATAGTCAAAGTTAGGATATAATTGATTAGTCTTCATTCGAAAGAAAGTGTCGTAAAGTCTTCTCTTCGTTCGAATTTGAACTCTCATAAAAGTCTTCGTTCATATGAAAGATTGATTGATTTTATGTGCATATTTCATTTTTGTTCATATTCACATCAAGGGAATCAAAAAGAAATACATGCATGTTGCATCGAAAGAGTTTGTTTATGCTGATAGGAATAGTGTAGGGAAATTGCATTTAGATTTTGATTTTTGCCCTTTGATCAAAAGAAATCTGGTTGCTCTATCCCTAAGTAGCTAGGATTTTCATCATTAAATTGAATGGAAAGAATTCTTATCATGATAGTTTCATTCCTAGGAATTTCATAATACATCACGTGGTGAACTTGAAAGGCAAATTCCTAAGGAAGATCAACTTAAAATAAACATCCATTTACTTAATGGAGCATTGTCATTAACAAGAACATTTAGTGGTTCTAGGCTAGAGACGTGTTCTAGCATCGTAAAACAAAGCAGCTATTGCTAACTTGCCTGCAATACATCCCGAGTTTGATACCTCATTCCATGTACGTGAGTATATTGTAGCTCATCCATGTACCTTCGGGTATATAGGGTGGTGTTACAGTACGTAAAGTATATGGGAATGCTCTCACTATGTGGTTTTGCATTAGACAACGCTTATACGGACTGGGTCTCCATGTACATTCGGGTATATATGGGAGGACAACTCTAGGTTGCTATCCATCCTTAAGTAATCGAGTCAGCCTCCTTGTAAATTGTGATGCACCGAACACAACATTCGGGGAGATTGCCTGCCCGTACTTCTTGGTTCGCTAGGAGGTATTCTGCAGTTCACAATTGCTTGGTAAACTTTTTTCCTAGTATACCCCTTTTTGTTTATTTCTTTTTTGATAATAAAATTAATCAGAAATCGTGGAGGAACATCAACCCCTACCCCGTCGTTCACAGAGAACAGTGAGAAAACCACATTTGCCTCCCGAAGTGACACCAATTCAGACAAAGCGGTCTCTCTTAACTGAGCCTAGTACATCAAGAATTCCAAGTTCTTCATCTGAATTACCTGAATCATCTATTTCGATAAGTACTAAGACTCCAATTACTCCAACTATTTCTGGCCCATCTGTTTCTGAAGAAGAAGTTTCACAATTACCTGAGGACATTGGCATTGATCCTAGTGAAATAGTAACCAAGGTTGTTAACCAATAAGTTGATCCTCAACTTGAAATTTCTCAACAAGAAAGTACTTCTGAACTTGAACCAGTTCAGCTAGAAGTTAATCCAAAATCTATCCCAGTTCAAACAGAAGTTACATCTGAACCTGAAGTTGTTCAGGAACCTCTTTCTGAAACTATTGTTCATTTACATGAACATCTAGACTTCGAATTTGAACATTCAGAAGTTGTTACTTTATTGGAAGACGATCAACCGGTTACCCCTTAGACATCAATAACTATTGAAACTTCAACTTTATCAACACCAGAAATCTTTTACGGATCTAACGGTGAAGTTCTTCCACCAGGTTTAATTGCTATAGAGGAGGAATTGGAAGAAGATTCCACACCTGGAACCCCATTTCTCTTTGGAACTAGGCTTTATCTTTACCTTCATACTCCTGATTTTTCCGCTCCATTTGATCCTGCTTCTTTTCAAGTACCCGTCGATTCTTTAGGACAACTTTTGGGTCAGTTAAATATGGCTGAACAATCATCAACATCTCAGACTATATCATCTGATGCGGCTACAACAAAATCTTCTGTTGCAACTTCTTCGATGTTTTCTACCACCCCTGAGTCGCACCTGTATGGTGAATCATCCGTCCTAGTTGATTACCAATCATTGTCTGGAACCCACTCAAGGGTTTCTTCTACACCATGGTCATCACCCATGTCCTCAACCAGAATTTTACCTAGTTCTTCTCGAACAGGAACTCAACAGTTTGATCTTGCATATCAGTATCAAGTTGGCAAATCTGGTCAACAAAGACCTATGTATCCATTAAATACTGGATTGCCACCATATGGAGAGAAATATGCTTATTCACCATATCCTCCTTATTCCATAGGACTACCATATGGTAATATCACATAGTATTCAGGTCAATCTAGAATTAGAGTTTGTCAATGGCAACCAATAATGCTAGTTCAACCGAGCCTTGTGTATCCAACACAACCAACGCAAATTATGTTAGCTATTCCTACTACACCTGTTGTTACTACTGTACCACAATCACAAGTTCAAGCTGTTATATCTCAACCGGTACAAACTGATCCTTCAACCTTGCAACCACAAGTTTCAGGTCAAGAAGTTCAAGTTCCTCAGGTTGTTGTACAACAACCACTTGTTTCTGGATTTCAGCAACAACCTCAGGTGAGTACACCCTTATCTGGACTGACCCAGGCTTACATTGGTATATTTTATTCACAACCTGGCCAACCTTTCATTGTTGGACAACAAAAACCATTGAATCAACAACATTTGTACCAAAAATAACAATAGTTGATTTAACAACTGTGGCAGCCTCAATTTCAACAATCCCAATTCCAGCAATTCTAACCCCAGTTTGGACTTGTTCCACATGCTCAATCTGGTTTTAGTCAATCTCAAGCTTACCAATGTCCTGCTCAACAAGGCTTTGCAGGTTATGGACAACCACACATTCAACCTGGTTATCAACAACCACCTTATGCTGGTTTCGTTCAACAACAACCATACCAAGGTTACAAAATGCAGATGCCCTATGTCGGTATGCAAAGACCTATTGCTCAAGAAATTCCATCATATCCTAGGTATGTTCAACCTGACTTGAATCAACATTTGTTGTTTGTAGCAACTTTAGAATTTCCAGATTTAATTCGGCTCACTAATGATCCAATCTTATATGCACCTTGGTGGCCGATAATTCCACATAAGTTACCATCTAAAATTCCAAAATTTAACAAAAATCCTGGAGAAGACCCATCAAATAATGTCATGACCTTTCATTTGTGGTGTTCATCAAACTCCTTAAATGATGATTCGGTTAGACTTCGTCTTTTCCAAAGAACACTTACTGATCTAGCTGGTAAATGGTACATTGAATTACCAAGAGCTTCTTTCAATAATTTCACCACTTTAACCACTACATTTTTGACCCACTTCCAATTACCCATCAGATACGAAACTGGAACGAAACTCCTAACCAACTTTAAACAGACTACTGCTACCCATATATCATATCATATTCATGAGTGGCAGCGTCATCATCGAATGGTTAAGACATATGTTCTTGATCAGCTTTTAGCTGAGTGGTTCATAAAATTCTTGTTGCCATCGATCATCGAGGATGTGGCAAAAGGTGGAGTTGTCACAGAAGAGCAGGTTATTGCTTGTTCCCAATACTTGGATTGTATTTACACACAATCCGACACACTTTATGATAAAATACCCAATGCACCTTAACCAGCTTTCACTATTTCCCCTCCTCCACAATCGAGTAAGAACTCTCATGCCAATGATGGTGTGATCGGTTCTTCGAGCACACAAACAGCAGGAAGACCATTTGGTAAAACTCTTGCTATTTCCAATCAAACTACCAATGCATCGGAAAATACTCTTGCCTCCGAGATTAATGTCATGTCATCTGACAAAGGCAAAAATCCAAAGCAAGCAGGGAGCAAGAAAAAGGGGAAAAACAAAAAGAAACAAGAAAATTCCCCTCCAGAGAAATCATCTGATTCCTCTACTTCACCAAGGAAACCTCGTTATCCATGTCTTATCTGTAATGACGAGAATTTTACAAGAAATTGTCCACACCGCTCCAAGGTCTCTAAACTTTTAAAGACTTCAAACACATCGACAGTGTTGACTGATCCGTTTCCAACCCCAGAGACACATTTGGTTGCAACATACCATGCTTCCACATCCCAAGTACTCATGTTATCCATCACAAAGCCACAAAATGAAGTTTTGTGTCAACGAGAAACAAAGATTATAGAAATCCATCATCATCATCGAATAATCAGGCCACTGATCAACCTAATCTTTCGACTTCAACTTCATCTGAAAATGTTCCACCCATTGTACCTGAATTGACAATAAAACCAAGAAAGGGAGTTTTGCACAAATCAACATTCAACCCTTGGGCTCGAGCAGCTCAAAATTATAGCATAGTGGAAGATCTTGCTCAATCACCTTCTGCTATGTCGACACTCAAGGTGTTGCAAAACTATCCCTCCTAGAAGCAGGCGTTACTGTCAGCAATAGGTGGAATAGATCCTATGGATTCAAATCTTGTGGTTTTTAACCATGTGGGATATACACCACAATTACCGACGCAATTAGCTTTCCTAATTCAAGTAAAACCTCTCAATAAGAATGTTCACCGAACTATTATTGACAAGGGGGCATCTACTTGCATTATGTCCATGAGCTACTGGAAAACACTTGGTTCACCGCCGTTGTCACAATCACCAAGCACGTTGAAAGCTTTTGATGGAAGAACATATACTCCATGTGGGATTTTGAGTAACCTGCAAATCGAACTAGGACAAAACAATTATTGTTGAAGTTGTGGTAGTAGATAGACCCCTCGATTACAACATTTTACTAGGAAGGCCTTGGGTATATGCTATGGCTGTTGTGGTTTCCATGTACTTTCGTACTATTGCATTCCCTTTTAAGGGTGGAATCACAGTCATTGATTAGCTAGCCTTCTTTTCCAATAGTTCACAGGTTACGGGAAGCATTCCATTGGTACACGGACCCCCGTTGTCACTTCAAAGTGTTGGAGTAGGTCTCTTTAAAGATCCTTCCCTAATGGGTACTTTTACCCTACCGTCACCATCTGATTTTGCAGAAGTGGAAAGAGTAGAGACTTGCAACAAGATTTCCTCCACCTCATCTAATTTAAGGAGGATTACTAACAAAGTTGAAGTTGATAGTAATATAGAGGTGATGCTGTTAAGCCCCATTGAATCATCATAGCAACCAATTTTTCGGGCTTGTGCGATAAACCCAAATCCGCACTCAACAATTGTATGGGTAGATAGGTTGTTAGAATATGGTACCTCTTCGGATCCTTTTTCACGTATACATTCTATGGATGAAGGAATCATCCAATCAATGATGATAGGAGGGGAACCATGGGAAGATTATCATCATCGTTCCCATCTTCCAGATGACATTGAATATTATTCAAATGAACTCAACCACCCATTAGTCGTTGATTTCCTATCGAATTCAGTTTTCATAGACACAATCGAATCTGAGTAAAACCTGTCAAATATTGAAGAAACACTTTCTATTAATATTTCGACCAAGCCTAATATTGTAGAGAACATTCATGTCGGAAAACCTTGTTCTCCATTGGAACTCGATAATTATCGTACTCTCTTTTGTGAATTTAGAGATATTTTTGCATTGCCTTACGAGAAGATGCTAGGCATTGACTCTAGTATTGTTGAACACGAAATCAAAATGTACTCTGATGTTAAGATAGTTCGACAGCGGCTTCAACCTGTTCATCCGAAGAAAGCTGCTGCAATTAAAGCAGAAGTTGAAAAACTTTTGTGGGATGGTTTTATTTACCCTATTCCTCTTACTAACTGGGTTTCCATCATTGTTCTTGTCATGAAGAAACAAGGAACAATACGAGTGTGCGTCGGTTATAGGGATGTAAATCAGGCATCTCTAAAGGAAAATTATCCTACTCCTTTTATTGATTAGATTATGGATGAATGTGTCAGATGTCAAATATTCTCATTTATGGATGGATTTTCTGGCTACAATCAAATCAATATACGCCCACAAGACCAATCGAAAACAACTTTTATTTGTCCATGGGGCACATTCGCCTATAGGAAACTCCCATTCGGTTTGAAGAATGTTGGGGCCACATTTCAGAGGGCAATGAATTATGCCTTCCATGACATCAAGCACATTGTTCAACCTTACCTTGACGATTTACCTACTCATTCACGAAAGCGAATTGATCACTCGCAACACTTGAGAGCAATATTTTTACGCTGTTGACACTACAAGATTCGACTCAATCCACACAAATGTGTGTTTTGTGTTGGTTCTGGTCGCTTGCTTGGATTTTTAGTGTCTCGAGAAGGGATTCAACTGGATCCATTAAAGGTTTAGGCAATTCTGGATTTGCCTCCACCTTCAAATCTTTTACAGTTACAAAGACTCCAAGGGAAAGCCAACTTTTTGAGGAGGTTCATTCCTAATTACGCTGAAATGGCTAAAGGTTTTACACATCTTTTGAAAAAGGAGATACCCTTTCATTGGGATCAGGTTCCGCAAGCTTCCTTTGACGCTCTTAAAGATACCCTGATTAGAGCTTCATTAATGTATTCTCCAAATTACCAAAATGACTATTACCTGTATCTCGTCATTTCAAATACAACCATTGGCATGGTTTTAGTCTAAGAATAAAACGGGATTGAACATCCTATTTATTACTTGATTTGTAATCTCAACGATACAGAAAGTACGTACCCTTATGTCGAAAAATTAGCTTTGGCAGCTGTCCAAGATATTCAAAGATTTCGCCATTATATCTTGTTATGGAAAACAACTGTCATTTTAGATTGTAACCCTATGAAATACATTTTTTCACGTCAATTGCTGGGGGGAAAATATTCAAAATGGATAGTTATTCTACAGGAATTTGATTTAGAATTCATCAAGTCTAAATCAAAGAAATCTCTAGTTTTCGCTGAGTTACTATGTGACCTTCCCTCGACCTCCATCGATTCAACATCCAAACCATCAATTTTGGATGAGTCTCTGTTTCTAATTTCGTCATTTGACGCTTGGTATGGAGATATACTGATTTATCTCCAAACCAAACTTTCCGGCAAGATACCTCTCGCTCGCAACAACGATGTATTCATTACCAAGCCAAAGATTATCTGATCATTGGCGACACACTTTACCGTCGTGGTATCGATACGGTTTTATGGAGGTGCCTCACGCATGAGGAGGCCGAGAAAGCATTGAATGATTTCCATTCAGGTGCATGTAGTGGACACTTATCTGGATATGCAACCGCATAAAGGATTCTTCATGCTGGTTACTTCTGGCCAACTATATTTAAAGATTGTATTATTGCTGTTAGAAGCTGTCACGCATGCCAGAGATATGACCAAAAAACCATATTACCACCTACACCATTGCATCCAGTCATTGTTGTTGGCCCATTCGCCAAATGGGGAATTGAATTTATGACATGTAACCCCACCTCAGTCGGGGGGCATGGGTATATTATAGTCGTCATTGACTATTTTACCAAATGGGTCGAGGCGACGCCAACATTAAAAAATAGGGGCGAAACGACTGCTATTTTCTTTTTTAACCATGTGGTTTCCTGGTTTGGTGTACCACAAGCCATAGTTATAGATCATGGGTCACATTTTCACAATCACATGATGGCTGAGTTGACTGCTAAGTTAGGACTGTCACATGATAGTTCTACTCTATATTACCCGCAAGAAAATGGACAAGTTGAGGCCATCAACAAGGTCCTGAAGTAGATGTTGCAAAGAATGATAGGGGTTCATAAAAGAAATTGTCACTTAATCCTGTACTCTGCCTTGTGGGCATATCGAACCTCGGTGAGAAATGCAACTAGATTTACACCCTTTTAGTTGGTGTATGGTTTGGAAGCGATCTTACAAATATAATGCGAAATTTCATCGCTCAAACTCACGATTGACCTATTACTTGACACTTATGAAGAAGAAGCACGTTTCTTGGAATTAATCCATTTGGATGAAACCCGTCATCGCATTGGCTAACGAAGTGCATAAGAAACATATTAAGGCGCAATATGATAGGAATGTCAAGCCTCGTATCTTCTTAGAAGGAGACCTGGTCTTGCTTTATGATCAGGAAGCTGATAAACTTGGAGTAGGGAAATTTGAACCAATGTGGATGGGTCCTTATGTTGTCAAGCATCTTTTGGAAAAAGGAGCCTATGTGTTAGTATATTATGATGGGATTCCATTTTCGCAACCCCGAAACGGATTGTACCTCAAACGTTACTATGCTTGATTAAGTGTAGTAAAACTCACTATATATATGCTTTCATTGCATGTGTGTGTGTGTGTCTTTTAGATATTTTTATTTGGTCAGTAATCCACTTTGCGTTTGTTGCAGATGTCGGAGTCTTCAAAACCTTTTGCTGGTTATGTCGATGGTGCTAGTCGTAGTACGCAAAATTTGTCTTCTGCAGCATAGGCCATTTTCGCTCCAAGTGGCGAGTTAGTGAGTTTTTGAGGGATTTGTATCGATCGATTGACAAACAATATCGCTGAGTATAGCACATTGATTGAACTACTCTCTGATGCCATTTCACTTGGCATTCACCGAATCATCATTAGGCTGGACTTGCAACTCGTTGTACTACAACTAACAAACATGTATATTGTTCGAAATCCAACAATTTTTCGATTGTTCCTTAGAGTTCGTATTTTGGAAAGATGTTTTCAACACATTCAATATCAACATATTTCTAGAAATCTTAACACATTAACTGATTCTCTAGTGAATTATGTGTTAAATAGACATTTGCGACATATGTAAAAGTAATATTTTCAATTCACATCATCAGTTGAATAGGATTGCATATAACCATAAAAAACTTTGAAAGTAAAATAGATAGGTGTTTTAAAAGTTTTTACAAAATTTGTGCCCAAGACACATTTGGTCATCTGACTCGAAAACTCAAAAATGCATACAAAATATCCTAAGTAGATCTAGTGGTTCTCATGGTAATAGGTCACAGCCTCTGCTATCATGCTCAAAAGCCTAGCCCAACGGTTAGGAACACCAATAGTGTGGCACTGCAGCCTCATAGGTAACTCCTCGATCTGGATATCCGAAATGCCAAGGGTTAATCCCTCTATGTGATCCTGCAACTCTGCTAAGGTCTCGACCAAATCCAAGTCCTGGAGAACTGTTCTCCCAATGTTTCTCTACGCTGGCCCACCTGTAACTTGTTGGCGTATCGCAGGTCGAACAATGCCCACACCTGTATGCATAAGAGTAATTTTAGTTTAGTCTTGGAAACATTAAAAAAACACAAAAAACATGTAGAAATGTGAAAAATCAAAAAACACTTTGGTCAAACAACTTACTCATAGCACCCCATTGTGCTCCAACTAGTAGAATCAAATCTGGATCTCCACGATAATCCATCCCTGAGTATGGATGGTTCTTGATAACAACATGTTGTCATTCAAGCCAACTGAAAAATGCAGGCGAGAAAATGATTGTTGACTGACCAGCATGTCGAGCCATCAATTCAACCCACCTCTGAATACATGGATCTCTAGGACCAGCCACACCCAGTGATACATGTTGTGGTTGCATCAATGGGATTTTCTCTAAGGCAAAAGAAATCAAGATTGAACCATAGTAGAAACTTTTCGTCTTACCGATTTTTACCTTAGTCAATTGTTCTTTCAGTAGTGAAAGTACAACCTCGCACTAGTTGAAAACTTTTGGCTCTAGACACTCCAGTGCATGCTGCATATAAGACCTATTCGCCAGATGTAGTGTCACACTACTAGCAAATTTTGTGATCGTGAAGAGGATCGTTCTTAAAGGAAAATCACTTACATCCCTGATATTTATTTTCCCATTCTTACTAGGCTGTGTACATGGCTGACAAAACTGTCTGATGTAATCTCTCACCAATTCACCTCCACGGGAAAATCCAGAAAGTGAGATGGGGGCACCTCACCTCAAAAGTCTGGTAAGAAAGTAAATATCCTCAATAGTAATAGGGACCATCTTGTCCCTAATGTGAAACATCTGAACCATCAGATCCCATGCATGAACAAGGAACTGCAATAGTTCTATTTGTTGCCTCATTCTAGACAACTTAAAGTATTTGAGTAACCCATAATTCCTGAGGGCCTCAACTATACCTGGGTTGTTTAGGGAAACCATGTCTTGTTCTTCATTCTCTATTTCTAACCATGTAATCGACATTATGATCTGATGAAAGCCTGAAACACAATCATAAGCTAAATTAGGATCCTTTCCATAAACAAGACAAATTTTGGAGCTAATAGCTAAAACAAACTTGGGAAACTTGCCCAGTGTAGCCCAGGCACAGAGACAGTGCACTGCAGAGCATCTAGACTTCTATTTGGGTGCTCTTTAATGCAGTTTTCGATGTGAAAGCCTGCGCTGATCCCGAGGAAAAAAATAAAACCCCAGGGGCCCCAAAAAACCCTAAAAGTTGCATGAAATGACAAAATAATTGATTGAAAAGGAAGTAGAGAGTTTTAGTTCCTACCTGGTTTGGGTAGCTCGAGAAATGGTCCACAGAATCTTTCACGATCAGCTAGTGAAGTTTGAGGTAAAAACTGAGCTCAGAGCACAAAACTGGATGGTAAGTTCCAAATGGTAAAAATGTTATGGTAAAAACTTGTTTTATGTTTATTTCATGTTAATTAATAGATCAAACATTAGTATTTTCCTATTTTTGCTTATGAAACAGATATTTTTAATCCATTTGGTGATGTTTTGAGCAGGTTTTACAATTGATTTGTGGAATTCAACGTGCTCGATTGTAAGTTGTACTTTTGACCACAAAGCACACTTTTAACTCTTTTTCGATCTTTGTTAAAAATGAAAAAGAAACCCCCTTGGAGTCCTCTTTAAGCTCTTTTCAGACTCTCTAAATATGAAAAGATTACTGAGCGCTTATCCTTTCCAGCTCGTTAACGGATTGGAAAAGATATCTCTCTTGTATTATTTTATGCCTTTTTGGACTTGAGAGATTAACATATGAAAAAGAACTTGTGGAGTTTTCTTTTTGTACCTTTTCAAACTCTCTAAACATGAAAAGGACCGAGTTATCTTTGTCGTTAAACTTGTTAAAAACATCAAATAATGACAAACTTGTCCATCTAGACAAGACCGAGTTTCACCTTCGCTAGACTCGTTAAAACATCAAATAGTGATGGATTTGCCCGAAGGGTGAAATTATACAACAAGCATATGTTATCCTCCTCAAGATTGATAAAAATAAAGAGGTACTGGTCAACAATGCCTTGGTAAAATGGAAAAAGGGGAAAACCACTTTATGGTAGCAGGTCGCTCTTGAACATGACACTTTTACTCCATCACCGTG
The DNA here is from genome assembly GCA_031772625.1 of Pinus tabuliformis. Classification (NCBI taxonomy): domain Eukaryota; kingdom Viridiplantae; phylum Streptophyta; class Pinopsida; order Pinales; family Pinaceae; genus Pinus; species Pinus tabuliformis. Next base: position 44,190,861 of record CM062819.1, read on the forward strand.
ACTATTTGGGTTGGGTTATTAGCTTGATGGTTATCACACCATTGGTATATAATACCATCCATCACTTTGTTTTGGGTCAATGCTACCAATTCACTTTAGTGTCATCGACATATTCAAGAGAAGTCATTCAGTCAAAATCCATCTTTCGCAATACCATAAACCTTCATTTTCATGATCACCATTCCTGAACCTTGTGTCATCAGTCAAATTACATCTCTAAAATCACTACACTCATTTCGTGTCATTGATGTGGGATACATCAAGGCCCTCTTGTGATCAGTCGCTTCTTGTCGACATCAACTCATTATCCAAGAAGTTGACTTAGAAACACCCATTCAGTACCTCGAGGCTTGCATGCATCAATGGCCATCGACCAAAAGACTTTGTATTGTGTTCGACATTAAATCATCCATTCACACCATGTAGAATATATTGCAGTACCTTGAGGATCATTATCGTTATTGGTGATTTATCTCGGATCTGTTAATAGCTTACATCATCTGTTGGTAATCAGATGGTGTCTTCCCATGTTCAACTTTAGATCACATATTCACATGTTTAGACTCGTACTTGAGCGAATGATTGAACGAGATTGAAGACCCCAGATCTAGTTTCATCCATCCGAGCTGCGATATCAGGAGTACTAAATCATATGTACAATGGCTTTACATTGATAGTCATTCCAATCATGGGTCTATATCTGTAGACGACTGTTTATGTACATGTAATGAAATTTTATAAGCTAAGCATGGGTATGCCTTCCCTTAGTAATTCATGTAAAATCAAATATCATCATATATGTATTGTAATTGATGCAGGTCACCTTCCACTTCGATACCTCCTCATCACATAGTAAAGCATTTCATTCGACATTGGCATTTCTCCGACTTCATGCTTTAGAGGGCAATTGTTACAGATCCATTTCGGCACATCAAATCCCAACATTCAGATCAATGTTTTAGGGCTGATCAAACCCTAAATTCAGTTGTTTCATGCCCTAAACAAGTCAACCCTTTGAATGCCTTCTTCCCAGATAGTTTCATGACTTGAAGACATCCAGGAATTGCCTCTAGAGGGACCAGTGCAGGTAAGCCCTTATGAAGGTGCACTACAGAGCAGTTAAATCAATTGCCAGGGTGATCTACAGAGCACTCAGGCTTCCTTTCACCTACGCTGGGTGAGAATGAGTGAAATTCACATAGGGTTTGGGGAATATTCTTATCTTTTGGAGTCATCTATAAGTTTCCCTGTCTTATCAACTCCTATGAGCTCGAAAATGGATGAGGAATGAGTTAAGGAACATCCTATCCTCTCATCCCTTCTTCCATGGAACTAATTCTAAGTATGGAAGGCCATTCAATGTCACCATTAATGACAAAACCTCCTTAATATTCCTATAAATTGACCACTCATCTAAGTGATCAGGGGCTAGATTATGTTGAATTGTACGGAGATAATGCTGCTATGAGACTTGACTTTGGAGCAAATGATGTGATGCCACAAGCTTGTCTTGCTTTTGATGTGATGTGGATGGGATCCAAGCTGGAGGAATGACTTTGAATTAGACACTGATGGTTGTAATTCCTTCTTCTATCTAATAAAGTGTTTGAACCTTTTTCCATATGTTGTGTTCTTTCATAATGCTTATATGTATGAATTGCTTCTGATTCCTTTCATTTATATTCAATGGATCATATGCTTTGATCGGGTTTCATCTTTTGTTGTGTTTACAAGGTACTTTTCAAGTGGATTAAGTACAAGAAGGAGCAACGGAATCGATACAAGGGAGACGAGAGGAAAGCGGAACTACAGGTAGGCCTTCTATCCTCTCTTCTTATCTATTTCTTATAGGGAAAGTCTAAAACACTTTAAATTATTGTTCTAGGCACAACTACTTGTCTAGTGAATTTATCCATAGATGCCAAATTCTCTCCAAAACACCTAACTATTGCATCGCACCACAACCTTTGCAGGAAATTTATGTACCTTTGTTATAGGAATTTCCTGCATCTCTACAGGAAATTAAACTTAGGTCAGGAAAAGTGGTGACCCAACCAGAAAGAATTGAAGAGATTATGGAGGAAGAAACCCCTAATATACCTGAAATAGAAAACGTACAAATAAAAGTAGAACAACACATTCCAAAATCACAAGAACCTTCCTCATCTCAAACTGTCCAGCCTCCTTTTCCAGAGAGGTTGGAGGTCAAAGAAATAATAAAACAACCTGAATTTGATCTAGTATCTGAATTAAGAAATGTATGCATCAAGATCCCCTTGTTGCAAGAAATTAGGGACATCCCAATTTTTTCTAAAACAGTTAGAGAACTATGTACCAAAAATCCAGGGAGACAAAGGAAAGAACCCTCTACAATCCAAGTAGGTGGAAAAATTGCAAGCCTTATGTCCATCAAATTTTCCACTGAAAAGTATGCAGACCCTGGAATCGCTATGGTTACTACCTTCATTAATGGATACCCAATAAGAAATACCTTAATTGATTTAGGTGCAGCCATTAATGTAATGACAAGAGAAACATTGTCCCATATAGGATCTTTTGATTTTCTTCCTACCCCTACTATGTTGGAATTAGCAGATAGATCTAAGGTCAAACCTGAGGGTGTATTGGAAGATGTTGTCATTTCATTAGATTCCAGGGAATACCCTCCATATTTCTATGTTCTTCAACCTCAGAATAGTTTGGGAGGGCATCCTTTGATCCTAGGGAGACCTTGGTTGACTACAACAAATGACTTCATAGGATGTAGCTCAGGAAACATGACCATCACCCATGGGGTTGAAACCAAACACATGAACCTATATCCCCCCACCAAACCCCTCTTAAAATCTGAAGATACTCGTTGGGTTGATGAGTGATCCAAGATATTTTTCTTATGGATGCATCAGAATTACAGGAAACAAAGATTATTAACCATGGAACTTAAAAACACATAAAAAATGTGGAAATAACATGATAAGCAAGAAACCATGACACAAAGATTTGATTACGGAGTTAGTCCAATTTGGACTACGTCTTCGGGCCCTGCTCAATAGTGGGGAGGCCTTCTTTCAGTAAGTGGCATAAAAAGAGATAAAAGTGAAAGCAACATTCAATTACAATCCTTATACCTACAATCTGGAAGATGGACAAAGAATGGAGAGCCAAACTTCAGAAACAAATAGTACCACCGAAATATTGGTGAAAAATCGTGCAAAAATGCTTATCCGAACACCCAATTCGGATAATCAAGCTTTCTACACTTTCTCGGCACCTCCTTGCTGCGCAAGGCGAAGTCCCAACCTATTTCCAGGTTAGGTTACTGCTGTATGCACTGATATTTTTAATTATTGTGTCGGACTCCTCCTTTTTCCTATGTTGATAGTCCAATATACTTGGTGGCTATCCCCTCAATTCTCGGGTAGTTCCCAATTAATGAAAAGTATTAGATGGCGGGTTTCTTTTAGGAAGAGATTCTCGGGCCCCTGAATACTACATGGTAACAACCCTGTGAAACATAGAAAAACAATCCATGAAATTTTTTCGCATTAAACCTCAAACGACGGAATAATCCATCGGCACAGTTAGCCTCATAGCAAATCACAATTGGCGTTTTCCATTAGCGTATAGACCCAAGCCTTTACAAAAGGTGCCATGTGATAACAGCGGACCCAATGGGCTTATTAAACACAGTTCATAATATATCGGGTCTGAAGCCTCATCATAAATCACAATCGGCGGGAACCGAGGTTGGTAATCCATACAACTGCTCTCCTTTTGCGAACTATGATTGTGATATATCGCATCGCAACCTGACTCTTCCAAGGCCGATTCTGTAATGTTGTTCCCTCTGAGAATTTGACATGTGATTATCGTATCACAAAATTTCTTGCCTAGGGCCGATTTGAAATTGCTGATTTGCCTCCGATCTACGATTGCGATATCGCAATCACAACCCGTAGTGCTAGGGACCGATTCCTCAACCCGTAAACCTCTTCCTTTTGCGATCAGTGATATACAAGACCAATGGCGACCTGCCACTTGCTTCCTCCCCATTCGTTGAGATTTTTGCCACGTCACTTGCTCTTGCCACCTGTCCAAGTCAAAATTGACCTTTGACTTGCTCTAAATTCTTCAAATGAACTCAGATTTGAGTGTTCGCACTGTTGGAATTAGGATGATGAGCACTTCAATCTGATGCTACACTTATAGAGTTTCTACCACTTTGAGTTTTGAGCCTTCTTACCATGCCACTAATACTTTTTAGAGATCCACCTGGATCAATCCTCCCCACGGAAAGCTTTTGGACCGCCAAAAGCCTTTTGAGTCAATTGGAAAGTGAGGAAATTTCTCCCTCACTTTTTCTTTATCCATCCATTGAGATTTACTTGGATGCATTCTTTTGAAGCACATGAATGTACTCCACATCTACCTGTCGTGAAGTTCTGGTTTTCTAGTCAAGAATGATATCTTCGGGCAACTTGTCTAGATACTCTGGTGCAAAATCATCCATTGTAGGAATCTGTGCAACCTCTTCAATATCCATAATCAATGAAGGTTCATAAAGCTTCATATTTTCAACATTCACTACTAAGTACATTTACATATAAGCAGGAAAGTCAAGATGAAAAGCATTGTCTCCAATCTTTACCAATATGGTGAAGGGACCATATCAAATGGGTCTCAATTTCTTCCCTTCTCCCTTCATTCTATCCTTGTTGATGTGGAGCCATACCTTGTCCCCAACTTGAAATTGATGGTCAACTCGGTTCTTATAATGTCGAGCTTTATACTAAGCCTGACTCTTCTCCAACTACTCCTGTATTGCCTGATGAATCACGTGTATCCGCTGAATAATTTTTTTTGTTTTTTCCCTATCATCTCATCCATTGCCATCCTCATCTTTCCCAAATACCATGTCTAAGGGATCCCTTGGTAGATAACCAAAACATGTCTGGAACGGTGAGCTCTATGTGGATGTATGTGCTTCTCAATTGTATGCATGCTGCACATAAGGAAGTTGTTCATCCCCAACTTGGGATTTTTTCTACAATAGCCTCGTAAAAAGTGTACCACAGTGCAGTTGACGACCTATGTCTACCCATTGGTCTATGGATGAAATGTCATACTTCTATTCAGCTTAGTGTCCATCATTCTCCACAAGCTGGTCCAAAAATCTCCAAGAAAGCGAGAGTCTCAATCTGACACAATAGATGTGGGCAACCCAAAATGGACCCAAACATGTTGAAAGAAAATATAAGCAGTCTACTAAACAATGACCTTCTTTTTACAAGGCATTAAAATAAACATTTTTCTAAAACGATCCACGACGACATAAAAATAGTTGTGAGCTTTCCTAGAAGAAAACCACCTACAAAGTCTGTGGACACACTTTCCCATGGTTGACTCAGAATGGGGAGTGGTGTGTAAAGCCCATGTTTTCTATTAGAGGGATTTGAAACAAAACACAAAACACAACCCTTTGCAAAGCAAGTCACAATATTTTTCATATGAGGCCAAAAGCAAAACCTCAGTAAATGACATAAAGTTTTTTCAACCCCAAAATGACCAGACGCAAGAGAGGTATGAGCCTCTTAGATTACATGTACCCTTTCATCAATGGGTATGCATAGTTTACCAAGGTGATATAATAGCTTTCCCTGCAAATAATAATTGTCCACCTGCGATCCACAATTTAGTTTTGCATAGATCTCTTTAAAATCATCATTGTTAGCATATTGTTCAACATAAATTTCTAATGATAAAGAAGAATTTTGTAAAACTACAAATGAAAAAATAGGAGGGTGAGAAAGCATATTTGTTACTTTGTTATTGGTGCCCTTATTGTATTTTATTACTAGATGAAACTGCTGGAGGAATCCCATCTGTATAAAATGACGGGCTTATTGAAGCTTGGTCTGTGATTGAAGATCTTGCAAGTGTTGATGATCTATATGGATGATGGTCTCCTTGTCGATCAGGTAGTGTTTCCACTTCTTTACACTCTGAACCAAGGCGTACAACTCCCTATCGTACGTGGGATAATTCACAACAAACTGGGAGAAATTCTCTAAATGGTAACATATAGGATTCCTTTTCTGTATCAATACAACGCCCACGACATATTCATTGGCATCTATTTCAATCTCAAAAGGCTGCTGAAGGTCTAGTAAGGCTAGCACTATTGATGTGATGATCTTCTCTTTCAGTGTGTCGAAGGATTTTTGTTGCTTTCCTCCCCACTGAAAGGTCTGCTTCACACATGTCAATGCGTGTAAGGGAGCTGCATTAACAGAGAAGTTCAAAATGAACCTTCTCCAATACTGTATTGCACCCAAAAAACTTCGAACCTCTGTAACATTTTTGGGCTCAGGCCACTTCATAATCGCATCTACTTTAGAGGGATCTATTTTCAATTACCCATTACTGACTATGTGACCTAAATAAACTAGTGAGGTCTTCCCAAACTCACACTTTGACAATTTTACATACAATTTTTCTTTTTTCAAAACATCAAGAACTTTCTTCACGTGACATACATGCTCATCACATGTCCTACTATACACAAGAATATTGTCCAAATATACAAGCACAAAATTATCAAGTAAATGCCTAAACAGAGCATTCATTACCCTCATAAACGTGGCCAAAGCATTGCATAGTTCGAATTGAATTACCATCCATTCGACCAACCCCTATTGGTTTTGAATGCAGTATTCCAAATGTCTTGTTCTGCAGCTCTAACTTGGTGATATCCACTACGCAAATCTAGTTTTGTAAAGTATACAAGATTTTTTAACTGATCCAATAATTCATCAATGCGAGGGAGAGGGTATCGATTCTTCACCGTAATTTTGTTTAGTGCCCTGTAGTCTACGTACATTCTCCATGTTTCGTCTTTCTTTGGAACCAACACGATCAATGAGCTACGTAGAGAAGAACTCGATCTGATGACCCCTTTATTTAGAAATTCCTGCACCTGTTTCTTGGTCTCCTCCATATCGATAGAAGCCATCCTATACATGCCAATATTCGGAAAAGGAGAATCCTGTTGTAAATGGATCTCATGTTGGATTTCCCATTTTGGGGGAAATCCTCTTGGTTCTATTGTGTTGTACAACAACCCCCATTTGTTAGAATCCTTTAGATAACAAATGGGGACCCTTTAGAAAATAATTTGATTTAAAATACATCAAAATCTAGGCAAAAATCCAAAACCCGCTCGAAGTATTAAAACACACTTCACATTTCACAAAAGTCTTGTGTGTAGTAGTTAATGTCACTAATTGAAGCACCACCGATTTTTGATATGCATAGAATCTCATAATATTCATTTCCATTCAAATCAAGCCAGACTTTTCACATAAAAAAAGCAATGAAACATGTTAAAACCTTCCTTTACGTATTTCGATATAATGATGGACCCGAAAAAAAAATTAATTGTAATATCGGAATATGTTTGCATCCATCATATGGCGATTTCACAAATCGTAGAATCGCAAAACTGGCAATTAAACATACCATGTGACATTGCGAATAGCCGATTTGTGATGGAATACAGACACACTAACACGTCATTAAAGTTATATTTCATGTATTAAGGGTGGTATGTTAATAGGTTTTAATAACCTGCTCCGAAAAGATCGTCAGCGTAATGTGAATTAATCTGAATCTTACACATATATCATTTTAGATTATGGATATTTACGATTCCACAGCTCAAGAAATTCAATATCTTCTCACCATTATGGATGCATTTAAGTGTTTCAATTTCATTAATTTGAATAAGGTTTTCATATTTTCATGCCTTTATACTCGTATTTCTCATTCTCTACAATATCACTCTTGTTAGAAAAATTATATATTACATAGAAATGGAACACATAAAATATTGCAGAAATATAAACACAGAAAACACATAAAACAAGAGAGACACAAATTTACGTGGTTCACCCAATTTGGGCTACGTCGACTGAGAAACAACCAGTCCTTCCTGTTATATTATCTAGCAAACTGAAGAGATACAACCTACAACAGATCCACTGTAACTCCCTCTTCTCTCTCAATCTCCTCTCTCTTCCTCACTCAGAATACAGATATACATAGACGCAATACAATTCCCTCATATATAGTGAGGGGTTGTCTTCTAGGGCAAAAAACCTTGAACTAAACATAACTTCTACTGTCAAATCATCCACCTAATGAACGGCCCAGATTAACTAGAAATTACTAGACTTTTACAAGGCAATTTTACATCTATTTTTAGCTTCGGGGGCACTGCCCCCGAACCCCCACTAGCCCCTGGACCCCCTAGCCAGGGGGGATCAGCCCTCCCAAACCCCTGTGGGGGGGACAGGTCCCCCCCACGCAGAGGGGTGTATAATCTTCCTGGGGTATACATCTGGTTGAGACCTTTGAATAGAGAACATAATCAGGCTCCACACCCAACAACTCTCGCCTTATTTGTGGTGACAGGACTGTAACAGAGACTCTATTATCAAGCTGAATGATCAAGATGAATAAGGGAAAGGGAACACAATCCATGGCTAAAGATGTACTAGATTCATCACCTTTGTTTTCTGATACAACTTTTATACCAGAGTGTGGCACCAGCTCCTGGGAAAATGTTTATATCTTATTCGAGAAGGAAATACAGAAGGAAGCCATGATAGGTGATATGCAATCTTCAAACACTTCTTATCCTGAAGTTGCATGCTCTGTCTTGCATAAGATAGCAGCCAGACCAAAGGTATTACCCTATGTTGATATGGTCAAATGGATTATTCAAAATGTAAATATTGAGGATAGAGAATTTGTGACATCAAGGTAAGTGGTCATCGGCTCCTTTAAATCAGACGACATTAGAAAAATGTATCATCTACCTCTGCTGCACATGGATTATGATGAAGCATTTGTGGAGAAATTTGCTGCTGAAAATGAAGAACCCTCCAAAGTTATAAAACAATGGAGGGAAAATCTGAGCAAACACAAAATGGATAGAACTGGTATGTATTCAGTAGCCTCTCTCACTGCTCCTTATTTATACATTGTTGCAATGCTATGTAGGTTATTTGGGTACGCAGATACTAACAAGTTTTTAGTGGAATGGGTACCTCTCATTGATGCCGCTTCTAATTCTTTAGTCATGGATTGGGCCACAATTTTGTCAAATAACTTAGCCCACCATATCATAGGATATAGAAGGAATCATTATGTTACTACAAGAACCATTCCCCCATTTTATATGTCTTCCTATGTCATGGATGCTGTATGTTTCATTTTTCCTTTTCCAATTATGGGATGGAAGTGGAATCTTAAGGATCCCTCACCAATCCATGTGTATCATAAATCCCTTTGGAAATATTGATTCAATGAACATTTCTATCAGATTTGTCAAGGGGTTATGCTCCTTATTTATCAGGCTGTCTTTGATAAGAAAGCCCCAAGGTTATCAAAAGAAGCCAAGGCTCATATTCAACTTGTAGTGAGATGGTTTGGAGAAGAAATTTTCACATATATCAGAGTTTTTGGAAGCACTACTCCACCGCATGTAGTTCCGCGGTATGTCCCAGATAAATTGTTAGCTAGAGAAATTACACACCAAACAATTACCAAAGGCATGACCAGATCCCTCAAATATTCTAAAAAATTAATCTATCCCACTTTTCCACTCTCGTGTGGTGTTTATTACTTAAATGACTTGTGACATGCACAAGTCAAAGTCAAACACATTCACAGTTTGAATTTGGTTGAGTTTCCAGAAAGGAAATACGACCCTAAAGGTCATGTATGATTTTACCACAGCTATCAAGGTTAAGGCATTTATTCATGAGGATGATCATTTTGATGATCTTTTTGTAGCAGTTGAACAGTTTTCACAGGTACAGAGTTTAGCTACCCTCCGACTGAATCCAGATGAATTAGCAGAATTTAAGGAATAAAGACATCAAAGGTTAACCCATGTGCCTTTGAATCTACTTAAAATAATCCCACAGGAATCTCAAGAAGAAAGGTTGTCTACTAATGTCTCAGTTTAGGATGCAAACAAAGCACCCAATGATGATGAATCACAAAAAGAGTTTTCTATAAAGAAAGATATAAAAGAACCTTCCAACAATAAGAGTACTGAGAAAGGACTTGATCAAGACAAAATGCAGAAAGAATGGGAAAGTTTGAACAAATCATTAATAAATCATAGGATGATACAAGTCAAGCACAAACTTTTCCTGAAATGCCAAAACATCCTAAGAAATCTTTAGAAAAATCTCTCACTACTTCAGAAGATATCAAATAATTCTTGCGTTTCCTTCTTTAGAAATTGTTTTGAAAGAGGAGGAAATTCCTCCTTCGGATATTTTTTATATAGTCCCAAACATCGATTAGTAATGAAGAGGCAAAGCAAATTGAGAAAAATTGACCATGCTGTTATTAGCCTACTAGGCAATGAACCAATGGATGTTGTCTGGAAGGATAATCCTATAGACCCATCTGAAAATTTGACCAAATTATCTCAGTTTGCAGGAGATTATGCTTCTGCAACAAATGACAAAGCAGAAGAAGTAAAAAATTTGATCAAAGAAAAAGAGGAAAGAATAAAGAAGCTGGAAGATCAACTCATAAGAGCCAAGGAGAATACACATGAACTAATTAAGTCACAACTTGAACAAATGAAATTGAGTTTTGACAACCTAAGACTTCATAGCCAAGCAGAGTTAAATGCTAAAGATACTGAAATCGCATAGCTGCGATTTATTGCAGATCAAATAAAGGATTGACCAAAAGTGGGTGAATTCATCAAAGAAGCTTTATAAATCAATTCATTGCTATCAAAGTAACAATCAATCTTTTGTAAGCAATTAATAGATATTAGTCCAATGTGCCAAGAAGTTGATACATTAGTGGGTGAATTCAATGACGCTAAAATCAATTTTGAAGAAATAGATGAGAAAATTTCGAATTTGATCACATGGCAAGATAATTCAAAAGGAAAGAAAATAGAATTGCGAAAGGTTAAAGAATCTCACAAGGAAATTCTCTTCACTAATTGGGAAATCCAAAAATAAAGCAGGATGAAAGGGCAGTTTCAAGTGCAAGAGAAGCATCAAACAATATAATGGAAACTATTAACACTAATCTTTGGTATGTAGGTTTTGTTCAAAGATGTTCGCCAAGAAATTGGCCCGAGATTGATGATTTGCAGTTAATCTGGCACGATAGTATTGCAGCAAAAGAACAATTAATTAGGCAATTGTTGAATTTGAATTGAGATGCTTATTGGTCATATTTGGTAAAAACACATAGTGAATTCATAACCCTGTGATGTGTAACCAATTCAATCATCGATATGACATCATCGTTATCAGATATAGTTTATGCTGGACAGGTAAAGATAAGCATTAGGTAACCATCACAAGTTCAAGCTATGAAGGATATCTATGAGAAGTGGAAGCAAATGAGGAGCCAACACCAATCATGATCATATTTTTAAAGTTTTAAATCAATTTTAGTTTTGCATTTTTGGCATTGATTCTAAGGAGAGTCATTTCACTCCTTGTTGGTAGGCTAAATTGCTTCATTTTTTAACCCTTTTTTCCTTCAAAACCATAACCTTATACCTCTGTTTTAACCTTGCAAACCCCCTTATTCATGGACTAGTCCAAGAATCGTGTCCCTTCCTACACTAGATTTATGTTTCATGTTTAAGGGTTACGAATGTGCTTAATTAATCATTTTCATAGATTTTATGCCTTTAAATCTTTGCAACTAATAATTCTCTTCCTAGAAGTATTTGATAGACAATGAATTAATCATCTTGTTAGCATGGTTGAGTGCAGGTAGGATTCTTGCACCGCTTGTGAATCTTCAACTACCGTGATAGCTCACCACTCCATGCAGACACCATGTTCTGGAATGATTAACTCGAGTTGGGCTCGGAGCATAGAGGAAAATCAGGGATATGGTGGAGATTAGGTCGCCGACTGAATACCTAGAATAGCGTTTTGTTATAGCTGAAAGGCTTAGCACGAGCTGTTGTTGTTATTTTGTTATAGCCGAAAGGCTCATATTGGAATGCATGTTGTAATTTGGTTACAGCCGCAAGCCTAAATGAATGTATAAAATGTAGGTCTCAGATAGAAAATGGTAGTGAGTGACAGACATAGCAAGGATACTGTGATTATGTCCTTTTGTAATTTTTCTTATATCGCCCTCATTTTCGGCTGCATTCGAATTCATGATGTGTATTTGTTGATCATTAATAGAAAGGAACTACGCCATGATTTCTCAATCTTGCATTGTAATTTTGTGTTGATTCATTGATGAAAGATCTAAGTCATTACGTTTCCTAAACAGGGAAATGAGCTGGTTGACTAGGGCCCAACCAAACCGGCTCGTTCTCCCTCGTGTTCTTCTCTTTTTTGATTAGGGTGTGTTATTACTTTTAATGCAAAGTGTGAAGTAAACATATTTTTCTTTATGTTTTTGCAAAGTTTGAATCTGATTTCATTACAGTGTGATGGATCTGTGGTGTGCAAGTTCGATTGAAGTTTAATATTATGATTTCCTTCTTTGAAGTTTAACCTCATTTTCTGCCTGTATCATGCAAGCATGCAGTCCTGCACTAGTGCATTTACAATTTCGCATGTTGATTCTTCCAGTTCATTGCAGTAATGGTCTTTTGTTTTTAATTGATAAGTCTTAATGTGATCCCAAAGAGTGTGATTTTTATTAAGTCTTAATGCGTTCAAAGCATGATTTCTATTTTGAAGTTCTTTTGATATTTTGAATTAAACAAACTTCTGATAATCAGAAACAGAACACTATTGCGACACACACTGGTCTGTGCCTACACTTCATGCTATTTAGGAAAGATCTGATTCATGCGTAATAATTCTTAAGGGAAATATTTTTGAGTTCAAAGGTTATGAATGCAGATCAGTTCGTGTGGATATCTATAACATGATTGAAGCCTAATGTCACAATTAAATGATCTCTTAGACTACATGAAGAAGTTCCTTAATTAAAGAAGAGTGTGATTTGACTTTGGGAATGAATTCTTGTTTTAGATATTAATATTAGTCAAATAATATTTCGGTTTGAGGAATTTATTTTGAAGTTTTGTTCACCTTTGTAAGCTATTTTTCCTAGTTAACACATTCCTTATTTTCTCGAAAGAAGGATTGGAAAACTTATTGCAGGAACCTCTTTCCCGGTACAAGAATCAATCTCTTGATACAGGAATAGAGTGCTCTAGCCTTGAGGCTTACAGTTCCTGCATAAAGATATAAATCTTTAGTACATGTGTAAAATATACTCCCAATTCCTAAGCTTTGTTCTGGTACTAGTGCAAGCACATTGCAGAAGTATAGGGAGGAAGATCTATAAGAGTCAGATATCTTCAAGGGTCTAATTATTAACTCGACACACAACTATACTGAAGATAAACATAGATTTACATTTTCAAAGATTGTTGCAAAAGGTTTTGAGAATTCCTTTCATTTTTTTTCCTGCAAAAGTACTTTCTTTAATATTCCATCACTAGAATATCTTTGGTGTAAATTGTTGGGTGATATTTTATTTTGATTCTGCAAAATTTCAATTAAGGAAGTAGGAATAGAGTTTGGAAAAGTTCATATCATTTATGGAATTTCATGTGCTTTGTCTCTAAGTTTACGAAACCCCCAGGTTGACAATTAAGTGTTGAAGGAGTCTACTTGACAACAATTCTTGCACCCAACATTTTGGCGCCATTGCTAGGGAGGTGTTACACTAAAAAATGTCACCATGACTATTTACAGTTAGTATGGCTCTATCAACAGTCATGCTATCCTCTTAGGCAAGTCTTATGCCTCTGCTCTCCATGTCAAACTCCAAAAAGAGAGAAAGTCTTTATAAATGTATTTATCTCTGGGTACGCAGGTTCTCTCAACCTTACCTGCGGGTACGCACCCAATGTTCACAAAAGCTGCGTACTTGTACGCTCTGTATGTAAAGGGGCAGGTGCGTCCCCCTGTAAAGGTCAAAATGCGCAAGTTTCATCTTTAAAAAGTTACTTGTGGTCATTTCTAGAGCATTCTAGAAGGTTGTTCGACGTGTATTGAGCGCCTCCAGATGGTTCATGTACCCCTACCAAAGAGGAACTTATCCCATCAATAAGGGAGCTATCCCATCCAAAGAGGGGATTATCCCATTGATGGTGGACCTGAATAACTTCCTCTAGACCACTATAAATACAGGCATTGGGCCAGAAGGAGGGGAGGTTGGAAGCTAAACATTTCTAAGGGTAGATGCTGTTGGAATTAGGACTCCCATTTAGAAGCTTGTGAGGAGAGATTGCCATCTTTGCTTGTTCTATTTGGAAGTGGGTGAGCTTTGTCAAAGTAAAGGAGAACTCTTGATGGACCCTGGGAGGGACTTGCACAACACCAAGGCTCAGGTTGTAATTGTTCCTTTTGTTTCCTATTAATGCAAATGAGTCCATTCTTCTCAATAACTTGTTATTTATGAGTTGTTTCATGTACTCCTTGGTCTATGTGTTAAATATGTTTTATTCTATGAGATTATCAAGTGCTATTTAATCGTTTGATTGTTAGTGGATGCAGGTTTCAAAGTGAAGGAGGAGCTCATCCGGATCAGTGAGGCTGGACTGCTACAACAGCATTGGACTACAGGTAGGATCTAAACACTTGATTTCTTATATAGTAAATGCATGTTTAGAGGAGGATTGCTCTTATTTGTCTTGTTTGTCACTAGAGAGTCTTAGGCTCCTAGGGAGGTTGGTTGTGTCCGCACTATCGACTCTTTCCGTGTGACAAATTGGCGACTCCGCTGGGGAATCCATTGATGTGAAAGTCTTTTCCTTTGTATGCAACTTTGATCTGAGAAAAGTCATTTATTTTCTGGTTTTTGGCTCTGTGACTTTGTTTTTGGGTGGGTTAGCTTAGGGTTAGATTCAATTTAGTTTTTCTTGAATTTTCCAGTAGGACGCACCCTCTGAGTATTGCACAGTGCGTCCCTGTACGCACTGTCGCTGTGTGCACAGAGCGGGCCCGCACCTGTCTTAACGGGTTGCCTGCGTCCCCTGCTAAAATTTAAGAAAACTCCATTTTTTTTTACATTTTTCCCCTTAGATTTTGTTTTTTCTTAGTTTTTACTGCCCAGATCCATTAGTCTCCTGTCAAAGATCTTCACCTAAGCTTGTTTCATTGGCATTCCTGCTCTAAGCTTTCATCAATTGGGTGTTTTGAGTCTCTTTCTTGAGAAATTCTTGATTTGTTTTCCTTTGGTCATTACTTGGAGGTTTCTCTCAGTCCTTTCACAATTTTGCATCTTTTTGCTTCTGTTTTTGCAAAAACAAAAAAAATTTCCCCCTCATTCACCGGGGGGGGCTAAATTGTGTATGAGTGTTAATCGCCTTTGAGTTTTTTTATTTTATGATCTTTGGAACTCTCACCCAATTTTCTCGGCTTGCACTTGATTGGTTCTTAGATTACATTAGAATCATCTTGTGTTTGAGAATTCTCTTGCATAGATCACATTTGCATAATTAGAATTCTCATTTTCAGAATATGAATGAAAAATGTGCATAGATTACATTTGCATACTTTTCAAGTGAATTGTGCTTAGATTACCATTGCATAGTTTACATTCTGAAAAATCAATCGTAGATTTAGATCAGCTTTCTTTGATTTGAATTTACACAAAAAATAAAAATAAAAAAAAATGGTTTGGAATTGATTTGCATTAGTTTTTCTTGATAAAATTAGTGCATTAGAGAATTTGTTATATTTTCTCTTAGTGATCAATTTTTTGCATTGTTGGAAGTGAATGGAAACTCTCTCCTTACTTTAGTTAGGATTCATCGAATTGAAACGATTACATTATCATATTCGATTGCATTCAGTTGAGTCGGGTCATAACACCATTGGTTTCATCTCCATTTACCCATTTGAGTAATAACAGCCTTAATAACACAGCGCTTAATTACAATTCATCTAGTAATTTTTACATTTCTAGGGCTCTGAAACACCAACATAGCTTAGGCTAGTGTCTTGGAGTAGGAGAGTAATTAACTCTCCAAGACAGCAAAACCAAACAGGTAGCTCATCTTGTGGTAGGATAAATCCGACTGTTTCATTTGTACTCTGGGAAAGCTCCTCTTAAAGGAGAAGCACGAGCTCGTGTCCGAACCAGTGAGGGGATCAATCCTCCCTCGTTGGGAACGACGCCAGACACGCACGTATTACAAATGGTAAACCTCAGATCAACCATTGTCGAGGAGCCAGGGGTCACTTGTCGGTAAACCTTGGATTATTGTCAAGGAGCCGACAAGGGGATTGCGCTTGATACTCTGCCCTTGCGTGCTGTCGGAGTGTAGACTGTTCCCCCAGGTGCATTTGTTGCTGTTGGTAACCTTAGTGACCATTATCTTTAGGGTTCTACCCAAGGTGACGGTGGAGGGAAGATCCCACTGTACCTGGAGCAGACGTCGGCTAGACTCACTTGGATTTTCTGGGGGGTTCACTTCACTCGAGACGGTTAAAGTGGAGGAACTTGATCCAGTCTATTCATTAAGCAGGTTGCCGGGGTAACTGTTCCACCCGCCACTTCTGTACTGAATTCGGCGATGTTGGGCTTCATCACCAACTAGTGTTTTCGGTCCGGAAGGTTACTGTTTGTGTGTGGTTTGACTCCTAGATTTGATAGCGCGTGTTAATTTGTTTGTTTTTACTTTTAGAGACCATAGGTGTGAATTGTGAATTTTAATTGTTAGGTGTGGATTGTGGATTGTTAATTTTAGTTATAAATTGTTAATAAAATTCACTGAAGTTGAATATAATGGCAAACGTTCCGGAATTTACCAACCTAGGAACCCCTCCTAACGAGAATCCTAGTACTTTTCCTTACTTTGGAAATGTTGGTCCTCCTTATATGGCTACTTTGTCATTACCTGGATTTACAATAGGTTTACCAATATGGTTATTTTCAACTTCGTTGGCCCAAAATACTCCAATTGTTCCATCTCAACCGGATGCTTCACCTCAACAGAGTTCACCATCTCAACATCACCAACCTTCTGTTGACCCTTTACCTTCTTCGCCTAATTTTTCTTCCTCCATTTCTTCCTCTTCGCCTGGTAAAAGCCTTGATGCTAGTAACCAGGAGGCTAAGAAGAAGAAGAAAGCGAAGAAGAAGAAGAAGAAGAAGAAGCAAGATAAGAAAGAAGTCAACCAACCAACCACGGCTGTAAGTGTTAGTTTTGTTGAGGACACCTCCAACATGCATCGTAAACCCAAATACCCTTGCAGGCTTTGTAAGGGTGACCACTTCCTTGTCAATTGTCATGGTATTCCAAAGGTCTTGGAAGTATGGTCAGGAAAATCTTATCAACTTTCCGTTGAACCATCAACCAGTGATAGTCAGGTTCCTGGGAAAAAGGGTAAAGTTAGGTTTCCTTGTAAGTTATGCAAAGGGAGTCATCAAACTCACATTTGCCCTCACATGGATGAAGCCTCAACATTGTTGGAAAAACTTACTGTTCCACAGCGAGAATTTCCAACTGGTTACCGTAAACTTTCTCCCAACCTACCGTCAACTGACGGAGTGATTGATCTACTTTCAAGTACAGTCGATCACACTCTTCCATTGGAGAGTGAAACTCGTGTCACTCAGGTTGATGATCAATTAGTTGGTCAAGTGGTCGATTCAATTTCACATTCGGTCGATCCCACTTTCCCTTTAGAAAGTGAATTTCATACCGCTCAGGTTCTTCTTGTTACATCAGATTCTTTTACACCAGGGGGCATTTCACCTGTTTCTACAGAACCCCCTCCAAGTACTGAGGTCTTTTCCTTTGATTGGAATAGACTGACAGAACCTCGTCTTCCTTCCTCCATCCCTTTCCAAATCATTGTCAAGGCTGGTAGTAGGGACATACATCGTACTCAGGTAGATGAAGGTGCTTCTGTTAGTATTTTATCCTCAACTGTTTGGAAAGTTTTGGGTTCCCCTCAGCTTGCGCCTATTACACAGAATCTGAAAGCTTTTAACAGAACCATTAGTGAACCTTTAGGGATCCTTCCTAAGTTTTCTATTACCTTGGAAGGTAAAACTGTCTGTATTGATCTTATGGTAGTTCGAGGTCCCTTGGATTTCAATTTACTCCTTGGGCGAGACTATGTTTATGCAATGAAAGCTGTCGTATCGACACTCTTTCGCGTGATGTCTTTCCCTCACAATGGCAGTATTGTGACTGTAGACCAGCTTTCGTTCCCTAGTCTTGTTTCGACTACCAATAATATGACACCCCTAAATGTGCCTGATTCTAAAGTGGTATCTACCCTGCCACGGGTTAATTATGTGGCAACTGGTCCCATGTTTTCAATTACCGATGTAAGTGAGCCTCTCACTGTTGATTTAGATCTGGTAATTGACATGGAAAACTCTATGGGATTACTTGAACACGATGTTCTTATCCCTTTTGAGTCCCTTGACATGTGCTCCTTCCAAAAGACTATTCTTCCTTCTGATGAAGACCTTTTGGAAGCCATGATCAAGGTGTGTCCATTGACATGTCTTTCTTCCAGTTGGAAGCCATGATCAATGCTGTGAGGATAGTTCCTTTTCCTGTGCCAACCTCGTTAAAAAATGAAACAGGCTACAGCGAGGATAGTTCCTTTTCCTGTGCCAACCTCGTTAAAAAATGAAACAGGGTGCTACGAGGAAAGTTCCTTTTACTGTGTCGACCTCGTTAAAAAATGAATCAGTAAGAGTGAGGAAAGTTCCTTTTCTGAGTCAACCTCGTTAAAAAATGAATCAGTGTGTACGAGGATAGTTTTTTCCTGTATCAACCTCGTTAAAAAATGAAACAGGCTAGCATGAGGATATTTCTTTTACTGAGTCAACCTCATTAAAAAATGAATCAGGTAGATTTTAGGCTATATAGGTATATTGTAGAAAGTCGGATTTTGAGGACAGTTCCTGTTACTGAGTCAACCTCGTTAAAAAATGAATCAGGTACGAGGAAAGTTCCTTTTACTGAGTCAACCTCGCTAAAAAATGAATCAGGTATGAGGATAGTTCTTTTCTTGTGTCAACCTCTTTAAAAATGAAACAACTTCCTTTTCAAGTTAAATATTGAAAGTAAACCTTCATTCCATCCATCTGGTTGAATGCAATGAAGCCTGGGGGGCATGTACCTCGCTTTGCATCATTATACTGGGGGCATGCGAACTTTTTGAGCATAGTTCCTTGTCTTGTGTCAAGCTCGTTAAAAAATGAAACAAGGGTAGGTTAAGTAGGTAGATTGTAGAGAGTAGTTACGAGCATAGTTCCTTATCTTGTGTCAAGCTCGTTTAAAAAATGAAACAAGAGTTTTGAGGATAGTTCTTTTCCCGTGTCAACCTCACTAAAAAATGAAACAGCTCCCACAAATCTTTCCAAGATCTTGAAAGTAAAGCTTCATTCCATCCACCTCTTTGAATGCAATGAAGCTTGGGGGGCATGTACCTCGTTTTGCGTCATTATGCTGGGGGCATGTGAACTTATAACAAGCATAGTTTTTCGTTTCAAGCTTGTGTAAACATGAAACTGAATCCGAGCATAGTTCTTTTCCTGTGCCAAGCTCGTTAAAAAATGAAACAAATCCTCCTCTACTTGAATCGAGAGATTGACTAGATCTCATAAATGTTAAGTATTTAGATTAGTTATTTCAGTTTTTTGCATAATTTTCTTACAGTTTTAGGTCGGATCTTTCAAACGATCTCGTTCATGAACCTTCATTCCATTCAGCTTGTACTTAGTTGAATGAAATGAAGCTGGGGGGCATGCGCTCTAGCAGTTACGCTTAGGGGGCATCAAGCACAGTTTTTGTCTGTTTCAAGCTTATGTAAAAATGAAACTACTTTGAAGCATAGTTTTTGTCTGTTTCAAGCTTTTGTAAAAATGAAACCTATCTCGAGTCAATTTCAGTTATTTTCAAGACTCGTTAAACTCATGAAAATCTCGAGATTATTTTGCTATCTTTCATTCTTGTAAAACAAATGAAAATGCCGAGTTCTTTCCATCTTTTCCTGCTCGTAAATTAAATTGAAAGTTGGCCATATGAGTACATTTTTATCATTTTTTCGAACTCATTAAAACTTACGAAAAAGTGAAAACCATGAGTACATTTTTATCCCTTTTTCGAACTCGTTAAAACTTACGAAAAAGTGAAACCTCAGAGTCACCTTTTAAGCCCTTTTCAGACTCCTAAAACATGAAAAGATTGCCGAGCGTTTCTTTTACACTCGTTAAAACGGAATTAAAAGACGGTCCTCTTATAGCCCTTTTCTGACCGTAAAAACATGAAAAGATTGCCGGATTTTTGTCGTTTCAAATTCGATATTGGAAATAAAACGACGTGTCCTTGATCGCTTTTTACTTTTCAGGTCAAAGACACTAATCATGAAAGTACTCCTTGGTCGCAAGATCAAGCGGTTCCCCCAGGTATTATTTTATACTTTTTCGGGCTTGAGGGACACAAATCTACGAAAAAGTTCAACTTGGAGTCTTCTTAAGTTTTTCAGACTCTCTAAAATTGAAAAACGCCGAGTTTCTCCTATACTGGACTCGTTAAAATTTTTACAGTAAAGGACCTGTTCAATTACAAACAGGAACGAACCACTCCTTCCTAGGGTTCGAATCAAAACTAGGTTGGACTCATCCGAAGGATGAGCTTATAATCAAGCATATGTTATCCTCCTCAAGCTTGTTAAAAATAAAGAGGTACTTGCCAGAAATGGTGGGGGAAAAGAGAGAAGAATGAGCCTATTTGTTATCTTTTGTCTCAGAAGAAACTTTATTACCACTCTTGGACACGACACTTTTCATTCACCTGGGTTAGGAAATCCTTTACCTCACAGTTGATCAAACCACTTTGAAAGTCTTCAGCCGGGTTCCGGGGATTAACTTTGAGTCATTTATCACCAAGCCATCTGTTGTGTCGTTATGTGTTCAAGAGGTCTGCAAGCAAAACTTTCATCTGCAAAATACTTGTCATCAATTCGACCATCCCTGAGTCAGTCCTTACAGCAACATTTCTTCAACTTGAACAAATGATTTCGTGTTGTGGGCTTGCCTGCAATGGGTCGCTTTCTATCGACATCAGCACATTATCTAGAGAGATGACTTAGAAATCGTCATTACCTTGAAGTCTGCATGCATCAATGGCAGGTTTCTCGCCTTTGACGTCAGTTTACATCATTGACTTTCGATCAAAGGATTCCGTGAAATGTTCGACATCAACTCATTCATTCACATCTCATGAATTGTACTGGGTACTTTGAGAACCATTGACATTACTGGTGGTCTCTCTCACACTTGTTAACAGTTTACATCATCGACTGGTAATCAAGTGGTTTCTACCATGTTCGACATCAACTCATTTATTCGCATGGCTAGAATCGTACCAATTCGGGAAGTAGAAATGAAGACCCTGGATCTAGTTTCCACCATCCAGGCTGCGAGGAGTTTTGTATTCATTATATAGTAGACTAATCATAAACAGATGGCTGCGCCCATACTGTGTCTACAAAAGTATATGATTATGATGTACTGCAAGATCATTCCTGTATCAGAGTAGTTAGTCTATTAGTTAAAGTTTTGATCTGAGTATGGGAATGCCTACCTCAGTGATGATATAATCTTATACATGTATTTTGTGTTGAAAATTGCAGGTTCTGACCAGGCTCTCCATGAGATAATCCTTGAAATGATAAAGCGCTTCACCCTTCCTAGATAATACAAAACCCTAATCTATTACAGGCTTCGCACTTTAGGGGGCAATCTGTTACACTAAAAAATGTCACCATGACTATTTACAGTTAGTATGGCTCTATCAACAGTCATGCTATCCTCTTAGGCAAGTCTTATGCCTCTGCTCTCCATGTCAAACTCCAAAAAGAGAGAAAGTCTTTATAAATGTATTTATCTCTGGGTACACAGGTTCTCTCAACCTTACCTGCGGGTATGCACCCAATGTTCACAAAAGCTGCGTACTTGTACGCTCTGTATGTAAAGGGGCAGGTGCGTCCCCCCGTAAAGGTCAAAATGCGCAAGTTTCATCTTTAAAAAGTTACTTGTGGTCATTTCTAGAGCATTCTAGAAGGTTGTTCGACGTGTATTGAGCGCCTCGAGATGGTTCATGTACCCCTACCAAAGAGGAACTTATCCCATCAATAAGGGAGCTATCCCATCCAAAGAGGGGATTATCCCATTGATGGTGGACCTGAATAACTTCCTCTAGACCACTATAAATACAGGCATTGGGCCAGAAGGAGGGGAGGTTGGAAGCTAAACATTTCTAAGGGTAGATGCTGCTGGAATTAGGATTCCCATTTAGAAGCTTGTGAGGAGAGATTGCCATCTTTGCTTGTTCTATTTGGAAGTGGGTGAGCTTTGTCAAAGTAAAGGAGAACTCTTGATGGACCCTGGGAGGGACTTGCACAACACCAAGGCTCAGGTTGTAATTGTTCCTTTTGTTTCCTATTAATGCAAATGAGTCCATTCTTCTCAATAACTTGTTATTTATGAGTTGTTTCATGTACTCCTTGGTCTATGTGTTAAATATGTTTTATTCTATGATATTATCAAGTGCTATTTAATCGTTTGATTGTTAGTGGATGCAGGTTTCAAAGTGAAGGAGGAGCTCATCCGGATCAGTGAGGCTGGACTGCTACAACAGCGTTGGACTACAGGTAGGATCTAAACACTTGATTTCTTATATAGTAAATGCATGTTTAGAGGAGGATTGCTCTTATTTGTCTTGTTTGTCACTAGAGAGTCTTAGGCTCCTAGGGAGGTTGGTTGTGTCCGCACTATCGACTCTTTCCATGTGACAGGAGGCAATTTGAAATTGGTAAGAAATTTCCATTTTTTCGTAATAGGGGTAAGTTTGCTATTATTTTTTCCCACATTATGCTTCTGTTGTTTTGAGGATTTTACGAGTGCTGATTTTCTTTTCCATTGCAGCAATTAACAAATTCTTTTTCTTTTATAAGAATTTGATTTTTTTTTGGATTTGATTTTTTAAAATGAATACCTAAGATATTTAGGGGTCCGAAGCCCAATAATGGCTGAAAAAATATTGAAAGATCTGAAAAATATTCTCATATTGGACATTCTTTTACAGGTAGGAAGTCCAAGTTAACACAAACTCATCACGCTGGAATAGTCCTCCTGCATTTTGGACACAATGATTCAGGTGTGACACAACCCAAAAAGGGGAAGAAGGATGTTAAAGGTGATTGAAAAGTTCAATTCAACATTAGTCAACCTTCACCTTCTAGAAGTGGTCCAATTAGAGGCACAAAAATGGTTGATCATGAAGACCATGCAAAGGGTCTGGCGAGAACCAGGTAAATGATGAGCAAACCACTTTTGGATTTCCAATAGTGAACACGGAAGAGAATGTAAAAATGAAGAATATTTCACCTTCAGCTCTTCCACACTTCCATGGTAAGGTGAATGAAGACCCAGATTCATTTCTTTTTGAATTTGATATATTGTGTCAGAGTTATGATTATTAGTATGATGCCTAGAAATTAAAGTTGTTTCCTGCAACTCTCAAGGATTTAGCCTTGTGCTGGTTCATGGGACTAGGAGAAAACACTGTAAGTTCTTCGGACCAAATGAAGAGAGTTTTTTTTAATAAATATTAGGAATATTGTGAAACTAGAGAAATGCAGGACAAGATCTTCACTATTGTACAAGGTGATGATGAGACTTTGGAGGATTACTTAGAGAGATTTTTGTATATACTCCAAAGGTCCAAACACAAATTTGATTTAAGTACTATTCGAACCTTGTTCCTACGAGGACTTACTGAGGATTCTAGACATAATCTGAATTTGTTAGGACAAGGAGACATTGCTCAGAAAACTTTTGAACAAATTTGTGACTTGTGCAGGAAGTTCTCTAGAAACCAATCTAGATCCACTAGAGGAGGTCGAAGCAAAACTAACAAACTGGGATCTACAGATGCTATGATCATTGGATTGGAGAATAATATGGACAATATGAAAATTGAAATAATGAATATTGTTAGCAAACAAATAGACTCTTTGCAATTTCAGCAAAAACTAGAAAAAGCACAAGAGTCATTGTCTATTTTTTGTCCAAAGTGTATAAAAAAGAATCCTTTAAGAGAATGTCCTACTGATATAAAAATTGCTAATAAATGTGTGATTTTTGTAGAGAACCATGCCACCGAGGATTTCCCCTCCATACCAGGATTAAAAGTTGTACTTGAAGGAGAGCATTCCGAACCCGAGCCCTTACATGCCATGGGAGCATGAAGGAACTGGCCACAGGTAAGTGCAGGTATGGCTCCTAAACCACATTTTTATGGCTATAATGCATCTCCATATTCCTTTTATAATAATAATGATCACTCTCAACATTGGTAGCATAGGAACCATTTCCATCTTGGATAGTCCTCTCAACCTTGGCAACAAGGATGGAGAGGACCAAACCATTGATATCAATCTTATCCTGCTTAGATGTCATCATATCCTCCTTCTTACGCACCACACCATATGTCACAACCATATTTTCCCTCTCTACCTCAATAGAGTCAATCATTGCCACCATTTCCTTGCCACCACCATTCAAACCACCTCAACTACCTGCTCAATTGATACCAAATCCTAATAATAAGGCGGTACAACTAATTCATTCAGTTGGACCATCCCCTCGCCCTACCTATCGAACCTTGCCGATTGGGATAAATGAGCTTCAATTGATATCGGGAAGGGTGGTTAAACTAGAAAAACAAAAACAATCCACGACGATTATTGAGGAGAAAAATGGGGAGGTAACTCCTGATCATTCGAAAAATAATATCACCCTTTAGCCCATTCTTGTACCTTAATATTCACCATCTTCTTCAAACTAGCCCCCCTATCCAGAGAGGTTGGCCATGGAGAAGAGTGACCCCGATTCCATGTTGGCTTCTGAATTAAGGAATCTTTGTATAAAGGTTCATTTACTTCAGGCTATTCGAGAAATTCCCATTTGTACCAATATTATTTAGGAATTATGTCTTAAAACGCTAGGGAGGAAGAGAGTAGAACCTCAAACCATTCAGTTTGTTGGTAGAGCAGCTGAGTTGATGACATGATGCGGATCGATGGAGAAATATATAGATCCTGGAAACCGAGTTGCTTATGTCCAAATAGGTGATATCCTTGTATCTAATGTATTAATAGACCTGGGAGCAGCCATCAATGTGATGACCAGGAAAACCATGGAACAAATTGGGTTGAGCCATATTCGCCCCACACCCACCATGCTTGAACTGGCAGACAGATATAAAATCAAGCCCGATGGAGTATTGGACGCCTGGTTGTCTCTATAGATTCAGCGGAATACCCCATAAATTTCGTTATGCTTTAGCCAAAGAATCTCGTGGGAGGACATCCTTTGATTCTGGGATGACCATGGCTTGCCACGGCTGATGCTTATATTAGATGCCGCTCCAATGACATGTACATTTCAAATGGAGACTCTTGGAAAGAGGTCACCTTGTACCCACCTGTTAGATCTATTTGGGAACTCAATGATACCTTATGGTTAGATTATGACAGTAGTGATGAGGAGACCCAGCATATTTCTTCAATTTAGCATCATATCGAGTTTTCTCAGGATGGTGAATTGTGAGATTTCTTGAACAATCTAGACACTATGCCTAGTTTTGATCACGGGGGCTTCACTCAATGAACCTCTGACCTATCACGTGCGTTTGTGGCATATTAAACAATACCCCTAATTTGACTACATATTGGAAAATACCCCTAAAATTCACATTATTTAACCCCCTACCAATACAAACCCAATACGCCTTCCCAATTTAAAAAACCCCTACTTCCACTAGATATTGTGGGTATCCATTTTTTCATTAACATTTTTTATACCCCTTTAAATTTTTTCATTGACTTTGAGCTCCATTTTTAGTCGTTATTTTTGCTATTAACAAATTTAGACATTATATTACAAGATATGAAGTTTATGTGCATACTGATCAATCTGCTATAATATATTTAATGAATAAAACTTTAACTAGCGGTAGAGTGACTAGGTGGTTACTTTTATTACAGGAATTCAATGTTACAATTGTTGATAGGCCAGGAAAGTCTAATGTTGTAGCTGATTATCTTTCTATATTAAACAATCCTAGCAAAGAAATTCCTGTTGATGATGATTTCCCTAACAAACATCTTTTTGCTATGTCAGCAAAATCTCCATGGTTTGTTGACATAGCCAAATATTTAGTCATCTGAAAGAAACCACCTCACTTATCCGCTCGTGAAAAGTGGAATATTATTCAGAAAAGTGCTTCATATTCTTGGATACAGGGAGATCTCTTTTACACTGGACCAGATTTTGTTATTCATATATGTGTAAGAGAGGAAGAAATGTTTGATATTTTAAAATCTTCCCATGATGAACCTTGCAGTGGCCACTTTGCTGACAAACGAACTGCATATAAAATTTTATGCATTGGCTATTCTTAGCCTTCTTTGTTTAAGGATGCCAAACAATATGTTAGGCGTTGTGATAGTTGTCAATGAATGGGTCAGCCTGTTCAAACCAATGAAATGTTTTTATGTCCTCAAGTCATGATTGAGCCCTTTGAAAGATGGGATATTGATTTTGTAGGACCCATAAATCCCACATCTTTAAATAAAAAGCATATCTTGGTTTGTACTAATTTTGTTACTAAATGGGTAGAAGCTAAAGCTGTTTCTTTTGCCACTAAAAAATTTGTTGTTGATTTTTTATTTAATGAAATTTTACTAGATTTGGTGTTCCAAGAGAAATTGTTTCTGACAATGGACCGAAGTTTGTTTCTAACTTGGTACAGGAAGTCATGAATCAATATAATATTTGGCACATGAAATCTACAACGTACCACCTGAAAGAAAATGGCCAGGTGGAATCCACAAATAAGGTGATTGAATCCATCCTCACCAAAACAGTAAACATGTAAAGGAAGGATTGGGCTAGTCGGTTTCCTGAAGCCTTATGGGCTTATCGAACCACTTGGAGGAATAGCATGGGGCATACACCATATGAGCTGGTGCATGGGAAACAAGTCCTTTTTCCGATTGAATTTCAGATAAATACTTTTAGGACTACAATTCAGCTGGGTCTATATCTCTCGAAAGAGCAACAACAATGTCTATTGCAGTTAAATGAATTGGAAGAATTTCGAAGGGATGTTGTTCAACAGAATATTTTGGTGTAGCAGCAACGCAAGAAGTGGCACGAAAAGCTTATTAGGAAAAAGCAATTCCAACCAGGTGATTGGGTACTTCTCTATGATTCTTGATTTAAGCATTTTAAAGGGAAGTTCCATACTCGTTGGATGGGACCGTATGACGTGATTCAAGTATTTGACAATGGGGTTGTAGAAGTCAAAACCATCGATGGGCGAGATTCAATTTTCCTTGTGAATGGGCATAGGTTTAAAGTATATTTTCAGCCCATCACAAAGGAAGACTTCATGCAGCAAGTGCAACAGTAGTCTGAACTTCAGTTGGTAGGTGGCTATGCCAGCTTATTGTGATTTGATTTCTTATCTCTTGAAATGAAATTTAAGGAAAATCCAAAAAAAAAATAAAAAGAAAAAGAAAAATAATTTTTCCTGTGATTGTGAAAATCAGTTCTACTGACATGATTGTAGAAGGATCAACCTGAAAACCAGCTTGCTAGAAGGAATATCAGTTCTAATAAAAAGGGAATGTTGCTTGACCTTTAGATGTGTTAATTGTCACCAAGAAGAAGTAGGTTCAAGTACAGGAACCAAGCCCTTATCCAAGTTTGGGATAGCTAGCACAAAATTTTTTATTTCAGGCAACACTCAATTCCCGCTGCATTTATTTTATGGACCAACACTATGCAGGCAGACATTAGGTGAAATTATTCCTTTCTTCTATTCCGATTTTCAAAAAAAAATCCCCTTATTTTCTTCTTTTTATCCCAAAAGTTTACCATCCCTTTCTTCAAAGAAATTTCCCTATCTGATTTCATATTTCCCTCTTTCCCCTTGAAATTTTTTCCCCAAAATCACTCTTCGATTTATCCCTCTTGGTGGTTTCTCTCTTGAATTCCCTGTCGTAATTTCCTTCCAATTCTAATTTTTTTACCCTTTTTCCCACTTGTTTTTTCCCTCATGAATTGATTGCAGGATCTGATGTGAACCTACAAATAAGATCGAAAGGCATATGTTAACACCGAGGAATGGGGAATAAAATCTCCTTTGTATATTCAACAAATATTTTTTTAATCCAGTCTATGAATTGTATTTTATCAGAATTCTCTTTTGGCTCCTATTACGCTACAAATATCCCAGGTGCAGGAATTTGTGTTCAAATGCAAGCAGATTTGGTGCAGGCATGGGTAGTGCAAGCATGTCTGAAGTGAAAGCACACTTGGTGTAGGTATGGTTGGTGCAGGCACATTCAAGTAGAGGCACGATTCAGTGCAGAAATCCTCACTACTGAGCGCACCCAATTCAAAAGCACATGTTCCGGTGCAAGAACACCTAGTGCAAAAAAAATGCGTATTGAAGCTTATATTTTGTTTCATGAACCTTTGTACGGGTAGAACAACTGTGCCAGCTATATATCACGACATTTATTTTATATTATGATTAATGATTTGTTTCATCATCTACTAGTTTAGGAAGAAATCATTAAAGTACAAGGATATTTTAGGTTATAAAATCTTGTCTTTTCAATGAGTACTAAAGTACGCTTTATGTGATGTTAGCTCTGCTACATTTTGCAACATTTGATGGATAAAAATAGGTGTTGAGCATTGCTGGTCTGGTTGTATAAGGTTGGCAGCAGATTTTTCATCTTTTCTCCTTCATTTTGCCTTTTCCCTTATCACTCCGTCTGCACCCTTATGGCTCCCCATTCCTCCGTTTTACACAAAACCCTGCCTAAACCCTTTATTTTACTAACTCTCGGAAATTTTTTTGTTTTAAAATTATTAAACCCTGATAACCCTTTGTAAACCATATTAACCTATGTTTTTGTTTTACCCCGGCGCTAAAGTTTTAACCCTCCATAACCTCGTGCATGTAATAAAATTCATAACCCTAAGCTTTAATAAAGCTCGCGCCCGCCCCTTGCTTGTCACATCATCCAACATACATGTGTATTAAATTTGGGCCATCTGATCATCTCCCACAGATCCAACGATCGACACTTCCCCCGCTCCGCGAACATGCACGACCGTTAACCCGCAGGGAAGTGGTTTCCCGCTAGCCACGTGTCATTATTTCATTGCATCGCTTGCCTTCATACGGATACCGCCGAGCGCCAATAGTGGTGTGGGGAACCGCTTACCTTCCTTCCAGTACGGTCCCCC
This sequence comes from Pinus tabuliformis, assembly GCA_031772625.1. NCBI lineage: Eukaryota > Viridiplantae > Streptophyta > Pinopsida > Pinales > Pinaceae > Pinus > Pinus tabuliformis. Next base: position 44,220,273 of record CM062819.1, read on the forward strand.
GCTTGTTAACTTGTGCGCAGCTCCCATTCCCGATAGCCATCCGATCTTTCCCGCTGCAATCTGACGACCCAAATTTGTCTCCGCCCGTCTTCCTCGATAGCACCCTCCGATCTAATCTGCACCATTCGTTTTCATGATCCGATGGCTGCTATTGATCCTTGCGCCTCTGTATCATCCATCGCCGCCCGCCATCAGATCTGGGCCGTCCATTTTGTCATCCAACGGACATTATTCATTCGCAGGCTAGAGTCCATTTTCGATGTATTTTGCTGTTTTTTTGGCCTGTTTTGTGCGCATGAAGAAGGAAGAGATCATCTGGTACACTGTGCATTGAATTCTCAGCAACCACAGTTAAAGAGACAGCACGACCAAGGACGAGAAGAATGATCCTTGAGCAGTTCAATGACTGTAGCAGTTATTGAAAGTTATGCAGATAATATTTCACCTGTTCAGGAAGGACATCAAAGTACAAAAAGAGCCATTTTGTTCATTAAAAATAATCAAACTGTATCAAAGACCCATAAAAATTGTAAATACGGTTGGTGGCAAGTTATGACCCCTCCACGCATAGGCTAGCAGAGTGTTTTTGTAAACAAATTCTATATATACTCAGAAAAAAGATGCAATGAGGTTGATGAGTGTTATTTTGTTGTAAGCTTCAACTTCTAGAGACTGTAACTACTATGAGACCTGCAGCTTCTGGTCTTCATTTCTAGCTAATACAAGCTTCTTTTGCTGTTAATTGCTCATTTCTCACTTCTTCTATGTTCTAGGCTGTGCCTACTATGAAATTATTCATGTGTTGTTGATGTTTAGCATTAGAGGGGCTGTCATCCCACCTCTGTGTCTGAATTTAGCATGTATCATTGAATTTGTATGTAGGTTTCTATTATTTTAATGCCAGAGAGCTGTCATCCTGTCTGGGCATTCGGAAATAGAATTTACAGACCTTTTAACTGGTTGCAGTTGGCCATCACAGGGTCCTGTGCATCTACTGGTGTGGTCAGTCTTCTACATCATCACATTTTCTTTAAAACTGTGAGTAATTGGTGGTTAAAAGCCTTGTATTCTGGGGGTGTTCACCCATGTCTGGGGTCAAGCACAGTAGAAGTGGTTATCTGGCTTGAATATGCAACATTTCTTGCATTCATCCACCATTTATCTAACATTTTTTTGAGTTTGTAATGTTCCCGAGCATCTCTGATATACAACCTAGGAGAGTTTCTTGGGGTGATAAAATTAATTGGCGCCGTTGCCAGGGAGAGGAGAATCGAAGCTCAGCTTCCCTGTGAGAACGACACAGCTTCAAGCTTTGATGATAAACAAGGTTTGAACACAGTTTCTGGTTGTAATCATCTATCTGGCGACTCCATTGGAGGAAGACCATCCTTTGGTGACTCCACATCGAAGTTCTGGCTCAGTTTGTGAGACATACTCGAATAAATCCTTAGAAATCACTAGCTGAACCAGTGCCTGACCCTGAGAGGACTACCAAATCGAAGAAATCTTCACAGAAAGGGGCATCAGGATCAGGTAAGCCTAAGAAATCTTATTCATCTTTGAAAGATAAAGTTATTGCTGAAGATTTACAGTTTGAAGATTTAGAGCCCAACACTGTTAATAAGGAAAAACCTTAAGATATTAGTTCAGCCCCCTGTTTAGTTAGTTCCCCTTTGAATCTCAGTCCAAAGAAAGCATCCCATTCAGTCCAAAACATCCCTTTATCTCTGCCATCCATCACATTACTCCCTACCATTCAACCTCCTAGTATTCTTCCACATTTTCCAATTATGGCAGGACAGCAAGCACCTACGAGGATAGAAAGAATTGTAGCTGCCAGATATGGACCTTTAGTCTTGCCTGTGCCTTTAAATCCTATGCCCGTGGGAGAATATAAAAAATATATGCCTAAATTCACTGGAACAGAGGGAGTGGAATCTTTTTACAGTTATGCTGATAATTTAGATATAAGTGAAAATGATGTGTGGATAAGAGTTTTTGTCCAGAGCCTTGATGGGGAGGCTAGGAAGTGGTTCAGAGAATTACCCCAGAGATTTGTAATAGATATTGAAGCATTAGATGATGCATTTTTGAAGAAATGGGGAGATAAAAAGGACTTTCTGTATTACCACACAGAGTTTGGTAATCTGAAGAGGGAAAATGGGGAATCAATACCTTATTTTAATAAAAGATTCAATCGAATGTATAGCAAGATACCAGCTGAGGTAAAGCCTACTCCTACCTCTGCCAAACTCATTTATGCCAATGCTTTTGACTCTGATTTCTTCCTGTTATTGAGAGAAAGGAGATGTGCCACTCTAGCTGATATGCAGGATGCAGCACTGGAGGTGGAATCCAATCTCATGGCTGCAGAAAAGCTAAAAAGTCAAGCTGATAGAAGGAGGCAGAGAGGTAAGGCTTCTACTTATTCTACATCATCTTCAGAACCCAAATTGGAAAAAATGACTAAGATGATAGAGTCATTGGTTGCTGAAATTTCTAAGTTGAAAGTGGAACAAAATTAAGGTAAAACAAGGCAGCAGAACAAATTTGCTCCAAGAAATCCCAGTCCATTCAGATGAGCAAATGAGCAGTTACAAATAATGCAGAGGGGTGAAAATTCAAAAGAAGGTCAGAAAGTTGAAGCTCCCTTCCAAAATGTAGTCATGGAAGAAGAACAATTTGAAGAAGATGAGGATGAAATTCACTGCATGGAAGATAAACGCAACATTGCATTTTTTACTTTGGCTGCTTATGAAGAGTCATTACTGCAAGAACAAAATAGACAGGAGTGGGACAGAGGAGCTACTCTACAAACTGAATAGCAGCAAAGATATAATCTGAGATCCAATGCAAAAAATGCCAAGGAGAATCCTACACAAAGAGATGTTGTCCAAACAAAGTCATAGAATAGCAAGCAGAGAAGACCAACATCTGATCTAGTCATCCTCAAAGCTCCAGTTCAAGAGGTAAAAAGTTCTGATAAGTCATCTTCTTCTTTCAGCTTTGAGTTAGAAGTTCAAAAATTGAAAATATCTGTGCCTCTGGTTGAGTTGGTGAAGAGTGAAGTATTTAGGAAGCCTATCCTTGAATCCCTTGAGCTAGGAACCACACAAACCTCCACTGACTCTATTAATTTGCAAGATGATAAGCCTGCCATTGTGCTTAGTCCTATGATTGAGCCTGCTGATAATAATTCTCCATCTTTTTATGTCTCATTGACCATTCATGATAAAACCCTTCACAATTGCCTGCTAGACACAGGGGCCAGCCACAATCTAATGCCTAAAGCTATCATGGAAGAGTTAGACCTTGATATCACTAGACCTTATCATGATTTATTTTCTTTTGATTCAAGGAAGGTGAAATGTCTTGGATTGATTAAAGACCCGGCTATTACCCTAACTCAGCTGCCCATGAAGAGTATGATGATGGATATTGTGGTAGCAGATGTCCCTCCTAAGTTTGGCATGCTGCTGTCTAGAGGGTGGATTAAGAGACTAGGTGGGACATTACAGAATGATTTATCTTATGCTATTGTCCCAGTGTTTGGAGGAGAAAGCAGGAGGTTGTGATGAGCCCCGAATTGGGTAACTTATTGGGCTCATTTTGACTAATTGTCCTTGTTCAATCCTCTATTTTTCATAGATTATGCATGTTTTTTTAGTATGTTTATGTTATTTGAACGAATAAGGGTGGTCACTCTACCAAGGAGGCTAATATGTGGTTATTTCAGGTTTTTTGGACAAATTTTGGAGCAAAACCAAGCAATTATGGGCCAGGTGACAGCCAAGCTTGAGGTGAGGATTGTTGGAAATAATACTGAGAGGGGGGGGGGGGGTGAATCAGTATTATCAAGTCAAAAATTCCTTTCTAAAAATCAGAGGATATACGCTACTCCAGTTAATTAAACCCGCGTATATACGCAACTATGCATAAGGAAACCCGCGTATACAAAGCAAACTTTTAATTTACTTTATCTTTCTGATGTTGATTGTTAATCTGTGTTTTAGAATCAAATAACCAGTAACCAGAACAGTAAAACAGAGCAGAAAGACAATCGCACACAAGAACACAAGATATAAGGTGGAAACCCAATGTGGGTGAAAACCACCTGCAGCAATTCGTCTCTATCTTCCTTTAAATTAGAAACTTCTTTTACAATGTACTGGTGCAGTCCTTTACCAGTACGCAGGCTGCAACCTGCAGAGAGCTACAACCATCTCTCATTCTCTAGCTTCTCCTGGAAGGGAGCTACAACCCCCTTAGCTCTTGCACTAGCCAAGATGCTAGTACGTAGGTGCTGGCCTACAGAAGGCTACAACCTTCTCTTTCTTCCAGGGACCACATTTCATAAATTTTCAGACTGGATCCATGAACATCAATCAAACATCAAGAATTTCTGCATCAAACAATCTCCTTTTCACCAATTAGCATTGAATCAAGTAGACACTTCTCTGACAGTTGTACCCAAATCACAGTGACACCAACTACACACCAAATTCTGAACCTAGAAAACTACAGCAATAAACAGAAGCAGCAAGATCACAACTCAAAATATATACGCTACTTTATTAGCTTGAAACCTGCGTGCATACGCTTCTTCGTATGGAACAACCTGCGTATACGCTGTCTTCATTCACCGAACCAGCGTGTATACACGCCTTCGCTTCACTGAACCTGCGTACAGATCTATAAAGGATAATTCGCTCTTTCAGATATTCAAACACTAATTAACCCAGATTATCAGATTTATAGATCAAGCAAGGGCCACATAGATCAAAATCATTCAAAGATACTATCATTCAAGCTTAAAGATTATGATCCATCAATAGAACTTATCCTTCTCTTTGAGCTCAGGTTCCTCCTTCACTCAGATCCAGATCTGCACCATAACCCAATTACTAGTATTCCAGATCTAGCACTTTTCAGATATTCAATAATAATTCAGATGATCCTTTGCCACATGATCTCCTTCCTCTTTTATAGTCTTAGGCCTTCCACAATACCATGGTCCAAAACCATAATAAACAATAACAAGGACCCAATACCTGGGGTCAACACTTCTGACGATATACCATGGTCCAAAACCATAGGTTCAAATACCAAGGACTAACTACCATAGACCAAATGTAAGTTCTCCAACATTTATGCACTTTTCCGTGCATGAAAGTGCGTGTATACACATACGTGCCTTTGAAACGTCTAACCCGCATGTATACGCGTCTTCGTCTAGATGAACCTGCGTATATGTCTTTGAGTTGCCATCAAGGACAACACCTGTGCCATAGCTCCAAACCTGTGCCATAATGCCAACAAGCTCCCCCTTTGGACTTGATGGCAACCCAAAATCCTCAAAGTCATTCTCCCCCTTTGTCATCAAGGGCAAAGGGTTGTGCTCCCCCTGAGTACATGTTGAAATTTCTGCCCAGCTGTGCTAACAATGCTCCCCCTGACTGTAGGCAAGATCTGCAAAAAGATGTTCTTCCACCAGAACCATGACTTATACATCATAAAAGACCTTCCTATCACCAAAAGACTCAATACATACATCCATCACCCAACCAAGTGGGGATACATCAGAAATTTACATATGACAACCAAGTTCATTACATGTTCATCCCAGGCATAGTGGGGAAACCAAAATAGGTCATTACATGACCTTGACACGATAAAAGAGATACCACAAAAGAGATACATGACATAGAGATGAAATATCTAGAATAAGACTTATGAAAGTCACCAATAACTGATAGTAGCAGCATCTGTCAATCACCATTTAGATCAGCAACCAAGATTTCCTTCTGTTCTCCCTCTGCCTCTGTTCCACCTGAAACCAACAACAGTTGTGAACTAGAACCAAAAGCTTCTAAGATAATGCCAACAATGCATCATTAGAAGTTTATCTACTCCCCCTGAACCTATGTCGGATGGTCTCTATCAGACCCATATCAGAATATCTTCAACCAGAGCCTGTCCCTACTGATATCCATCAAACTTCCATATACGCGACTATCTCTGCACAAACCAGCATATGTACACAGATCCTCCTCAGACAACTCGCGTACACCCATTTTTTTCTAAAAACAGACAAGTTTAACAACAAGATGATGCATCAACTACTCCCAGCTTCTGTCTGAGATATTCAAAAGTTTCCCTGGGTAGTGGTTTACTGAGAATATCAGCAACTTGTTCCTTAGAAGGAACATACTCCAATTTGACCTTTCGTTCCAACACTTGTTCCCAGAGAAAGTGATACTTGATCGATATGTGCTTGGTCTTTGAATGCATGACTGGGTTCTTTGAAATGTTGATTGCACTTATATTATCACATAAGATGGAGATAGGTGGTGTACAAGTGATTTGAAAATCCTGCAAGGTCTGCATCATCCAAAAAAGTTGAGTGCAACAAGATGCAGCAGCCACATATTCCGCTTCAGCTGTAGATAAAGCAATCGAACTCTGTTTCTTGTTGAACCAAGATACTAATTTGGAACCCATGAAGAATGCACCACCACTTGTGCTCTTCCTATCATCCACGATTTCGGCCCAATCTGCATCTGTATAAGCATGAAGTGTGAGATCTGTATCTCTAGGATACCATAAGCCATAGTTTTGAGTTCCTTGAAAGTACTTGAAGATTATCTTAACTGCCTGAAGATGAGTTTCCTTAGGATTTGCTTGAAATCTTCCAACTATTCCCACTGCATGCATGATGTCTAGTTGGGTACCTATCAAATAAAGTAGACTTCCAATCATAGATCTATAGGTTGGTTGATGCACTGTTGCTGATTCATCATTTGCACTGAGGCTGCATCCTGTAACCATGGGGGTACATACTGGTTTTGCATCTTCCATGCCATATTTCTTCAAGATTTGCTTGAGATACTTCATTTGAGGCAAAAAGATACCACCTTCATTTTGTTGGATTTGCAATCCAAGAAAATATGTCAGTTCTCCAAGCAAAGACATTTCGAATTCTTTTTGCATCACCAAGGCAAAGCTTTGACTCATAGCTTCTTCATTGCTGCCAAAGATAATATCATCTACATACACAACAAGTATTAGCAATTTGTCATTTTCAATTTTTATATAAAGATTGCTATCTGCTGACCCTTTTGAAAAACCTTGTTGATGAAGGTATTTGTACAAATGATAGTACCAAGCCCTTGGAGCTTGTTTAAGACCATAGAGGGCCTTCTTAAGTCTGCATACAAGATTTGGATCATTCCCAAGAATGAAACCATCTGGTTGCTCAATGTACACTTCTTCTTCTAAGTCTCCATTCATAAAGGCTGATTTCACGTCCATTTGAAATACCTTGAATTTTTGAAAGCTTGAGAGAGCAAGGAACATTCGGATGGCCTCAAGTCTAGTAATGGGAGCAAACATTTCTTCAAAGTCTATTCCTTCTTGTTGAGCATACCCTTTACAGACAAGTCTGGCTTTGTTTCTAATAACTTCCCCATTTTCATTCAACTTGTTCTTGAAGATCCATTTTGTTCCTATGACATTCTTATCCTTTGGTCTAGGGACCAACTCCCAAGTGTTGTTCTTTTGAATCTGCTCAAGTTCTTCATCCATTGCCTTGACCCAGCATTCATCTTTGCATGCCTCTTTTACATTTTGTGGCTCAGTGGAGGAGAGCAAAGCCAAATAGCTTGAGGCTTATGCAATTGTTCTTCTTGTTTGTATACCTGCCTCTTTATGCCCCAAAATTTGAGATTTTGGATGATTCTTTTGAACATACCTAGATGGAGTCTTCTCTTCTATCCTTATTTGTTACTCTGGTGCCTCTTGAGGTTCTTCTTCATCACCAGTCTGATTTGGAGAGTAGTCTTCATCCTCTTCGATATTTTCATAATTTACTTGCCTAGGAATGTATCCTTTTTCATCAACCACTACATCAATGCTATCAACAATTCTTCCAAGTCTTTTAGTGTAACACTTATATGCTTTGCTGTGGGGAGAATAACCAAGGGAGAATGCCTTCATCTTCTCTAGGTTCAAGTTTGCCAAGCTGTTCATCATTATTCTTAATATAGCATTTGATTAAAAAAAAATTGAAATGCTTTACCGAAGGAGTCTCACCATACCAAAGCTCATGAGGAGTTTGAGTGATGTTCACTCGGACATTTGTTTTGTTGAGAATAACAACCGCAGCAAATGTAGCTTCACCCCAGAAGGTTTCCAGAGTTCCAGACTCATCAATCATAGCACGAGCCATTTGTTGAACTGTTCTGTTCATCCTTTCCACCACTCCATTTTGCTGAGGAGTCCTAGCTGTATAGAATTCCATTATTATTCCATGTTCTTCACAGAAATCGAAAAATTCATTTGAGGTAAATTCCCCACCTCTGTCAGATCTGAGGCACTTAATTTTGTGATCTGATTCGTTTTCAGCCAAGGCTTTGAAAGATTTGAATTTTTCAAATGCTTCGTCCTTGTGTTTCATAAGTCCTAACCAAACCATCCTAGAGAAGTCGTCAATGAATAATATAAAGTATTCTTCTCCTCGAGGTGACCTTTTCCTAAATGGACCACATACATCTGTATGGACTAGTTCAAGAGGCCTGCTAGCTGATCCTTCCTTCTCAAGGAAGTTGGTTCTGGTTTTCTTATCAAACTGACATGATTTTCATATGGTGTTGTCTGAAATTTTGATATCTGGAAGACCACGAACTGCCTGGTATTTTCATGCTTTCCTTATTTGTGAAAAGATTAGATGCCCCAACCTCCGGTGCCATAACCAGTGTTCATCATCCTTGCTCAAATAGCATTGTTGTTGTCCTTCTTCAAATATGTATAAGTTATTTGGAGTTCTTCTGCCTTTGATCACTGTTTTTCCTGTATCAAGATCACGAACACTACATCCATTTGATCGAAATATTACCTCGGTTCCTTGATCACATATCTGATTGACACTCAGAAGATTATGCTTCAAACCATCAACATACAAAACATTTCCAGCTTTGACCTTTTCTTTCAACTAAGCAGTGCCGTTTCCTTTTATGACTGCAGGGGTATCATTTCCAAATGAAACTTTCTTTACCTTTTCTAAAACACTATATGATTCAAATTTTTCTTTATCACCTGTCATATGCTTCGAACATCTGTTGTCGATGTACCATTGATTTTCTTTTCCTTCTGCATATAAAGCTATCCCAGATCTTTCTCGTTACGGTTCCTTCATTCTCCATGTTCTGGCACTTGAGGTTTGTTCCTTCTGAGTTGTCTTCCAAAACCTGCTCCTGCATTCTCTGAATCTTCATGACCGAAGTTATTACAAATAGAACATTCAATTTCATTTTCAAGGGCCGAAAAGTTGTTATAGGTCCTTTTCGTGATTCCAGTCATACTTCTTTGTTTTTGAGCTTCTCTAGTCATGATTGTCTTATAGGAAACACATTGAGCAGCTTTGTGGCCAAAGTTATGGCAAGAGAAACATTGGCCATTGAAGAAACTCCTGTGATTTTCAAATCTACCAGCCAAATGATTGTATTTCCTATTGGCATCCATTCTTGTGGCAAATTGAGAAGGTTTTCCTTGTGGCTGGTTGTAGCTTCTGTTTGTCCTTAAAGTAGATTGTCCCCGATTTTCCTGATAGTCTTTGTTCATTCTTGAGGAAAACTATCCCTGATTTACCTGATGATTTATATTAGGCCTTTGCTTGCTCCTCCTTGTTGCATCAAGATAAATTTTGGAAGTGGATGCTTGTGATGCCTCTCCATTGTATCCCAGACTTGTCTTGATTAGTGGAGAACGCTGCACATTGATAATCTCATCCAGAGTTTCAGATCCTTTAACGAATTTAAGATTAAGAGCTTTTGTTTTCTCAATTTCTTTTCTAAGACCAACAATTTCACATTCCAATTTTTCATGATGTTTTTCCCTTTCAGCTAGTTGACATTGTAGAGAATCAATAATCATATTTTTCTCTTCTAAACAGACTTTAAGTTTAGAGATTTCTTCATAAAAACCTTCTTCATCTATAGCATCCATGTAATCATCATCTTCAAAAGCCATTAACAGTTTATAATTATTACCTCGTTCATCTTCATCACTATTTGATAGTCCATCACTATCTTCATGAGTGTAATAGCTTTTCTTATTTGCATTCTGTTTCTTGTTCCATCTAACAAATTCCTTCCCCTTGTCAATCTTATCCCTGTGAGGACATTTGGCAGCATAGTGACCTACTCTTCCACAAGCAAAGAATTTGAAAGGTAACTTACCTCGGAATCTTCTAGCACCCCGTTGAAGGTTCTTAACAAAATTTGATTCTTCTTCTTCTTCTGACACATGTCCTGATTCATAGTAGTCTCCTTTTCCTGAAGCCTTGAAAGCAGCTTCTCTCCTATCTGACGGCCCTCCTTTCCTCATTTCATAAGCAGTTAGAATTCCGTGTAGCTGTGACATTGTAAGATTTCGTAGATTCTCTTTTTCTTCTATTGCAGAAACTTTAGATCCAAACCTAGGGGACAAAGATCTTAGAACTTTTTCAACCACAACAACCTCTTTTATTTCTTCACCCAAGTTTTTCATACAATTAACCATCTCATCTACACGAAGGAAATAGTTAGCCACACTTTCATCATTGTACATTCTGAGATTTTCATACTGAATTATGAGGGTTTGAAGTTTTGCACGTTTTACCTGATCATCTCCTTCATAGCTCAAAACAATCTTGTCCCATGTTTCTTTTGCGGATTTATACTGCATAACCTTGACAAATTCTGATTGAGATAGAAATCCTAATAGAGTATTGACCGCCTTTGCATTTGTTTCATATTTCTTCTTCTCAGTCGGATCAGTAGGAGTTGTTGATGGAAAAGTATACCCTGTATCTATGATATCCCAGACTTCTGTACCAAGAGATTGAAGATAGGCAGTAACTCTTACCTTCCAATATACGAAGTTTGTCCCATCAAAAATCGGTGGCCTGATTGATGCTTCCCTCTCGTAGTTGCTCATGATGAAAGATCTTCCTTCAAGCGATCAAGCTTCTTGTGAAGGACCTGCTCTAATACCAATTGTTGGAAATAATACTGAGAGGGGGGGGGTGAATCAGTATTATCAAGTCAAAAATTCCTTTTTAAAATTCAGAGGATATACGCTACTTCAGTTAATTAAACCCGCGTATATACGCAACTATGCATAAGGAAACCCGCGTATACAAAGCAAACTTTTAATTTACTTTATCTTTCTGATGTTGATTGTTAATTATTGTTTCAGAATCAAATAACCAGTAACCAGAAACAATAAAACAGAGCAGAAAGACAATCGCACACAAGAACACAAGATATAAGGTGGAAACCCAATGTGGGTGAAAACCACCTACTGCAATTCGTTTCTATCTTCCTTTAAATTAGAAACTTCTTTTACAATGTACGGGTGCAGTCCTTTACCAGTACGCAACCTGCAGAGAGCTACGACCCTCTCTCGTTCTCCAGATTCTCCTGGAAGGGAGCTACAACCCCCTTAGCTCTTGCACTAGCCAAGATGTTAGTACGTAGGTGCTAGCCTACAGAAGGCTATAACCTTCTCTTTCTTCTAGGGACTAGGTTTCATAAATTTTTAGACTGGATCCATGAACTTCAATCAAACATCAAGAATTTCTGCATCAAACAATCTCCTTTTCACCAATTAGCATTGAATCAAGTAGACACTTCTCTGACAGTTGTACCCAAATCACAGTGACACCAACTACACACCAAATTCTGAACCCAGAAAACTGCAGCAATAAACAGAAGCAGCAAGATCACAACTCAAAATATATACGCTACTTTATTAGCTTGAAACCTGTGTGCATACGCTTCTTTGTATGGAACAACCTGCATATACGTTGTCTTCATTCACTGAACCAGTGTGTATATGCGCCTTCGCTTCACTGAACCTGTGTACAGATCTATAAAGGATAATTCGCTCTTTCAGATATTCAAACACTAATTAACCCAGATTATCAGATCTATAGATCAAGCAAGCGCCACATAGATCAAAATCATTCAAAGATACTATCATTCAAGCTTAAATATTATGATCCATCAATAGAACTTATCCTTCTCTTTGCGCTCAGGTTCCTCCTTCATTCAGATCCAGATCTGCACCATAACCCAATTACCAGTATTCCAGATCTAGCACTTTTCAGATATTCAATAATAATTCAGATGATCCTTTGCCACATGATCTCCTTCCTCTTTTATAGTCTTAGGCCTTCCATAATACCACGGTCCAAAACCATAATAAACAATACCAAGGATCCAATACCTGGGGTCAACACTTCTGACGAGATACCATGGTCCAAAACCATAGGTTCAAATACCAAGGACTAACTACCATGGACCAAAAGTAATTTCTCCAAGATATACGCGCTTTTCCATGCATGAAAGTGCATGTATACACATACGCGCCTTTGAAACGTCTAACTCGCGTGTATACGCATCTTCGTCTAGATGAACCTGCGTATATGTCTTTGAGTTGCCATCAAGGACAACACCTGTGCCATAGCTCCAAACCTGTGCCATAATGCCAACAAGGATTTGTAGGGAGGTTGTCTCTGGCATACAATGGCTCTTCCTCGAAATCTCCACCCTCAACTCCGAGCTCAAGAGGCCACCAAAACTATTTCTAAAGGTAGCCGAGCAGCTTTGGGAAGAGTGACTGTTTACTAGGAGTTGGAACAGCCGAGTCCCTTGAATTTAGGAGGGCTGCTAGGCCCCTCGTAGTGTATAAATAGGAAGGCCTCGGCCTTCATAGTTTACTTTTGGAACTGTTGGTATTTGCACTATAGTGCTGTCCTTTTCTCAGCTTGTTTTCTTGTAGCTACTGCTGTATAACTTTATTGTGATGATTATTTTTGAGTAATGAGAAGCAGCTTTACTTGGCATCAGATCTGAGTTCTTTATAGGAGCCGGGAGCTCTTGGGGTTGGGCCCAACCCGAGTGCCAAGGCCTCCTTTATGGATTGTTATTTGTTCTTTATGTATTTGCAAAATCATTTCTGTTAAGTAGATTAAATCTTGCTGATTAACTAAGTCACTGTTGATAATTAGAAAGAATTTTGATGTTCAAATTAAGTTGATAGGTTATTAACAGGGAAAAGCTTCAGAAAAGGGCCATCAAACACCTCTGATTTCACCTCTCCCTCAGTGGGATCAGGAGCTGGGATCAAGGTGACCTTGCTGCCCACAAAAACATTGACTTTGCTTTGCCATGCAATCATTAGTGTTTGATTTTCATTTGCAGAAGTTGGTTATATGTTCAGATTCTTGAATGCTTCGTTGCATAGTTAATATACATGGTTTCCTTGCGAATAAAACTTCTGTTCATTCTCTTTACTGTTAGCTAGATCAGATTAGGTCAACGTAACTAGGTCTTAGATTTTACAAGTCTTCATTGGTTCAGTTGGAAAAACAACTTGCAGAGCACTTGTACCACTTCTCTATCTACCCATACTCCACCAAACCCATCTGATCCATCCCCTAACTCGGATTCTTGCCTCACGTTTGCCATTTGCTCACATAACCCTAATTTTTGTGCAACATTGCTTCAGTCCTCCTTGAACAAATCCAGCCATCTACATCTTTCCTCAACTCCATCCACCAAGTTCTGGACCACCTCAAACCCTTATCCTACCTCCATACTCACTCCTTCAACTTTCTCTCTCCATCCATCCTCCAAAAGCCCATTTCTGAACAACCTGTAGAAAATTACAGACATCCTGTAGAACCCCTGCGGACTTCCTATAGAGGATCACGAATGAGGTTTCTTGATAGCCAAACTTTGTGAAACTCTTTGGAAGGGTGTTAGGGACCCCTTAGGCCCTCTCTGAACCTTCCCGACCTCCTCCAAGCATTTCCTCTCACCAATCCACCTCTGCATAGTCAAAAACAGTCAAATCGCATGCATGATAATTCTGGTAACTTATTCAAAAACACAAAAAATGTTTTTTTTCAGACATTACTGTAGAAGTAGCTTAGATACATGTATTTACCTTCTTGGAAGTCAATGGCATCTCTTTCAGTAGCTTATCTTCTTTCTTGCATCAGTAGGGCTAGCTGGTAAAATTAGGGTTTGCTAGGGTTTACGTTTCCTTTCAGCTTTCCAGTTTCCTTCTGCAAGTAGATCAGCTTTCTTTGAGTTAGCTTTCATCCATTAGTTAAAAAGATTCTTCTCAGAGCTCATAGAAGTTGGCTTAAGCTCCTAGTGGACTTGTGCCAACTGACCAAGTGACAGTTGCGGCAAGAGCTAGTACTTTTGCATACAACACCGTCGCTTCCAAGTTTGTTACGAACTACCGGGTTGATAAAGGTAAAGAAGGGTGTCCCAGGAGTTGCAGCATTATTGCTCTCACCAGGTTGTATAGAGAAGCACAATTGGCATACATCATCAGTGATGAGAAGAATCCTACAAATCATTCTATATATGCAGTGGACACTGATTTTAGAGCATGCATTCTCCAAATAGAAGAGTCTTAGAAGGCCGTAATGCAGCTCAGAAAACCAACAGTTCAGGCTGAGAAAGAGCAACGAAGTCAGATTTGGGAGATGTTCTTTGATGGAGCGTGTTCCAAGGAGACTACAGGAGCAGGGGTGGTGCTAGTATCTCCAAAGAAAGAAAGCATTCAGCTGTCTTTTAAACTGGTTTTTTGAGTTACTAATAACATAGCAGAGTATGAGGCTTTGTTGTTGGGCCTTACTGCAGCCAAAGACTGAGGAATCAAGGATCTGAAGGTGTTTGGAGATGCTGATGTGATCATCTAGCAAGTAAATAAAACATTTCAAGCAAAGCACCCAAGGCTAAAAGCATATAGAGATGAGATATGGAGAATTAGAGACTCTTTTGATTATTTCTGTATTTCATACATTCCTAGAGCCCAGAATCAGCTTGCCGATTCCCTTGCTGTCTCTGCTAGTCTATTTATTCCTCCCATGCCTCCCAGACAAGTTTATGAAGTCCAAATGAAGTACAGACCGCCCTTGCCTGATAATGTCCACCATTGGAAATTTTTTAATGATGATGATGAGTTAAATAGGTTCCTTCAAGTCATTGATGAATTTTCTGAAATGCAAATTGACCAAGAGAATGATGCCTTGGAAGAAAACCCCCAATCCCAGCTTAGAAATAAGATTGGCAAAAATAGCATTGTCCAGCTTCCTAGTAATCATATTCCTAAGGGTTTAATTCCTCTTGAAACACTGTTTGACCAGAATGATGTTCCTTACAAGGCTGCCCAAAAAGAAGACCAATTTGCAGTCTGTAAGCATGATATAGGAAGTCCAGGTCAGCCTAGGTATGTGAATTTGTCCACTCATTTGTCTGTTTATCAAAGTGCTGAATACTGCAATTTAATGAGACAATTTGCTGATGTGTTTGCTTGGGAGTATAGTGACCTGAAAACATATGACAAGAACATAATTCAGCACAAAATCCCTCTGGAGAAAGACACTATTCCTTTCAAACAGAAGCTGAGACCAATAAATCCGATGCTTCTTCCTCTAATTGAAAAAGAAATTAAAAAGTTGTTGGCTGCCAAGATCATAGTCCCTCTCAGATATTCCAAATGGGTAGCTAATTTGGTGGTGGTGAGGAAGAAGAGTGGGGAAATCAGACTATGTGTTGATTTCAGAAATCTAAACAAATGCTCCAAGAAAGACAACTATCCTCTGCCAAAGATGGAGCACTTGTTGCAAAAGGTCTCAGGAGCCAAAGTGATGTCATTTTTGGATGGATTTTGAGGCTTTAATCAGATTGTTGTTCACCCAGATGATCAAGAAAAGACTGCATTTACCACTCCTTGAGGCACTTTTATGTATGCCAAAATACCATTTGGATTGATGAATGCTAGAGCCACCTTTCAGAGAGCTATGGATATAGCATTTGTGGGAGAGAAGGACAAATTTGTGCTTATCTACCTTGATGATATAACAGTTTACTCCGGCAGCCATCAAAATCATTTGCAGCATTTGAAAAACGTGTTTTTGAAGTGTAGGAGGTTTGGAATATCAGTCAATCCCAAAAAATCTCAATTTTCTTTAGATGAAGGCAAGCTGTTAGGACATATTGTGTTTACTGCAGGTGTTCAGATAGACCTAGAAAGAGTAAAATTCATACAGACTTTGTCTGTCCTAAGATCAAAGAAGGATATCCAATCCTTTCTCGGCAAATTAATTTTGTCAGGAGGTTTATTCCAAATTTTGCAGAATTGGTTAAGCACGTGACCTCCATGTTGAAGAAAGGGTCAGAGGTAAGATGGACTGATGCAGCAAGAAAATCATTTGATTCCATAAAAAAAGCTATTATGAAGGCTCCCACTTCAATAAGTCCAGACTACAGCAAGGAGTTTCATATATTTTCATTTGCCTCTGAAGATACTATTGCAACAGTTTTATTGCAGCATGATGAAGAAGGTTTAGAACATTCAGTAGCATTTTTCAGCAAGAACTTGAGGGATGTTGAACTAAGTTATGATATTATAGAAAAACAGGCATATGTTCTTATTAAATCCTTAAAGGCTTTCAGAGTTTATATCTTGCATTCAAAAATAATTGCATATGTGCCTTTTGCTGCAATAAAATATGTCTTGACTCAAACTGATGCTGATGGAAGAAGGCAAAATGGATTGCGAAGATGATAAAATTTAACATAGAGCTGAAGCCCACTAAACTGGTCAGAGGTTAGGGGCTTGCCAAGTTATTGGCTGAAGAAAATTACAGGTCTTTAGATGTTGATTTCTTGTGCACAATTGCAGAAAATGGTCAAGTAGAAGAAGAGGAAGCAGCTGAAACAAAGAGAAACCAGTTAGTGGCCGAAAATCTAGCTTCATGTAACTACTATGCTGAAATAATTAATTTCTTGCTGAAGCTAGAGATCCCTTCAGGATTTACTCTAAGTCAGGCCAAAACTTTAAAACTTAGAGCAGCAAAGTATTACATTATGGAAAATCTGCTCTACTGGAGGGATCCATCTGGAATATTTTTAAGGTGTCTGGATGAAGAACAGTCAAAATAAGTTATGCAACAGTTTCATAATAGCATGTGTGGAGGGAACCATTATTGGAAAACCACAGCCCATAAAATTCTCAGATCTGGGTACTATTGGCCCACTTTATTTTCTGATGTGTTTTCTTTTGTTAAATCTTGTGACAGGTGCCAAAGATTTGAAGGAAAACAACAATTGAAATCCCTGCCCCTAAAACCAATTCAGCCAAAAGGACCTTTTCAGTAGTGGGGCTTGGATTTTATTGGAGAAATCAATCCACATTCCAGTGGCCAGCACAGGTGGATATTAGTAGCCACTGATTATTTCACTAAGTGGATTGGAGTAGTCCCTACAAGGAAGGCTAATCATAATGTGGTCATGAAGTTTTTGACAGACAATATCTTCAGCAGATTTGGTTGTCCATATAAATTAATAACAGATGATGTAGCAGCCTTCAAGGGCAAAAGAGCTGGTGGAAATGTGTGATTCAATGGGTATTAAACTTGTTCATTCCACCTCATATTATCCACAAGGAAATGGTCTGGCATAATCCTTTAATAAATGTCTGATCAGGATAATTAAAAAGCTGTTAGAGGATAATAAAAAGAATTGGGATTCAAAGCTCAAGTATGCACTATGGGCTGACAGAGTGACCATTAAAAAATCCACAGGCAATTCTCCTTTCAAGCTGGTATATGGCATTGAGGCTGTATTTCCAATTCAGCGAACTCTCCCTGTGGCAAAATTCCTTCAAGAAGAGCAGGATGAGGAAGAAGAAATGGAAAACATGATCACTGATTTAGCAAAAATACATCAGATTAGAGAACAACTGGTTGAAAAGGCTGCAGCACATCAGAAAAAGATCAAGGAATCCTTTGACAAAAAGGAAAAACCAAATAATTTTCAGATTGGTGACTTGGTTTTGAAATGGGATGCACTAAAGGACAAGAAAGGCAATCATGGGAAATTTGATGCTTTCTGGACAGGGCCTTTCATCATTTCACAAGTTCAAGGGAATAACACCTTCATACTGAAAAGTATGGGAGGAGAGACAGTTTTTGATGGCCCAGTTAATGGGTGGTTTTTGAAAGTTTATGTTGTTTAAGGTCTTTGGCCTTAAAAGTTGTAAATATTGTGTTTTTATCAGTTTTAGTACAGATGCAGTAGACTCCATACCCAATGGAACACTAGGAATTTTGGTTAATTTGTTTGCAGCTAGAAAGGCATTGATATATAGGTTCTTGAGACCTCATAGGAGGATCTCATCCCCAGAAGGAGCCAGTGTTAGCTTTGCTACAGTTTGCAACATTTGATGGATAAAAATAGGTGTTGAGCATTGCTGGTCTGGTTATATAAGGTTGGCAGCATGTTTTTCATGTTTTCTCCTTCATTTTGCCTTTTCCCTTATCAATCCACCTGCACCAAGGATAATTTTAGGGGCGAATGTTCGCCCTTTGGCGAAATTAAGGGGTTTTAAATTTTTAGTGGGCGAATATTTTGTATCATAGTACATTTTTACAAATCATCTCAAATAGCCCACCTTATTTTGGGGGAGAGGGTAAAAAAGGTAAATTTAGCCCTTGAAATTAGGAGTTACAACCTTCCATTCATCCATTTTCAAGAATAGGTTTTATTTAAGTGAATCCTATGGGCCAAAGGCCCAAATACCATATTTATAAAAGAGGTATGGTAAATTAATAAAAATATAAATAAATGAGAGGTATGGTAAATAAATAAAACATTTTTTTATATTTACTCCATAAGTCACCTTATATACATGCAAGGGTGTAAACAAATAAAAATATAAGTAAAGTGGAGGTATGGTAAATAAATAAAACGTCTTTTTATACTTACTCAAAAGGTATGGTAAATAAATAAAAATATAAATAAACTAGACGCATGGTAAATAAATAAAACCTCTTTTTATATTTAGTCCATAACCCTCATTGTATTTATGAAGGCTCAAGAAAGAGGTTTTATTTAAGTGAATCCTATGGGCCAAATACCATATTTGTAAAAGAGGTATGGTAAATTAATAAAAATATAAATAAACGAGAAGTATGGTAAACAAATAAAACATTTTTTTTTATATTTACTCCACAAGTCACCTTATATTTACAAACACTCAAAAAATGCATTACATTTAGGTGAAACCTATGGGCAAAATACTAAGGGACAAATACCATGGACTAGATTGTTATTAATACCATGAAAAAAAACATTATTAACCCTAATATTAGTATTAATAAAAATAAAAATGGCACATGGTATTGACCCATGGTATTCACCAAAATGGCACATGGTATTGACCCATGGTATTCACCTGGAATGTAGCCTATTTAAATGGGGGATTAAACCAGCATAGATCCATCTTTACTCTGGATATACTAACCCCCGAGAGGTATCAAATATTGTGATATGCAAACTAGCATAGAGTGAAAAAATATTTGATCCGATCAAGAGTAAAAATGGATGTTGTAATTTAATGTATGTTAAACATTTTAGCTTGGTTAAAATAAAAATCAACTATTAATTTTATTAATTTTTATAAATTACTAATAGTAATTTTTAAGCTCCAGGTTTATGACAACCCATGGTATTGACCCATGGTAATACCATGGTATTCATGTGAGCATAGACTATTTAAAGGGGAAATTCTATCATCTTAGATCCATCTTAATTCTGGGTCTACCAAGTGCTCAGAGGGATAAATAGATTTCATCCCCCTAAGAGTGGTAGATGTGGAGTTAAGATGGATATAGGTTGGTTTTTATGATAATGAAGATATTAAATAGACTTAGGAAATTATATTGTAAAAAACATCTTAAGGTGAATGGTTAAAGCATAGACATTGGACAAGTATATTTGTATACTTTTGTTTTAAACTGAAACAAATCCAGAGCTAAAAGGAATGGATTGATTGCACTAGTCATCCTTCTATAACTTTCCAACATATGCTGGAGTAAACAGATTGTAATTTGGGTAAATTTCATAATTGCAAACAAGAACATACTTGTGTATTGGCAGGGTGGTTACGAGGTCCCTAGAAGTGATTAATTTGAATTTTTCGTGGTTTTATATATAGTATTAGGTTTCTTCTCATGCTTTCTGTGAATGTCACGGGTGAATTTTATCCTACACCCACTAGGTTATCGATATGTAATTTCGGTAATTTTGAATTCAAAAGATATTTTAAAGAAATGCCATGATTTCATTTGTGTATTCAATAAACACAAGATTTTATAATTGAGTAAAATATTCGCCATGCCGAATTTATTTACCTCAACTAGATAAGATCAGTCAAATGACTAAATCCAATCGACTTACCTTGACTAACAAGGTCAGTTGAAGCAGGGCATTTATTTGCAGGTATTAACATTTCCTTAAGGACTTCCAAAGCGCGTTCTGCTCTGCCTGCGGAGCTTAACCTAGGATCATAGCCGCCTTCGAGACCAGCAGCTTCAATGAGCGGGCCAGGGGGTGGGGAGGCCGCTCCCACCCCGCCATTAACTTCTGATGAAGCTTTCCGTAATCTTTTAAAGCAGCAAGGGAAGAAACGGCAGTTTTCAGAAGTGCCGAAGTTCATAAAAAAACTGGAAGAAATACCTGAGATTGCACTTCCAGAGGAAAAATCAATCAAAATCGCTCTTGCTCTGGCTGACAGAGGCCTGGTAGGGCAGTTTATGGGCCGATGGCCGTCCACAAAAAATACGGACGAATGGATTCAGCGAAACTAGAGACCTCAGCTAAAAAATAACGTGATCTGCTACACTGTGGGACGAGGCTACTTCATCTTTGAATTTACAACCAAAGAAGATCGGGATCTGGTGTTCCGAAACGGGCCGTATTTTATGGGAAATCAAGGACTGTATCTTAATAAATGGAGCCCTGATTTCGACCCTTCCGTTGATGTCCCTAAGGAAGCTCCGGTCTGGGTCCGTCTTCCTAATCTCCCGATACATTGCTGGAGCTATCAATCCCTGCAGAAGATTGGAAATGGACTGGGTCGTTTCATTGACAAAGCTGATCACAAGGGCCAATATACCTGCGCCAGAATTTGCGTGGAAGTCGACCTGGAAGCAGGCCTACCAAAAGCGGTCAAACTCAAAGTTGGAGAATGGCAGCATTATCAGAAGCTAGATTACGAGTAGCTGCCTTTTAAATGCCGAACCTGTCATGAGCATGGACACTTTCAGCGAAATTGCCCAAAAGCAGCAACAGGGATCACGGTTGAAGAAGAAGGATGGAAAGAAATTAAAAAGGGAAAGGCTGTTCCAAAGGCCCCAGGGCAGAATACTTCAGCACCGCAGGGGAAGCCACAACCTAATCCAAAGGCCAATGCTACTTCCAAAGATGGATCCCCCTCAGGAGAAAAGGTGGATGTCATGGAGACACAAGAGGAACCTGGAAATAAGTTGAAGCAAGGGAAAGAAACTGAAGCCGAATCATCGGTTCCACCAGTTGATGATGGTCATAGGGGTAAAGAAGGCAACGAAGAGCACATCAGTCTCGCCTCCGAATCAGAGGAAGATTCTGAAGAGAGAGACTCCGAATCTGATAACTCACAGGTCACTCCTATCAAAATGACTAGGGGTCGGAAATCCAAGAAGAAGCAGAGAGAGGAAAAAACCTATCTAGATGTCCTCCAAGGCTCTCAAAAAACCCTCAAAGGAATGATGAATACCAGATCTGGTCGCAAGAGCACAAGGGCTCCAACAGGAGCCTCAATCCCTCAACGCAGTAAATAATGAAATACGTCTCCTGGAATTGTAGAGGATTAGGTAGCAGGTCGAAAGAGGAAGCCTTAAAAGACATAGTGAGAACATATTCACCTGAAATCCTCCTCATCCAGGAGACGAAACTGGAGGAACTTCTTCTCCTCCAATCTAGCAAATTTTTTTGGCAAAAGGTCAAGGTCGAGCGGTTAGTGCAAGAGGCGCTTCTGGGGGAATAGCCACCTTTTGGAACAGCACCATTTATGATCTTATTCAAGAAAGAAGCAGCCCCCATTGGCTGTATACGCAGCTTCTTCACAAAGATTCTGGTCAACAAGTAAGTATGTTTAATCTCTATGCTCCTGTTTTGCCAGGCGAGAAAAAAATTTGTTGGAACTTGCTACAATCCTTTCTTTCAGAGCAAAATCCAGGAAATATTATCATTGCAGGCGACCTAAATGTCACCCTTGCACTTGATGAGAAAAAGGGCGGCTCCATTGTCCGGGATCCCGCCAGAGAATGGGTTGAAGATATTATGTTGGGCTGGGACCTGGAGGATATTAAGCCTTCTTCAGGCAAATTCACCTGGTCCAACAAAAGATTAGGACCCAACCATATTGCTGCCCGTCTGGATAGATTTCTAGTCCACTTTTCTTTCCTGGCATGCGGCCTTATGGCCTCTTCTAAAATCCTTCCAAATCTCACTTCTGACCATAAGCCCATTCTCCTCGAGCTCTCTTTGGATGGTAATCTAGGCCCCATCCCTTTTCGATTCAGTCCTTTGTGGATTCAGCAAGACGGATTCCAAGAGGTGGTTTCTGAAGCCTGGGATAGGCCCGTCCACGGTTCTCCATTCTTTGTATGGGAAGAGAAAATCAGGGGATTAAAAAGAAGTCTCAAGGAGTGGGCAAAACGGTTGGAAACTCCTACAACGAAAAAAAAAGATTCTCTCAACAATCTTGCTGCTCATCAAATAGCTATGGAGCAGAGCCCTATCACACAAAATCATCTCCAAAAAGAAGTCGAGCTGCAAAAAGAGGTACACAGATCTAGCAAGGAGGAGGAAGAATTCTGGAGACAGAAGTCTAGGAATTTATGGTTAAAGGCCGGAGATAAAAACACTAGATTCTTTCACAAACAAGCCGAAGCTAGAAAGCATTTCAAATCAGTTTCTGAGATTCATTATCAAAACACGGTGATTAAGGACTTCGATGGCATTAAGAAAGCTGCTTATTCCTTCTTCAAAGATCTTTATTCGGCTCCTGAAGAAACCCCTATTGATCCTCAGGCCTACCCAATGGATTTAATTCCCAAGAGCGTTAAGGAATCGGACAATGCTATGTTGACTGCCCCGATCAGCTTGGATGAGATTAAGGACGTTCTGAATTTAATGGAGCCTGATAAAGCCCCAGGCCCTGATGGGTTCACTGTCAGGTTTCTTTTGACTTGCTGGTCGACAATCAAAAAAGACTTATTGAGAATGGTCAGAAAGTCCCAAAATTGTGCTAAGCTGGGCGGTGGCATCAATTCAGCCTTTTTAGCCTTGATCCCTAAAGAGAAAGGCGCTTCCGACTTCAGCAGATTTAGGCCCATATCCTTGTGCAATTCAAGCTACAAGCTGGTCTCCAAAATAATCGCCAACAGACTAAAGAATATTTTGCCAGCCATCATCCCTGAAAATCAAGGCGGATTCATAAAAGGAAGAAAGATTTTGGATAACATTGTGCTGGTGCAAGAAGCGGTCCACTCCAGCTGCCAAAGAAATGAGAAAGGTATGGTTATTAAGCTCGATCTGGCTAACGCATTCGATAGGGTGAGACATGATTTTTTGTTCAATGTGATGAAGAATCTCGGCTTTTCATCAACCTTCATAAACTGGGTGAACGCCTGTATTGCCTCGCCATGGATCGCGCCATTGGTCAATGGTCGCTCAACTGAATTTTTCCAAGCCTCCGGGGGCCTTAGACAAGGATGTCCCTTGTCTCCACTCCTTTATGCTATTCAGGCCTCGGTCCTCAGTTTCCAGCTTGATCATAATCAGAAGATTCAAATCCTGCCTGGCCTCAGAACGACTCACAAGGTGAAGGACATTAACCATGCACAGTTCGCCGATGACACTTTGTTGCTTGGAGGTGCCAGCATAATCTCTGCCAGATCCTTCAAGAAGGAGCTGGACATTTACAAGGTACTCTCAGGCAGCAAAATCAACTACAGGAAATGCTCAATCTATGGCTGGAACTGCTCGAACAAGGAGCTGTCTGATATTGCAAGGCTATTAGAAATGGATGGAATTCGAAGCTGGGAGTCATTTAAATATCTCGGGATCCCAATCTTCAAATCCAAGCCTAAAGTTGCTCACTGGATGCCGATGCTAGATAAGTTAAAGAACAGAATCCAATCTTGGGGTGCCTCTTGGCTGAATAATGCAGGGAAAGTCATTCTTATGAAGTCGGTTCTTATAAGTATGCCTCTATATCAATACTCTGTTCTCCTGGCCCCTAAAACCTTTCTCAACAAAATGGACAGCCTGTTGAGAAGATTCCTGTGGGAAGGTGGGAACAACAATGACAGAAGGCTCCATTTAGTGAACTGGGAGACTCTTAAGAAACCTCTTCTGGAAGGCGGCCTCCATCTACGGAACTTGGCTATTCAAAATCTTGCTTTGGGATCCAAAATCTTGTGGAATTTAGTCTCCGGAAACTCCAGTTGGAGCAAAAGAGTCATTTGGAAGAAATACTTCCAAGGGCAACGTTTGAGATGCCTGGACAAGCCTCCAAGATCCTTAAAAGGTTCTTCGATCTTCAACCTTTGCAACTCTGCTAGGGAGCATTTCAGCCATCATCTTTACTGGATCCCTGGGAATGGGAGAAAGATCAAAATTTGGGAAGACTCGATCCTCGGTGATCAACCTTTGAATCAAGTGGACGGTCTAGATAATATCAAAGCTTTGCTGCAGTCCTCCAATTTGCATACCCTGTGGGATATCTCTATTTGGAAGAATGATCCAGACAGACTTTGGGACTGTTGGAATCTGGGGGAGGTTCCCCTTATGTTGCAGGGGGAAGCTTCACTACTGCTAGATCTGCTCCAAGGCAAATCTCCTTCAAAGGCCACCTCTAAAGACAAAAGAGGTTGGGGCTCCCGTTCAGGTTCTTACACTACTGCTGAAGGTTATTGTTGTGGGGAAAAGTATCCGACTCGGATGACCCTATCCCTACTCTAAGGGTGACAGTCCTTAGCAACAACTGAAAGTAAAGCTTTGATGTTTTCCTTTATGAAAGTACAGAGAAGGAAGAAAAGATTGACCAACCGGAGTCTTTCGCTTTTGTCGATCCTATCCTCTCTCTTTGTCTCTTGTTCCCAGCTCCTTGCTCCCTTTGCCGGTCCAGCTACACAAAGATCCCGCATAAACAAGAGAAGGAAAACTACAAGAAACATGTACTCATAACTGATGCATGGATTAGAGTGAATCAGATATACAAGTAAATACAATACATCAATGCAATACAAGTATATAGGAGAACATTCAAAGCTTTATTGATAGAAGTAAAAGGGTTCTGAGAAGGTTACAACCATCAATGGCTCCAATCCAGCAGCACCTCCCCAGCAGCAAGAAATCTCCTCTTCACCTCTATAAAAGCAATCACCCAATAGCTCTAACTGTAAACCAACAGCACTTCCTTACTTTGCACAAAATTCCAGCCTCTTTAGACCTCATAGAAGAGCTCTATATATAGGATAGAAGAAGAAAGGATGAGTCAGCTTGAGACTGACATAAAGCTGCCTTGTGTCCTCTCCCTCTTCAGTTAAACTTCAGTTCTTGAGTCCACTTGGAGGTCCTTGCTTACACATGGAGATCAAGTACCTCTTACTCATCACAGGGCGAAACCCTTGAACCAAGTGTCAGTTTGGAAGCTTCCTGGGCAATTGACACCTTGCAGAATGACTGTGCCACTTGGCCAATCTCGCCCAGCGCAGGTAGCCTTCATTAGATTTGACTTTCAGTGCAGGTACAAGGAGGAGCAGTTGCATTCCAGCGCAGATGCTCAGTGGAGCAGCTGACATGATCCAAAAATAGCCTGTTTTTGAGTGTTTTCAGGTGGAGAACTGATGGGAAGTGCTGTGGTTTGCTGACCTTGTTCTTCTAGGGGTAAGAACAACATGTTTAGGGACTGAGGATCCCTGTAATTATTGACATTTCATGCTCCATGCTGCGAGGCACAAAAATGTCTATAACAGTTGCCCCCTAAAGTATGAGGCCGTTTATCGGGTGAAATGCTTTATCTAGAGGGTCCGAAGTTCATTCCAGTGCTGAGGAGGCGCCCTGTAATACAATACAATACAATACATTATTTTTCATTCTGTTTTCATGATCTAGCTGAGGCGGGCATTCCCATGCTCAGCTTTATAAATACATTTTGGTACATAGAACAGACGATCGTCTGATGGTAGACTGATAATTCTCTGCTGAAATTATCATCCTTTGAGTAGGATGATCATCTGCTGCAATGATGTACATGACAAATGCTTTTATATTTCCTGAATATGTATCGCAGCCCGGATGGATGAAACTAGATCCGGGGTCTTCAAACTCGTTCGATCTTCACTCTAAGTACAAGTCGATCCATGTGAGAATTTCGCTGAAGTCGAACATGGAAAGACCTCGCTTGATTACCGGCCAATAATGAAAACCGTTAACAAGCGCGAGAGGAATCACCGATAATGATAATGACCCTCAAGGTACCGCAGTACAATTCACGTGGCGTGAATAAAGGACTTGGCGTCGAACGCCACGCAAAATCTTCTGGTCGAAGGTCATTGATGTATACCTGTCGCCGGAAGTGAGAAACTTGCCATTGAGGCATGCAAGCTTCAAAGTACTGATGGGGTTGTTCCTAGATCAACTTCTTGGATAATGAGCTGAAGTCGACAAGAAGCGATCCGTCAAAGGAGGGCCTTAATGAATCCCACATCAATGACACGGAACGGAGCTAATGATTTTAGTGGAGGTGAAAACAAACTGTGATATATGATTCAGGGTGGCGATCATGAATGGATGAAGGATAATGTATGGCAGTGGACGGGACACGGTTGACACTTTCAGAATGACCCCTCTTGAACATATAACGACACTGATGCGATGGATCGGTAGCATTACCCCAAATGTGGATGGTTTGGCGAGGACCATGGTGATGAGACCGGTGAATGAAACAACCCAACCCGATGTGGTACGGAGGAAAAGTGTCATGTTCAAGAGTGACTTGCTACCATTAAACTTTGATGTTCTCCCAATTTTTCCCCAGTCATTTCTGACCAGTACCTCTTTATTTTTGTCAAGCTTGAGGAGGATAACATATGCTTGTTCTATAACCTGCCCTTCGGGCAAGCCCATCGCTATGATTTAATGAGCTTAGCGATAGGGAAACTCGTTCTCGTCTAAAGACAAGTTTGTCGCTATTTAATCATTTTAACGAGTCTAACGACAAGGAAAACTCGGTCCTTTTCATTTTTAGAGAGTCTGAAAAGGTACAGAAAGTTAACTCCATAATTCCTTTTTCGTCATCTAATCCCTTAAGTCCGAAAAAGTATAAAACAATACAGAAGGGATGGGTGTTCGGTACTTTTAACGAGCCGAACAAGACAAGCGCTCGATCTTTTTGTGTAATAATCCCTCAGGTCCAAAAAGATTAAAGTCTAAAAGAGGGATAGCTCTTCCGGTCCCTTTAACGAGCTGGAAGGCCAAAACTCGGCAAACTTTTCATATTTTACGAGTCAGTGAAAAGAGCTCAAAGAAGACTCGTCTTTTGAGGAACGAGTGATAAACAGGGATAGCAGCAGATTCCAGGTACAGGTTGGAATTTTCCAATCACGGCAGTGTCACAAGGATGGCTAGGTGAAATCACTCTTCGCAGATGTTTCTCAAAAAAGGTAAACACACAAATGGAAGTGAAATATCGGCCAAATGACGGTGGAGGTGACGGTGCAGAAACACGACCAAGGCTTTTATGGCTGATGAATTTACGATCTCAAAAGGGTATTTACCGGTTCATTTTTTCTGAATGAGCTTGAACTCTAAAGGAAAGCCTGCTCATAAACTTATGTTTATTTTTTAACGAGCATGAACTATGCGTTAAAACTGCTCGGATCTTGCGTTTATTTTTTAACGAGCATGAACTATGTGCTAAAACTGCTCGATATACCAGTCATAATAAGAACGCCTCCTGTGAGATAGCTATTTTTTAAGGAGCTTTATCTCACGAAGCTATGCTCCAATTTTGGCAAGTTTTTACCTTTGCCCCACAGGCTTTCTTCATGCAAGGTCGGAAACGGCTAATCCTACGAGTTTAAAGGGTTAGACCTACAGGTTTAAAGGGAGGACCTAAAAATTTAAAAAAATAAATAGTCGTCCCTTGCTTACATTCCAAAAGTTTGCATGCCCCCAGGCGTAGGACAGAATTTCGAGGCTGCCCCTCCTCTCCCCTACTTCTGCTTTTCTTTGGGTGTTCACAGCTACTTGTCATCTTGCCAATCTAATGTTAACGATACTAGTCTTCTCGTTATTTTAGGGGGTCTTATGCGGTACTCAGGCTTCCCGTCGGCCCAACTTTTAACGAACAGCTATTTGTGACAAGAGAAGAACACTACTCAAAGACAAAACATTGGTATTATTGAGGGAGGCTTGCCCCTTTCTTATTATCCGAAGAGGGTTCTATTTGCTGCCGCAAATCAATCTCTTTCTTCGGCGATGTCTATTATCAGGTTACTAAAGATGGCGACCACTTGTTGCAGCAATAGAATCTCTTTCTTTGGAGGCTGCCCCTACTTATCCTTCAAAACATATGTTTTAATGGGTGAGGCTTGTCTTCAAAGATGGTTACTACTTGCTACCGCAAATGGTCCCCTTCCTCGGTATCCTGATTATTTAGACAAGGGGAGCGAGAAGCTGATTATCTCACTCACATAACTTTGACAAAAGAATATTATTCTAGAAAAACCCCTCTTCCACCGCCGGACGGGGTACGGACTAGTCTATTCTTCTGCGGAAATTCTACCTTACACCCAGGGTTTCTTCTGCCCGAAGCAGACCAGGGTGCATGCCCCCTGGGTTCCAATCTTTCTTTCCGAATCACTCGCATTCATCGGGAAGGAGGACCGGGGGTGGAGGCGAATCTTGAGTGAACAGACCATTTAGGAATGGTATTTGACTATTTGCGATGCGAGATCCCGGAAACGAAAGTTGGTCTACGAGCTTGACCACCCTTCCTTCGTGTGGAAAACACATTACTCTAAAGAGTGAGGAGACTATCGCTCCCATGCAATAAATATAGTCGCGTCCAAGGAGTAGGTTATAATCCAAGGGTCCTTGGACGACCATCACGTTCAAATTAACGGTCTTCCCTTTCAACGTGACAGGCACATTGGGGAGGATTCCTAATGGTCGACTGGTTCCTTTATCAAAACCTGAGAGATTTCTTAACTCAGGTAAAAGCGCCGGGGAACCCAGTGCTTTCCAAGCAACAGAGGAAAGGATACTCACAGACGCCCCTTCATCAATGATAGTACCAGCCATGATCATTCTATAGATCTGGACAATGATTTGAATGGTACACTGGCTGGTAACCGGGGTCTGCCTAGTTGATTCCAATCAAAGGATACAACCAGGTTGCTTGGTGGTGGGACCGAATATACGGCCGGATATGACCCTGATGATGTTCCTTCCTGCGATAAAGGAATGGGCGCATTGCCCTGACGCTCATCAGAGTCGGTGCTGATGAAAGAACCTGGATGGTGTCATCCTTATTCTCTTCAGTGAGGGTGTCGCATGAAGATGACTCTTCGGCGACGATGTCATTTGAAGATGAAACTTCTGAAGGTAGAACCGGGTCAACTGCCGTATCGACCTTTGGACTTTCGTCCGGTCTGGATTCAGTAGGTTCATTTTCAGTGACTGACGCTTCAGCCGACCACTTGAGCGGGCCAGCTGTATTTTCAACTATCGAGGGATTAGGCACGAGTTTTTAGTATCCAGGAGGAAGTCGTAACGGTGATACCGGACGATCTTCCAAAACTCTCTTCGCCTCATCTAAGAATGGACATCGGTGAATGGCGTGATCGCCTTCACACAACATACAGGGTGATCTTGGTCTCCCTTTTCGTCCTTCACTCTCGCTGGTTGATGGACTGCAATCAACATGACTACCAGAGGTTGATGCTACCGGATTGTGCAACCTGGGGGACCAGTCCCTTAGTATCCGGGGAATACAAGGACAATCACGATGGAAGTGGGTCCCTTTGCAAATGACACATGGCGATTTAGGCCCGGTCGGTGTAGTGTGTGGGTTTTTGTCAGCTGTCTTTTGCTTGCCCCTAGTCGCCTTCGATGTATTAACGAGCCCGAAGTGACAAATGCTCGGTTGGACCTTTTCAGTTTTAGAGTTTGAAAAGGGCCAAAAGAAACTGCTCTGGAGATCTAGGCAGAGGGTGTGCCAAACCTCTCGCGAAACCACAGAATACGTTTTACGGTACGGGTGGTCGATCTTCGTGAATGCTGTGTTCACTGCATCGCGATCAGTAGGGCGGCCGACACGGCTTCCTAAGGATAAAGGATAAATGCATATAGGGGTCTCCCAATATACGCGACGGTACGCGGGAGCACAAGTCCGTATTAGTGCTATCGTCCCTCAGGAGGAATCACCCACCTTCGTAGAGATCGACAGTCACTACGTTTAACGACGCCGGAACACGTCTCTACCTAGACCTCTATTGTGAGCGTTATGTTACAATGCGTTTTTAGATTCATTCAATATATTTTAAGTTGATCTTGTTTAGCAGTTTGTCTTTCAGGATCACCACGAGATGTATTGGTACAAATTCCTAAATGCAACTAAAATGATAAGCAAGCTTTACAATCTTTTTAGCTTTGAAAATCCTAACTACTGAGGGGAGAGAAAAACATTATCTTTCCACACAGAGCACAAAGCACAAACTAATGCACTTTCTCCTAGATCAATCACGCAAACTTATCAAAATGCAAATGCAAGATGCATGTATTTGTTTTCTTTTCCCTTAATGTTGATGTAGACAAAAGGAAACTGTTGTATAATTTTCGAATTCAATTTGAAGCGTAAACAAACAAGTTTTGTCTAAAATGAAAAGACGCTTTACAAGCACTTGTTTTGACACTAAAAATGTATGAATTCAAACCATAAAATGAAAAACAAACAAACTCAAACAGCCATGAACAGTAATAAAACTAGCTCTTAAGATCACAAAGACACTTTTACAGTTCAGGATCTAAGAGGTCACAGCTATACTGGTTTGCTTTTCACAATGGGAAACTATAACTGAAACAAGAAATACTGAAAGAACAATCACAGTTTCATCACACAACTGAGGCGGAATAATGTCAAGGAAAGTTGGTTTACAGCAAGTACAATGACAAGCAATCAGCAGCAAAACAACAGTGAAAACAGGGCTAAGACACAGTGGGAAACCTCAGGAGGACATAGCCTAACTGGATCAGCGCAGGCTCTGGTCTGTCAAATTGACTCTCAGCGCAGTTCCCAAAGGGAGTACCTGCGCTGGAATGCAGACTGCCTGTGGACAGCCTGCACTGAGACACGAGAGTTGCGTTTACAAAGATTTCCGGGTCATAAAAAGCTCAAAAATGCACTGTTTTTGCTGAAATAAAAAGCTACAGGTCAAGTACAAGCTAAGGGATGATCAAGAGGATGAAAAGCTATCACAAAGAGTACAAGAGTCTTTTGTAGATCAGCTCTTCAAATCATGAATCTGCTCAAAAAATGAGCAAGAGTAGCAGCCCCTCTACTTCGCTTTTGATATAGTCAAAAGCTTTTCGATTTGGTACTCTTTGGTTCAGGAAATGAATAGCAAAGATACTACAAACACCAACAAGATACTAGGCTCCCCAGCGGAGTTGCCAGTTTGTTGTGGGGAAAAGTATCCGACTCGGATGACCCTATCCCTACTCTAAGGGTGACAGTCGTTAGCAACAACTGAAAGTAAAGCTTTGATGTTTTCCTTTATGAAAGTACAGAGAAGGAAGAAAAGATTGACCAACCGGAGTCTTTCGCTTTTGTCGATCCTATCCTCTCTCTTTGTCTCTTGTTCCCAGCTCCTTGCTCCCTTTGCCGGTCCAGCTACACAAAGATCCTGCACAAACAAGAGAAGGAAAACTACAAGAAACATGTACTCATAACTGATGCATGGATTAGAGTGAATCAGATATACAAGTAAATACAATACATCAATGCAATACAAGTATATAGGAGAACATTCAAAGCTTTATTGATAGAAGTAAAAGGGTTCTGAGAAGGTTACAACCATCAATGGCTCCAATCCAGCAGTACCTCCCCAGCAGCAAGAAATCTCCTCTTCACCTCTATAAAAGCAATCACCCAATAGCTCTAACTGTAAACCAACAGCACTTCCTTACTTTGCACAAAATTCCAGCCTCTTTAGACCTCATAGAAGAGCTCTATATATAGGATAGAAGAAGAAAGGATGAGTCAGCTTGAGACTGACATAAAGCTGCCTTGTGTCCTCTCCCTCTTCAGTTAAACTTCAGTTCTTGAGTCCACTTGGAGGTCCTTGCTTACACATGGAGATCAAGTACCTCTTACTCATCACAGGGCGAAACCCTTGAACCAAGTGTCAGTTTGGAAGCTTCCTGGGCAATTGACACCTTGCAGAATGACTGTGCCACTTGGCCAATCTCGCCCAGCGCAGGTAGCCTTCATTAGATTTGACTTTCAGCACAGGTACAAGGAGGAGCAGTTGCATTCCAGTGCAGATGCTCAGTGGAGTAGCTGACATGATCCAAAAATAGCCTGTTTTTGAGTGTTTTCAGGTGGAGAACTGATGGGAAGTGCTGTGGTTTGCTGACCTTGTTCTTCTAGGGGTAAGAACAACATGTTTAGGGACTGAGGATCCCTGTAATTATTGACATTTCATGCTCCATGCTGCGAGGCACAAAAATGTCTATAACAGTTATAAAAGAATGATGGCTGTCCCTTATGCTCCTCCTGACCCAACTCAATGGAAGTTTATATGGGATTTTCCCTCTCTCCCCAAAATTGACTTTTTCTGTTGGACTGTTGCGCACAATAGCATCCTCACCAGAGATAATTTGAGAAGAAGAGGGATGGAAGGGCCTTCCAGATGCCCCCTTTGCTTGTCTGCTGAAGAAAATGTCAATCATCTGCTGTTGCTTTGTCCTTTTGCACAGGTAGTCTGGAGGGGAGTCCTGAGGTTACCAGCAAATCTTGATTTCCCAAACAGCATTTCTTCTCTCCTCCGAAACTGGGCCAGCCTATCTCCCTTTTGCCTGAAAAAAAAAACACCTTCTCAAGACAAGTTGGATGTGGATCCCTAAGTTTATCTGCTGGAAGCTGTGGTTAGAGAGGAATAATAGAATTTTCAGAGGAGAAAGCTGCAATTCTGCAAGGGTTATTTCCAAAATCAAAGCTCTTCTAGGCGAGGCTTTGGAAGCCAATACTACTTCAAGAAATGAAATGAGATTGGTCACAGAAGAGGAGCAATGGATTCAAGACCTGGTCCCGAATCTGAAGGAAAGGTCCATTCCTCCTGCCCTTGCCCATGCCAACTGGGAGATTAGGCTGGAGGAACTGGAATTCATCAAGTGGAGATCAGTCCTAAATGATCACTGTTTATTCTTCGATGGGGCTTCTAAAGGAAACCCTGGGCTTGCTGGCAGTGGTGGGGTTCTTCTGAGTCCTGGAGGTTCAACGGAAATACGATTCCACTGGGGTCTGGGCATAGAAACCAACAACAGAGCGGAGGCTCTCGCTCTTTGGCAGGGGCTGAATCTGGCGATCAAGCGAAATATCCTTTCTCTCTGTGTATTTGGAGATTCTAGAATCATAATCCAAGCGATGATCTCTCATAAGACTCCCCACCAGGTTCACTTAGCCACTGTTATCAAAAAAATCCAGCTCTTATTGCCTAAGTTCAGGAAAATTTCGTTCTATCACATATTACGAAAGCTCAACTCTCAAGCCGACATGGAAGCCAATCTCGGCTCCCTCTGTAATCGAAGATCTCTGGTGGTCAACTCAGCGGAATCCTCCTGTTTCATTCCCTAATGTTTCTGTTGATCGGATATCTGTTCCTAGCTGAGCCAAGGGTTAATCCTCTTATCCTCTCTCCTCTGATCTCCGGGACCTCTCCTCAGGGTATTATTATTTGATTAATCTTATGACTTCTGGCCTTTATCACATTCAATCAGTCCTCCGTCAATGGACTCTGTCTTCTGTCCGAGCCTCAGGCTCAAAGTGTCTACAAACGATCCTCAAGATGTCCATCAGACCCAGATAAGAATATGCTCTGTTCTCACATCAGATCTCCGTTCTTACCTGTCTCAAAGGTCTCACCTCCGAAAGGCGGCAATTCGAATTGTATTTCTGAGGGTTGCCATTTTGGGCGCTAGTTCTTCAACCCAAGCATTCCCTCCAAAGTAATTGTGGATTCATCATCAACAGCGGGCCGCTTTGTTTGCTTGCCTAGGGAATGACCAAGGAACACTGGTCTCGGCTGCCCGGCACTCTTCTCTGCGGTATACCATCTGCGGGTCATTCTGCCAGGCGAAATGAACAAATATCCGACCCTGAACTGATCAGAACCTGGTTTTTTCTTAAATTGTAATGAACTGAGCTTATTATCCTTTATTGTAACGTTCCTGCTCGGTGCTATGTCATCTGTCCTTGCTGAAAGAATTCCAAAATAGCCAACATTGAAATTCCTTTCTCTGTCAGAGCTGCAATGTAAGAGCCTGGGGCAGCCAGTTTGCCTCCATAAATAAAAAACATAACCGTTACCGTCAAAAAAAAAAAAATTTATTCGCCATGCCTGGTGAGAGATTGGCCAAAAAATTATATATACATATCATATTATTGATAAAATCGCCTTCCATTTTTCCTATATGCCATGGAGATTCGCCCATTTATTATACATGTAAATTTAGGGGGGTTTCTTAAAATTTTCCCTAGCCTGCACCCTTATGGCTTCCCATTCTTATGTTTTACACAAAACCTCACCTAAACCCTTTATTTTACTGACTCTCGGGTATTTTTTTGTTTTAAAATTATTAAACCCCGATAACCCTTTGTAAACCATATTAACCTATGTTTTTGTTTTACCCCGACACTAAAGTTTTAACGCTCCATAACCTTGTGCATGTAATAAAATTCATAACCCTAAGCTTTAATAAAGCCCGGGCCTGCCCCTCGCCTATCACATCATCCAAATACATGTGTATTAAATCTGGGCCATCCGAGAATTTCTCGTAGATCCAACGATCGACACTTCCCCCGCTCCGCGAACATGCACGACCATTAACCCGCGGGGAAGTGGTTTCTCGCCAGCCACGTATCATTATTTCATTGCATCGCTTACCTCATACGGATATCGTTGAGCGCCAAGAGCGGTGTGGGGAAACTGCTTACTGCCCTTCCGGTACGGTCCCCCACTCGTTAACCTGTTCGCAGCTCCCGCTCCCGATAACCGTCCGATCTTTCCCACTGCGATCTGACGGCCCAAATCTGTTTCCACCCGTCTTCCCCGATAGCGCCCTTCGATCAAATCTGCACCGTTCGTTTTTGTTATCAAATGGCTGCTATTGATCCTTGTGCCTCTGTATCATCCATCGTCGCCCGCCATCAGATCTAGGCCGTCCATTTTGTCATCCAACGGACAATATTCATTCGCAGGCCAAAGTCCATTTTTGATGTATTTTGCTATGTTTTTGGCCTGTTTTGTGCACATGAAGAAGGAAGAGATCGTCCCGTACACTATGCATTGAACTCTCAACAACCACAGTTAAAGAGACGGCATGACCAAGGACGATAAGAATGATCCTCGAGCAGTTCAATGACTGCAGCAGTTATTGAAAGTTATGCAGATAATATTTCACCTATTCAGGAAGGACATCAAAGTACAGAAAGAGCCATTTTGTTCATTAAAAACAATCAAACTGTATCAGAGACCCATATCTAATTGTAAATGTGGTTGGTGGCCAGTTATGACCCCTCCACGCATAGGCTAGCAGAGTGTTTTTGTAAACAAATTCTATATATACTCAGAAAAAAGATGCAATGAGGTTGATGAGTGTTATTTTGTTGTAAGCTTCAACTTCTGGAGACTGTAACTACTATGAGACCTCCAGCTTCTAGTCTTCATTTCCAGCTAATACACACTTCTTTTGCTGTCAATTGCTCATTTCTCACTTCTTCTATGTTCCAGGTTGTGCTTGCTATGCAATTATTCATGTGCTGTTGATGTTTAGCATTAGAGGGGTTGTCATCCAACCTCCGTGTCTGAATTTAGCATTTATCATTGAATTTGTATGCAGGTTTCTATTATTTTAATGCTAGAGAGTTGTCATCCTATTTGGGCATTAGGAAATAGAATTTACAGACCTTTTAACTGGTTACAGCCAGCCATCATAGGGTCCTATGCATCTGTTGGTGTGGTCAGTCTTCTCCATCATCACATTTTCTTTAAAACTATGAGTAATTGATGGTTAAAAGCCTTGTAGTCTGGGGGTGTTCACCCATGTCTGGGGTCAAGCATAGTAGAAGTGGTTATCTGGCTTGAATATGCAGCATTTCTTGCATTCATCTACTATTTATCCAACATTTTGTTGAGTTTGTAATGTTCCCGAGCATCTCTGATATACAACCTAGGAGAGTTTCTTGGGGTGATAACATGTGAAATCATGGAGTAAATTCAGAGTGGTACGATTCACCTGAAATTCAACACTTACCTTCCCTTGAAAAATTCATCACCTGATAATAACAGCCTCACCCCATGTCCAACCTTTCATGACCATTATGTGAAATTACTATCTAAACCGTCGCCTCTCCCAATCATTATAGATTTCTTGTACCTACACCAATTCACATTTGCATTCGTGTAATTTTAATGATGAAGCGCAACCCTTTGGGAAATGGTTGATATAATGGAGGGTATGTAGCTCGATCACCATTTGAGTTCTTTTGGCTATGGTATCGTTTTGAAATAGAGAGTGGGTGAATTTGGACAGACATGGTGCCTATAAGGATTAAGCCACGATTCATAGAGATGGAACAGACAACTGAGTACAGGAATAGTCTTTCAATGTTGCAGGAATCTGGGTTTCTCCCGTTCTTGTAGAATTTCGATGGGTTTGACTTAGCTGTGGCAATAGCATTTACCAGACCTTCGATGGGAGTTGATCCAAGGTTGGTTCATTAGAATTTTCAGTAATAGAAGAATCAATATCTCAGGCTACTGGGTTTTTAGCAGTAGAGGAGAAATGGTTCAAGAAGATGAAGCTAGAAAATAAACTATGGTGTTGGTTTGTGGTCAACCCGAAGCAGAAGGTGGACTAGAAGAACAACCTCCAGCGGAACGCCATGATAGGGAAGTGGGAGGATCTCCTGTATGTGTTGCAGAAGTTCCTTACTTGCGAGGGCCACTACTCATTGGAGTTCCTCTACCACATATGCCTACTCTTTCACTTTGAGTTTGGTAAGCTCATCAATTTCCCAGATTGTTTTCTCAGAAGTTTAGAAAATATGGTGAAAGGGGTTCCAAAAGGAAAATCCAATCAGGCCGCATGCAAATTATATCACCATGGGCTGATCATAATCTTAGTTAAGAAAGAGTTGGAATATAGAAGTGTGACTTGGGAGGAATTCTTGAAGGAGTTTCGAGGGCAGAGCGTAGAGAAGTTGACTCAAAAGAAAAGTGCAGAGAAGTCGACTCAAAAGAAGAGTGCAGACAAATTGAAGTAAGCTCAGAAGAGGAGTGTAGGCAAAAACGAGAAATCAGAAACGATGGCCCCGCATCCTATTGAGACCAAGAGGTCGGCCAGGCGAATAACCACCTCCTCAAAGGTGAGTCACGTTTAGTCGACCTCTCCGATATTGTTGGATGACTCGCCACCTTCTTCACCAAGTAAATATAACCTTTCGGTTCTTGCTGAGGCAATAGCTCACACGGTGCTTGATGGTGACTATGTGGAGAAGGAAGACGACACACCCTTGTCGGTCCTCCTTGGCAGAATGAAGAAAAGGAAAGTGTTGTTAAGTACAAGTAAGGACCCCACAGAGGGTCAGATGGATGACAGGGCATAGGGTGCTGAAACCCCTGGTGAGATAGATGAGCAGGGCACTGAAGCCCTTAATAACTCTGAGGAGCAGTGTACTGAAAGCCCTGATAAGGTAAAAATGCAGAGCATTGAGACCCTTAGTAACATTGATATTTCAAGTGTTGAAACCCTTGATGATATTACAATGCAGGAAATGAAAGGTGGTCATGACAACTTTGACCTTCATAGTGATGGCACAAGTCTAGAATCGACTACAGTGCCCGAGGAATTGAGAATGGAGAAATTCACCCTTTGCCTGATTAGTCGTATAGAAGAAATCAAGCAACATGTTTATGGCTTGGAGGTGTTATAAAGAGCTATGAAAGAGCATCATACTGAGCAGAAATGAGCAAACACAGAGTTGGTAGGGGAAGTGAAGGAATAGAAACGACAAGTTAAGGTATGGAAGTATCAGGTTTCGAAGTGTTATGAATGTCTTAAGAAGGTGACCAAGAAACTTAAAAAGGTTTGAAGCAGGAAGTGTTGAAATGTGGCAACAAGAATATTCCAATTTAATTTGTCCTTGAATTAAATTGTGAATTAAAATCGAATTTAGTATTAACAACTACTTGAAAATAATTAATTAAGTTATTTGACTTAATTATTTGGAGAAATTCAAGTTAGAAGTCTTTCTGAAGTCATGTAAGAGTTATCCCTTAAATTAAGGATATAAGCCTTAAATTAAGGAGATAAGATTGAGTTATATTTGAGTTGTAATTATTTAACTCGGCTTACTGAGTTAAGTCCAGTTAAATTAGTTCCAACTATTTGAGAAACAAATAGAGAGTTAAGAGTCAGTTGATGCATGCATGCACTCAACTAGTGTACTCCAGTTAACTGAAGATCCCCTCATCAGAAACTCATGCATGTCTATTCTGAGAAAGTCCCAGATGAGATTAAAGTCAAGGAAAATGTACTATCAGTTGCATGTGTTTTCCTATAAAGAAAACTCATGCAGGTAGAAGGATTCATTCCTTGAGGATTGCGCAGTTCTGACAGTGTGTGATATCAGAGAGTGTTCCACTTGGTTGGAGGTGAATCATCCTACAGGAACAATGCAAGGAATAGGAGCTTAGAGGGTAGAGAGGAAGGCTTGAGAGTAGCCAAGATTGTCTGTGAGCATCTGTGAGGATTGTACTGAGAGTTGGCTAGCTATGAGAGCTAAGGCTTTATATAATTCCTATGTATTTCCACCTTGTATGATAATACAGATAGTGGGGTTTTTAGCTGAGGCTTTCCCCAAAGTACTTTCATGTGTATTGTACATTGATTCTTCTTCTTCTGGTTATATTGTTCATCTTGATCTTTAAGCTTCCACAAATTGATAGTAGAAGTAGGTTATAGTATTCTACTTTGATTTATATTGCATTATTGGGTTAACCTACATACAGATTTTCTACATAGTATCAAAGCTGGATTTGTAGAAATATTCTACATGGTATCAAAGCCAAGTTTAACAGAGCTCTGAATAGTATACTGAGAAGAGAATTTGAAGTTTGAAGTTCAGGGTTGCAGGTGAAAATCGAATTCTTATCATACTTCAAGGTTGGCCACTGTTGTTCTATGGCTTGAGACTCGAGTATGCCTTGGAAGGTAGCTCGAAGTACATATCATGGAAAGATAGAATGGAGGCTATATTAGAAGACAATGGCTTGAATGATTTCATTGATCAAGAAATCCCAAAGCCAGCTTCAACTAATGCACAACAGTTGGCTGAGTGGAAGAAGTGTGTGGCGAAGGCGAGATAGATCATCCTTGAGGGAGTTTGAGACCATATTGTCTCGAGTCCCCATGGGAATGATACTCCATTTTCAATGTGGAAGACATTGAAGGACCTCTACCAGAACAATAGCGACCAGAGGAAATTGGCACTCAAGGATAAGCTTCGAAGAATCAAGATGGAGAAGGGCGATACTATTTCCACATATCTGAACAAGCTCACCACCTACAGAGATGAGCTTGGAAGTGTGGGAATAACTACTGCCAATGATGATATGGTGAGCCTCACTCTCCTTGGCCTTCCAAAGAGTTGGAATAGCTACCAAGACTCTATGAATGGAAGGGAGAAACTGTCGGATTGGGAACGACTATGGTCGGATCTTATGCAAGAGGAGATCAGGAGCAACACATGAGATGCTTCTTCATCCAAGGATGATGATGAAGAAAATCTTGCCTTAGCAAGTAAGGCAGGGAAAGGGAAGGGGAAGGCTTCCCATTCCAAATCCAATTCTTCTCATGGAGGGAAGAAGGGTGACATGTCTAAAGTGATATGCTTTAATTTTCATGAGATGGGACATTATGCGACTAATTTCCCATCAAAGAAGTCCAAGAAGGGATCCTCTGAAGGATTAGAAGGTGAAGCATTAGCCTCCTAGTTCGAAATGGAATTTACCCTTATCGCATGCATGGTGTCATCGCTGATGGGTTGTGTTTGGTATCTTGACAATGGAGTCTCATTCCACATGACCGGTGATAAAAGTTTATTCAGTGCCTTGGAGGAGAAAGAACTCAATATGCGCATAGAGATAGGTGACGATGGAAGGTATAGTGTTTTAGGAGTGGGCACGGTTGCTTTTCAGAGGGAGCATGGACTTCCTATCACCTTGACAGATGTGATGTATGTGCTTGGAACGAAGAACTTGGTATCGGTCGTGATGTTGGAGGACAAAGGCTACAATGTTGTCTTCAGTAAAGGAAAGGTGTTCCTAAGACACATAGCCACAGGTCAGACCAAGAGGTTAGGGATTCGGGTGAAGAATCTCTATAAACTAGAGGTAGATGATTGTGCAACATTGAGTACTAAAGCAAAATTGGTGCAAAGCCAAGACATTGATGAGTTGTGGCACAGGCGGTTGGGCCATTTGCATCATTGGGCTTTGAGGATAATGCAACAGATATCTACAGGACTTCCCAAAGGTAAACTTGAGCAAGTTGACCACTGCAAAGGTTGTACCTTGGGAAAGTACACCAAGTCTTCCTTTCATGATCGAGACAGTCGAGCAGAGGATATCTTAGAGCGAATTCATACTGATGTGTGTGGACCATTCTCAATGGCATCCACAATGAAGAAAATGTATTATTTGATTTTCATTGATGACTATTCTCGTAAATGCTGGATTTATTTCATGTAGAAGAAGGACCAAACCTTCACAAAGTTTTGTGAGTTCAAAGCTTTGGTCGAGAAAGAGTTAGGGAAGAAGATAAAGACCTTGAGAAGCAACAATAGTGGAGAATATGTCTCTCAAGAGTTTAAGGACTTCTGTTCAGTGGAAGGAATTAAATAAGAGTTGATGACACCTCATAACCCACATCAGAATGGGGTGGCCAATAGGAAGAACATAACTATTATAGGGGTAGCATGGGGAATGCTGCATGAACAAGGCCTACCACTTCATTTTTGGGTTGAGGCATGCAACACAGTGGTCTATTTGCAAAATAGAAGCCCACATCGCATACTTGGGATGAAGACACCAGAGGAAGCTTTCTCCGGTAAGAGACAAGATGTGGGTCACTTCAGGATATTTGGATCATCGGTATATTGTCATGGGACAAAGGATGCACGGAAGAAGTTTGAATCGACAACAGAGTTGGGGATACTTGTGGGGTACACTGATACACCTCACAACTATCAATTGTACTTGCCTACCAGTCTGAGGACACTGGTTCACAGAGATCTCAAGTTTCATGAGTAGAAGGCCATGTGAGTTTCCCTTGAGAGGGAGCTCCAACTATAGGCTGTGGAGGAACTGTTGGTTCCTAAGGAGGAGGAGCCTTAGACTAATGTGGAGCAGCTGCATGCAGAGGTTACATGAGTGGAGACATCCACTAAAGCAGAGTCTTCTAGAGATGGATGGAAGCGCACAAGAGAAGCTGCCAGATTGTTGAAGGATGTGAGAGAGAATGTGGGAGCACCATCTTCTCAGCGCAGAAAGAGGAGGTCACCTGAGAGGAACACTAGATACATGGCCCTTGTTGGGGAATGTGTTGAGACCAAGCCATCTTATTTGAGGAAGTAGTGTAGTAGCCGATTTGGGTTGATGCTATGGTGGAGGAGTATGACTCCATAGTTCGTAACAATGTTTGGGACATGGTTCCAAGACTAGAGAACAAGTCAGTTGTGAGTTCCCGTTGGATTTACAAGGTAAAGCAAGCTGCTGATGATAGGAGGATCATGTTGCTGCAATATATTTTGATAGAGGAGAAAGATGTTGACATTTTGATAAAGGCATTGTCAAAGTGTAAATTCGAGTTTCATAGAGACAGAATCAGGGTGGCAGATAATCCCTTTCTTGTTGAGAGGGAGTGTTGAAATGTGGCAACAAGAATATTCCAATTTAATTTGTCCTTGAATTAAATTGTGAATTAAAATCGAATTTAGTCTTAACAGCTACTTGAAAATAATTAATTAAGTTATTTTGACTTAATTAGTTGGAGAAATTCAATTAGAAGTCTTTCTAAAATCATACAAGAGTTATCCCTTAAATTAAGGAGATAAGATTGAGTTATAATTAGTTAACTCAGTTTACTGAGTTAAGTCTAGTTAAATTAGTTCCAAACTGTTTGAGGAACAAATAGAGAGTTAACAGTCAGTTGATGCATGCATGCACTCAACTAGTGTACTCCAGTTAACTGAAGATTCCCAAATCAGAAACTCATGCATGTCTATTCTAAGAAAGACCCAGTTGAGATTAAAGTCAAGGACAGTGTACTATCAGTTGCATGTGTTTTCCTATAAAGAAAACTCATGTATGCAGAAGGAATCATTCCTTGTGGATTGCGTAGTTCTGACAGTGTGTGAGACCAGAGAGTGTTCCACTTGGTTGAAGGTGAATCATCCCAAAGGAACAGTGGAAGGAAATAGGAGCTTGGAGGGTAGAGAGGAAGGCTTGAGAGTAGCTAAGATTGACTGTGAGCATTTGTGAGGATTGTACTGAGAGCTGGCTAGCTGTGAGAGCTAAGGCTTTGTATAATTCCTATGTATTTCCACCTTGTATGATAATACAGATAGTGGGGGTTTTAGCTGAGGCTTTCCCCAAAGTATTTTCATGTGTATTGTGCATTGATTCTTCTTCTTCTGGTTATATTGTTCATCTGGATATTTAAGCTTCCACAAATTGATAGTAGAAGCAGGTTATAGTATTCTGCTTTGATTTATATTGCATTATTGGGTTAACCTACATACAGATTTTCGACATGGTATCGGAGATGGATTTGTAGAAATATTCTACAGGAAGGCAAAGATAATGAAAGCAAGGATCACTATATAAGTTTAGAATTAAAGGGAGGCCCTTCTATTTTGGTTTTTTTGTAGCAGCTAAAGGTTGTGTGAGGACCCACAATAGCTTAAGGAGGGGAGGATGTTGGTAGGCTAAATTTCTTCATTTTTTAACCCTTTTCCCTTCAAAACCATAACTTGATAACTTTGTTTTAACCTTGCAAACCCCCTTATTCCTGCATTAGTCCAAGAATCATGTCCCTTCCTGCACCAGCCTTATGTTTCATGTTTAAGGGTTACAAATGTTCCTAATTAATCATTTTCATATATTTTATGCCTTTAAATATTTGCAACTAATAATTCTCTTCCCAGAAGTATTTGATAGACAATGAATTAATCATTTTGTTAGCATGGTCGAGTGCAGGTAGGATTCCTGCACCACTGGTGAATCTTCAACTATGTGATAGCTCACCACTCCATGCAGACATCATGTTCTGGAACCATTAAATCAAGTTGGGCTCGGGGCATAAAGGAAAATTAGGGATATGGTGGAGATTAGGTCGTCGGTTGAATACCTAGAATAGCATTTTGTTATAGCCGAAAGTCTTAGGATGAGTTGTTGTTGTTATTTTGTTATAGCTGAAAGGCTTAGATTGGAACGCTTGTTGTAATTTGGTTACGACCGCAGGCCTGAATGAATGTATAAAATGTAGGACTTCAATAGAAAATGGTAGCGCGTGATAGATATAGCAAGGATACTATGATTCTGTCCTTTTGTAATTTTTCTTATATCGCCCTCGTTCTAGGCTGGATTAGAATTGATGATGTATATTTGCTGATCATTAATAGGAAGGAACTACGCCATGATTTCTAAATCTTGCACTATAATTTTGTGTTGATGCATTTATTAAAGAGCTGAGTCTTTACGTTTCCTAAACAGGGAAATGAGTTGGTTGGCTAGAGCCCAGCCAACCCAACTCATTCCCCCTCATGTTCTTCTCTTTTTTTGATTAGGGTGTGTTAATTACTTTTAATACAAAGTGTGAAGTAAACAGATGTTTCTTTTATCTTTCTGCAAAGTTTGAATTTGATTTCATTACAGTATTATGGATCCATGGTGTGCAATTTCGATTGAAGTTTAATCTTATGATTCCTTCTTTGAAGTTTAATCTCGTTTTCTGCCTGGATCGTGCAAGCACACATTCATGCACTAGTGCATTTACAGTTTCTTATATTGATTCTTTTGGTTCATTGCAGTAATGGTCTTTTTTTTTATTTGATAAGTCTTAATGTGATTCTAAAAAGCGTGATTTCCATTATGAAGTTCTTTTGATATTTTGAATTAAACACACTTATGATAATTAGAAATAGAACGCTATTGCAACACACGCTAGTTTGTTCCTGCACTT
This sequence comes from Pinus tabuliformis, assembly GCA_031772625.1. NCBI lineage: Eukaryota > Viridiplantae > Streptophyta > Pinopsida > Pinales > Pinaceae > Pinus > Pinus tabuliformis. Next base: position 44,264,762 of record CM062819.1, read on the forward strand.
CATGCTATTTAGGAAAGATCTGATTCATGCGTAATAATTCTTAAGGGAAATATTTCTGAGTTCAAAGGTTATGAATGCATATTAGTTCGTGTGGATAGCTATTAAATGATTCAAGCATGTTGTCACAAATAAATGATCTCTTAGATTACATACAAAAGTTACTTAATTAAAGAAGAGTGTGCTTTGACTTTGGGAATGAATTCTTGTTTTAGATATTAAGATTAGTCGAAACATATTTCGGTTTAAGGAATTTATTTTGAAGTTTTTTTCATCTTTGCAAACTATTTTTCCTAGTTAACACATTCTTTAATTTCTCGAAAGAAGGATTGGAAAACTTTGTACAGGAACCTTTGTCCCGGTACAGGAATCGATCCCCTGATATAGGAACAGAGTGCTCTAGCCTTGAGGCTTAGAGTTCTTTCATAAAGAAATAAATATTTAGTACATTTGTAAAATATACTCCCAACACCTAAGCTTTGTTCTGGTAATAGTGAAAGCACATTGCAGAAGTACATGAATAATAACTTAGTACAGGAGGAAGATCTATAAGAGTCAGATATCTTCAAGGGTCCAATTACTAACCTGGCACACAACTATACTGAAGATAAACATAGATTTACATTTTCAAAAATTGTTGCAAGAGGTTTTGAGAATTCCTTTCATTTGTTTTCCTGCAAAAATACTTTCTTTCATATTCCAGCACTAGAATATCTTTGGTGTAAATTGTCGGGTGATCTTTTCTTTTTTATTCTACAAGATTGCAATTAAGGAAGTAAGAATAGATTTTGGAAAATTTCATATCATTTCTAGCATTTCCTATGCTTCGTATCTAATTTTACGAAACCCCCGGGTTGACAATTAAGTGTTGAAGGAGTCTGCTTGACAGCAATTCCTGCACCCAACACCCCTCAGGAGTTAGTTCTTAGCTATTTTTGTATTATTTTTTGATATTTAAACCCCTTTCATGTATTTAGAAAGGGGTCTAGAAATTTTATTTTAAACTCTTTAAAAAAATTCACATTTTTACTTTTTAAAGCTTTTCTTTAATTTTTGAAGATCTAGTCTATGAAAGTTTATATGAGAAAATTTATTAAAAAATACACTTTTGTTTTTTCGTGATCAATATTGGAGAAGACACATGGATTGCAGCCTTCTTGTTTATGGATGAGTCATCTCACATCGGGTAATTTTATCATTGCATAGTGATTATTTTATAAATGATTAAGCTGTTTCTTTTATATGTTTATTGTTTGTAAATTATATTTTAATACAACCTGTTATTCCTTCACTTTTTAATTATAGCTGAGTTGCCATCTTTTAATTTTTGATAAGAAAAAATTCTGTTAGATATTTGATGCGATATATTTTTACAACTAACCATTTTGATTAACTATTTAATTGAAATAGTTGTTTTATGAATGTTTTAGTATGAATAATATTTATTGTCATTCAAGGTAGTCATTTATCTATATTGCACAAATATTGATTTAAACCCAAGTAAATAGTAAATATAGTTTAGTTTGATTTTTTTGTTGAAACCACCCTCATCTACCAAATAAACTTTGATAATCAAATGCATACCCCATCCTACCTTCTTTTTCAAATAATGGGAAACTGGTCCCATAAATTCAGTCGAAGCCACCAATCCAAACGGATAAGGGATGGTATTTAAATCCACGACCGGGTGGTTATTGCCAATGTTGTTGCAGCGAATTTTGAGGCTTCAACGTTTTGGCGCTAGAAGGAGGTTCAAGGTTATGAATGGAAATCAAATCTAAATCAGAAAGCCATTCTAAGAGTAAAACTCCCTCACCATCACCTACAATGTGTCGGTCACATTCTAGATCTCCAAATCGAAAACATGAAGTTGTGAAAAAATCTTATCCACTAGTGTTTCCCCAAAGAAATCAGATCAACCTTCCTCTGCAGAAACTCCTGAAGTACAATATTTAATTCATAAATTAGAAGGGATTTCTATGTCTCAAGAATAATTGGAATTATCTCAAGCCAACGTTTCTTCACATTTTCCTTCCTCTCGAAGATTAACTAGATCGCAGAGTGAAAAATTTGGAATACCTCCATTTGAATTTCCTCCACCTCCTCCTCAAAGGAAAACTAAGAAATTTGAGTCTAAAACTCATAGTGAGATCCTTTCACCATCACCACAAACTCCCTCATTTATTCAATCATCTTCATCTCAAACTCACTCTATGCAGTCATCCACTTCACCATCTCAAATATTATTTACATCGGTACAGGAGCACAATCTTCCTCCACCCAATCAACTTCTACTATTGGTACGTCTTCTTCTACACAGATACCCATAATGTCTCAAAGACCATGGAAAAATCTAGGAGTTGTTCAAATGGCAAAACCATTACATCCATTACCTACCCATCCAGAAAAATGGTTTCCAAAACTCAATCCTGATGATGGTCTTCCTGTCGAAGAACATATAAACAACTTCATGTTATCTATAAATCTAGATGGAGTCGTAGAAGAATATTTTGTTTTACGACTATTCCCTTATACTTTACAAGGATCAGAAGGATCTTGGTACTTTTCGTTACCGCCTGGTTCCATTGATAATTGGAACATATTTCAGGAACAGTTCCTAATCAAGTCTGGAGATGATTTCTTAACAACTACTCTTGTTAATGATCTCTCCAACTTAAAATTTGAATCTAGAGAGCCAATTAAGGATTTCAATTCACGTTTTAACAAATTAATAAATAACATCCCACTGGCATCCAGACCAAGTGCTGAAATACAGAATGAATGGTACATTTATGCTCTCTCCTCAAATGCAACGATTTTTGTTGATAGAGCTGCCAAGACAACCTTGGCTGAAAACATGAAAGAAGCTATAGTTGTAGAGAAACTAATTTTATCCTTAGAGAAGAAAATGCATTAGAAGAAAGAAAATCCAAAAAGGTCACCTTCAAAGACGAGCACAAAAAGAAAACACCTAAATATCCTTACAATCTTGAAGGTATGCAAAAAGTACTTAAAACCATGTCCAATGAAATGGTTGAAATAAAGAAGCAAGTAGCTGAAACTTCTTCTAGAAAACCCTTTAGATCTTTTAAAAGAAATCCTATCTCTAATTCTAAACCCCCAGATACAATATCAAATGTTGAATTAGATTTGGAAGAATAAGAAGTATCAATAGCTGATGAACAAACTAATGATGAAGAGATAGTTTAAGTACATGAAATGTGGGATTTCATTCCTTCTTTGTCGGACAACAAAGAAGAAGAAGAAGCTTTACTTGTTGCCACCAGAAGCAAGAGCATTATTGATTTTCCATAGACAAGTCAGAAACGAAAACCATCAACTCCTGTTGTCAAAGAAAAAGAAATAGGTAATAAATATTCTCCCAAGTCTACTCAGACATCTCCTCCTCAATCTAATTCTTCACCTTCAGCAAAACCTTGTTAATCTTTGACGATATGGAATACAACATAGTTGAAGATATGAAGAAGACCAGAGTTAATATTACACTATATGATCTTGACAAGTTGAAACATCAGCAGAAGCTATTTCTCAAGGAACTAAATGCAATCCCCACTTCTCCTCTTCCTACTGCTGTAATTTCTTAGGCTGGTCAAGGAATGGGTAAGTGTCCCACTACTTCATAGGATAAAGTTAAATCAACTAATGTTGCTCTAAATGGTGGTAGATCTAATTCTCATACTTCTCCTTTTCTTTTGACTTTTTAAATCTTTAATAAGAATTTTTACAATTATTTAGATCATTATGGGGCTTAATCCAACATTATGCCAAAAACAGTTTGCGTGAAATCAAATGTTTTACCCCAGAAATTTGTTGTTCACATTGTATAGTTAGATCGAACACAAGTTGAAGTCATAGGAGAAATTAATTTAGTTACCATCATACTCTCATAAAAACTAAGATCATGTCAAGTAATTGACGTACTAGTCACTGATATTCCTGTATTTTATGGCTTGATCCTCAGTAGAGATTGGTCCGAAAAGTTTCATGGCAATTTCGCAATAGACTGGTCTCAGATGTGGCTTCCTTACAATGGTAAGCCAAATCAAATAAGGATCGATTGGGAACAGAATTTAAAGTATACTATGACTGAACTTGAAGGATAAAATGAGGTCGTTGCATACAACAATAATATCATTGGAAATTATTTAGTTGAATCATTTTTGGGAAATTTTAATGCACAAACTTCACCTTTTTTGGAAAATTATGTTACATCACAAATTGAAAATTATTTGCAAACAGATTCTTCCAAATGTATCAATTTTGTAGATAAACTTGTAGTTAATTCTTTGTTTTGGAAATTATTTTTTGATGGATCTAAATCTAATGATGGAGCAGGGGCAGGTTGCATATTAGTTAGCCCTGAAGGAGAGAAAACTATGTTGGCATGAAGGCTTGAATTTGAATGCATAAATAATACTGCTGAGTATGAGGCATTAATTCAAGGATTGTACAAATCCATAGGCCTTGATATCAAATACCTTCAAGTCTTTGGAGATTCTGAAATCGTGATTAAATAGGTAAGGAACACTATTCACTGCCTTTCTGGACATTTAAAGCATTATCAATCATTAGTCTAGGACCTTACCTCACATTTCTTAGCATTTAATATTTCTCCAATTCCAAGACTTCAAAATGCAAGCATTGATATTTTGGTTAACATTGCATCCAAACTCATACCACCAAAAAATTATAGTCCTGGCCGATTTTCTATAGAGTTAATTTTTAGACCTTCTATTCCCAATAGTATCACCAATTGGTGAGTTTTAATGATGATCCAGATATCATAAACTTCTTAACATATGAAGGATCATATGATAACTAGATAATAGATGAATACCAACATGATAGCCAACTCAAACAAAATACAAGTGAAAATCCCATACCCAAATCTGTAGTTAAGCTGGAAGATCTGTATGATCTTAAAGACAGATTCAAGAAACCAACTAACTCAAAACTTCAAAGTTCAACATTGAGGTTTGAATTAGTAAATCTTGGAACTAATCTTAAACCACAAAATATTAATCTAGGTCTTGGTCTTGCACCCGAAGAAAGGTTAGCCTTCATTTATTTGTTGAGAAGATATAAAAATGTTTTTTCTTGGAATTATGATGATCTCAAAATGTATGATACTTCTATCATACGTCACACTATTCCTATGATATTTGATGAAAAACCTGTACAACAGAAATTGAGAAATATTCATCCAAATTTGGAAAACCAAATCAAATATGAATTAAATAAAATTATTAAAGACAAAATCATTTTTCCTGTTAGACATTCAACGTGGGTTTCTAACCTAGTACCAGTTAGGAAAAAGAACGGTGATATTTGAATTTTCATAGACTTTTGCAATCTCAACAAAGCTTGTCAGAAGGATAACTTTCCACTGCCTCCTATGGAACATATACTGCAGTCAGTTGCAGGATCAAAATTAATGTCTTTTCTCGATGGATTTTTAGGTTACAATAAAATTCTCATACATCCAGATAATCAACTAAAAACCACATTCAAAATCAAATGGGGAACATAAGCTTATCAAAAGATGCCATTTGGATTAATCAATGCTGGTGCAACATTCTAGAGAGCCATGGATATAGCTTTCAAAGTCTTGGTAAATAAAACTGTAGTCATTTATTTAGATGATATAATAGTATATTCAAAGAAGTGCAGTAATCATTTAAAGGACTTAAAACAAATCTTTGAACGTTGTAAAAGGTACGAAATTTCTCTAAACCCAAAGACGTCTTACTTTGCTTTAAGTGAAGGTAAGCTTCTTGGATTTATTGTATCTAAAGATGGAATTCACATAGATCCTAATAGGATAAAAGAAATTTCTTAAATCTCTTTGCCTCACAACAAAAAGTCCATGCATTCTGTTAGGTTCCTATACCAATAGGAGTCATAATTTTTGAATGGCTGGGACTAAACCTATAATATGTACATACCTTTGCTTTCTGCAAATGTTTTCCATATACAAAAAATTAAAAAATGTAAAGAGGGTATGTCCTAAAAGAATAATCAAAGGACAAAAAGAATAAAAAGGTCAAAAAAGATAAAAAATATGAACCCCAAGAAAAGAAAAAAGACCATGAAAGTGAGCAAGTCAAAATGACACTACTATTCACTTTTGGTGCAAAATAAATGATTGTATAAAGTTTGTAATATTTGCCACAATTCATGATAGTCAAAATGTTTAAACTTGGCTATTTCATGTTTCAATTTCATGTCTATAGATAGAGAATAAAAATCTAACCAAACTATTTAATCTTGGCAGATAATTAAATAGGTAGAGTAATTAAAAGGAGCTCAACTGTTTAAACTGAGCCCTAGATGTAATAAGGTTAGATTTAGTTAGTTTACTATTGTAAAAAGAAAGAAAAATGTTTGATAAGGGTTTGCTAGCTCAAATGCACCCTAATAAAGAGAAGTGAAAATGGTAGGATGAGTAGGTGGGTAAGTAGAAGAAAGGTTGCAGAAGTATGGTGATTGATCAAACAAAAACATGTTTATCATCTTGTTTATCATAAAAGTTCCGAATGTGAATAGGCACTCAAGCATGCAAATGGATATTAAAGTAAATTAATTAATTTTCCTCATTCATTTCACCTTTCACTTAACTAATTCCCCACAATAAAGTTTAAAGCACTTAAAAACCCTAAGTCAAAGAGGCTCAGAGCATTTCTCTGACTTTTGGAGGGACCAGACCCTCGGCTCAAAGACTTATGGGCAATAAGTACTAAAATCCCCTCATAAAACTTCATTCCTCCCTTAAATTCATTCATTTTCCCTAAATAATACTCTTTCCTAAGCTTAAAATGCTTTTACCTAAAAAAAGTGTTCATTCCCTCACATAAATCATTTTCATATCAAAAACCTACAAAAACACTATATCCTAAGTTTTTATGTTAATATTGGAAAAGAATTAAAAACATGAAATAACATATACTTAGGGTATTGTGCCCCTTTCCACTCATTTTACTAATTACTAATTTATTTATTAAATCCCGAAAAAAAACCCTTTTCCCGTATATATTTAACTCTCGAAATATTAATAAACCCTACCCTAGTTTAATTATATAAACTATAATATTACCTGAAACCCTGAAAATCCACTAACTAATCAACTTGCGACTAAGTTAGTCTAAAAACCCCAATTAAATCCTGCTGCTAATCACCCCAATACCTTAACCCCGCCTTAATCCCTCATTAAATCAAAAACCACTATGCTTAAATTCCCACCAGGCCCCCCACTACCTTCCGTGCAACTCCACTGCTTGATCGCTGCACGATCGCTCCCCTCCACATCTAAAGGTCCTCATCCATTTTGGAAGGGTTGACGTCCGAACATTACCAGCCCGAAATGGGTTGTTTTCCGTTGGGCCCTCGAGGTGACGTGTTGCTAAATGAATGGAATCGGGCGGCCTCCCACCAATACCACCAAGCGCCCAAAAGCGGTGTGAAGGAACCCACTTATTTCCACCTCGCCACATGCCAAAAAAGCCACTATTCACCCCGATACCCAACACATGACCACTATTCACCTGTACCCGCCAAAATTAACTTTTTGTGCATAAAGCCAAAAAGCCACAAATCATTCGTTTTTATCATTTTCTCAACTGTAAGCCTCCATGCACGCACCTGTGAATGTCGAAGCTGTCAACCCACATACAATTGCACCCTGAAGATGCTACAAAGCTCCTAGATTGCCTTCCAGCTTGTTCGAAGCCTTCTCGACCATTCACAGTTGCCATTCACCCGTTCAGACCTAGTTTTCTTCAATTCCAGGTATTTAAGCTACAATTCACTGAAAAACCCTGTCAATTTCAGAACCAGTTGCTGATTTTTCTTAATTAAAATAACAAAGGAACTCTGGTAACACAAACCCACCCAGAATTGAACCACCATTTCCCTAACAGACTGAAAATTTTCCTCCCCCATTCTCAAATCCACAAGAACTAAGAATGGCCGCCCCAATCGTCATGGATGTCAGACCTATTTCCACTCCTCACCTGGACCTAGACCACCTCCCCTTGGCTGATAAATATTTCGAAATCAAGGACACCTCTATCCATGAATCCCCTCTAAAATTATACTGTTGATACAGAGATCAAAACCTGAACCATGCTAATAAAATTGGTCTTTGGGAGTCCAATTTGCCTAAGTACTAATTCCCTGAAGTTCACATCTTCCCAGAACTTGTCCATTACTGCCATGAAAATTATATCCCCAGTCAAAGAGCACTAATGTCCCCTAACCAAGCCATACTTTTCACCATCACTACTGAATCAATTAATGAAATGCTGCAACTTCAGCTAGGACGAAACCTAACCCCTATCTCAATTGGAAACCTATTAGACCGATTCCCCAAGCTTACCACTGTAAAACTTGCTTAGATGTTCCAAACCTTCATCAGGGAGGAAAAGTATGTTCCAAAAGATCATCCTCCATATGTGTATACCATATTTTCCCAATTTGGCCAGGACATTATAGCAATGATATCCAATATCCTAGATTATACCACCAGTGAGTATATAGATGAAATCATCCTAACATTCATGTCCATCTCCACTCCAGGACAGCCTCCTGCTATCATGTATGATTATGCCAAGTTTATAGTCGATAGGATGCATGACCAATTTCTTAGAATGAGTATTGAGAGAATCTTCAAGTATTCCTCTATTTTGTATCACCTTTTTCTATACTACCAAGCAGATAAGTTCCCCTTTACTCTCCAGAAACTTGACACAAAAGGTCACCCTAGATCAGTAATTTTCTGGACTCCACTGATCCATAAATGTGATTCTCCATATTCATATATAGACTTCATAGACCTATTTATACATCCCATTGTGACAACGCTGCTAGGAAGCTCTCCTCCAAGGATCAGTTCAGATATAAGGAGGATCCTGCAACTCTCAAAGCAGCACAAAAGTGGAGGATTGGTACTTGTACCAAAACCACATTGAAATTAGGATTTATGGCCATGAGCTGGCCCCTTATAAACTACCCAAATACCTCCCAATGAGGTTATTTTCTCTGGAAACCAGCTCACAAAAAGATAGAAAAGATAGATCAACGCCTTAGAATTCAGCCTCTTCGAGGGGGCAACCTCCTTTACATTATGCAAATGAATGATTCCTTGATGATTCAAATTAAAAAACCTCCTTTCTATATATAGGAATCTAAGGAGTCACAATATAACCCAGCTGACCTAACAATAATAATATAAAGGCACAAAAATAACAATAGAGGGATTCTATGGGGCACAGTAATAACAATATGGGAACAATAGGGGCACAACAATATTAATAAGGGATACAACTACAATAGTAATGGGGTAATCACTAGTATTATAGGGACCTAACATGCCCTTCTCCTTCAAAAAAGTGTTGTCCTTAATGCTTGAGTAGTTCTGGATGCTTCTGTATAAAATTCTCATTCTCCCATGTGGAATTTTCAACGGATAAGTTCTTCCACTTGATGAGATACTTTGAAATTGATCGTTTTCATAGCTGTCAAGTTCTTGTTTCTATGACTGTTTCTGGTTCGAATGTAATTTTTCCTTCCTCGTTAAGTTCTGGTCTTGTTTTTGTGACTGCTTCTGGTTCGAATATAATTTTTCCTTCCTCGTCAAGTTTTGGCAATATTGTTTTAACAGGGAGCTTGTCACCTATAACCTTCTTTAAACATGAAACATGGAAAACTGGGTGCACTTGAGAAGCTGCAGGAAACTCCAATTTGTATGCCATAGTACCAATCTTTTGCAACACCTTGTACGGACCATAATACTTTGGTGATAATTTATTATCCTTCTTAACTTGCTTGAGGGACATTTGTTTATATGGTTGTAGCTATAGGAATACCCAATCACCTACATCAAAACTTATTTCGCTGCGATGTTGATCTGCCTGTTGTTTCATTCTATTCTGCGCCAACACGAGGTTATCCTTTAAGAGTTGGAGGACTTGTTGTTGATGCTCGATGTGATGTTCCACTGCTTGAACCTTAGAATTTTCTCTTAAATATGATGTGATGGATGGTGGCTGATATCCATAAAGTGCCATAAATGGGATCATTTTTGTTGCTGTATGGAAGGAAGTGTTATACCACCATTCAGCCAGAGGCAACCATTTGACCCATTGTGTCTGTTTATCAGATACAAAGCAACGAAGATATCCTTCCAAACATTTGTTTACTATCTTAGTTTTCCCATCAGATTGAGGATGATAAGATGAGCTATGAGCTAACTGAGTACCGAGACAAGAAAATAATTCTGTCCAAAAATTTCCAGTGAGAATGGGATCTCTGTCACTTACAATAATCTTTGGGTTTCCATGTAGCTTTTGAATTGTTTCCATAAATGCAGTAGAAATTGTACTAGCTTTAAATGGATGTGATAATGCACAAAAGTGTGCATACTTGGTAAGCCTGTCAACTACCACCACGATGACACTCTTTCCCTCAGACTTGGGTAAACCTGTGATAAAATCCATTGAAACCTCCTCCCAATGTTGGCTTAATGGATAAAGGTTGTAATAGACCCCAGGTCTTAATTGTTTCAACTTTATTTTGTTGGAAAACCAAACATTCCACTACAAACTTTTGAATATCTGATTTAAGGCCATCCCAAAAAAATTCCTTCTTAACCCTGTGGTAAGTTTTTAAAAATCCTGAGTGCCCTCCTAAGGGAGAAGTGTGCAATTCCATAAGAATATTTTGCTTGAGTTGGGAATTCTTACTGAGGTATAAGAGATATTTGTACCATAACGAATCATTTTTCCAGCTAAATGTATCAGATGTACTGGAATCTTGTTGCTTTCTAATAAGTGCCCACACTTCTTCATCATTCTTCCATTCCTCCCTTGCTTCGTTTATCCAATCTGGTTGGATAATAGAAATGGCGCACAACAATGCTTCCACATCCTCATCCTTTCTTGAGAGTGCATCTGTGTTATAGACATATTTGGGCACTGCAACCCCAATCACATATGTCCATAAACCAAGGGCTTCTAAGTCCCTAAAAGTGTTGTTTCATACCCTAAAAGAGGAAGTTCAGCTGATTACATCAACTCCCAGAAGTTTTCCATGAGAAACCACTCATAACTGGTCAAAGCAAGACCATACAGACTGCCCAGTGCAAAGGGTGCGATGCATCTCACCTGCCACCTGCAAAAAGTATGATGCATACTGGAAAGCCCTTTTGTAGGGTGCGATGAGCGAGATCATACAAATGGCACAAGTAGTTTGCTAAGTGGAGAACCTGAGAATCTTCTAGAAGTTGCTCATTTGACACTTGCCTCCCTGAGTTCGCCCAAGGATGAGTAAGAGATCATGAAATCTCCAAGTGGAACCAAGAACTATCAGAGAGATGACACTAATCAAAATCCCAGAATCTGACTCACCACCCTACAAATATCTATAAATAGATCCCTCATCCCAGAGATCCAAAGGTTGGGATTTGGTAATTTGCAAAGAGGTGCTGTTGGTTTCTCTTTGAAGACATTGTTGGGTGATCTTGCTTTGTGTGAGGTGAAGAGGGTTTTCAAGCTGGGAGGATGGCGCTGGGTCAGACCAAGTGGTTCTAATCCTCTCTTCTACTATTACTAATAAAGCTATTTGATTTTTCCTCCATATTCTTGTATATCTCTGAATATTGTGTTGATATATGCATTTTTATGGTCTATATATATCTGATCCTATATTGTTAACAGTGAAATATCTTTATGCTTTGATGGTATTATGCTGTTGTGAATCTACAGGTGCTCTTTGAAGCGGGACAAGTAAGGAAGCAGTGGTGAGATTCTATCAAAGGGGAAAGGAAACAAGCAAGGAGCCAAGCGGAAGACTGAAGTTGGTACTCTCTGCTTCTTTCTTATCTCTCTCTCGTAAAGGAAAAACAAGTAACTTTAATCTGTTTGTTTCTAAGATAGCTACCCGTCTTAGTGGGACTAGCAGCTCTGAATAGACACTAGATTTCCTGATAACAATCTGCCACCACATTTTGCTTCCCTTTTTTGTAGATGATTTCAAAGTCATAACCCAACATCTTTGTGACCCACTTTTGTTGCTCTTCAGAGGATAACCTTTTTTCTAAAAAGTATTTAAGGCTATCATGATCCATTTTTACCTTGAAGTGTCTTCCCATTAGGTAGGGTCGCCATTTCTTAAGTGCATGTAGTATTGCCAACATTTCCTTCTCATAAATAGCTTTGTGTAAAAAATTTCCCTTGATTGGACGACTTTCAAAAGCAATGGGTCTTTCATCTTGCATTAAAAAAGCACCAATTCCATTTCCTAAAGCATCACATTCCACAATAAAGGTTTTTGTGAAGTTCGGTGTAGCTAAGACTGGTGCTTGGCACATTGTTGTTTTAAGATGTTCGAAGGCCTTTGTTGCTTTTGGAGTCCATGAAAATGCATATTTCTTCAATAATGTTGTTAGAGGTGCCGCTATTCTCCCATAATTCTTAACAAACTTGCGATAATACCCTTTCAACCTGAGAAATCCTCGCAGATGCTTTATGGATGTGGGGATTTTCCATTCCTTAATGGCTTTAATTTTGCTAGGGTCTACCTTAACTCCTTCATGAGATACAATATGACCCAGATATTCCACCTCTTGTAGTCCAAAAGAACATTTGGATATTTTTGCATATAATTGTTGTTGGGTTGTGTTATATTCTTTCCACGTAGTTAATAGGGGGTTTGAAGGGCACCCTTAACCCCACTTTATGGGGTCCGGGGCAGCGCCTCGGAAAATTTTGGTTTTGGACCATATGTTAGGTTGGGCGGACCCACCTATGGTTTTGCGCATGATTTTCGCACATGTTTTTTTGGACGCGATGGTTTTCGGTCCATGGTATTGGATGCTTTGGCATGTATACATATGTATTGTAACATTGAAAGGAATATAATGAAAAATCAAGTTGGTAGTCCCGGTTTTGGGATCCAGGGAAAAATCTTTGTGCATATGTGTTTTATGGGTTATGCTCTCGCATTGTTTATTTTCTTTGTTTAAGAATTCGTATGCAGGTAATTTCTGTACAGGGTTAAAACCTACATTTGGTATCAGAGCTGTTTTGGCTTCAAGGGGACGCCTTTGTTGCTGAGGGGTTTCGCTCGGGCCTGTGGTAGACCCTGTTCAGTGGGAGATCTGTGAGATCGATTTTGGTGGTGAAAGAAGATGGCGAGCAGTGGAAAGATAGAGATTGAGAAGTTCAATGGTCAGAATTTTGAGTTGTGGAAACTCAAGATGGAGGATCTGTTGGTGGATAAAGATCAGTGGATCGCGGTAGATCCGGGTACTAAACCATCGGGAGTGACCGATGAAGAATGGAAGAAGTTGGATCAGAAGGCAAAGAGCACAATACGATTGTGTGTCTCGGATTCAGTATTGCTGAATGTATCAGGGGAAGCTACGACAAAGGCTTTGTGGGTCAAGTTAGGGACTTTGTACCAATCTAAGTCTCTGGTGAATAAACTGTTCCTGCGGAAAAAGCTGTATAACCTGAGGATGAAAGATGGAGACTCGGTGACAGAGCATCTGAATGCGTTTAATACTGTGGTAAGTCAGTTATTATCTATTGATATTAAAATTTTAGATGAAGATAAGTGCATCAGCCTGTTGTGTTCTCTACCAGATTCGTGGGATAGTCTGGTTATTGCAATAGGTAGCAATGCAACTACTTTGCAGTTTGATGAAATAGTCTCAGCCTTGCTGACGGAGGAGATGAGACGGAAAAATATGGACAACCAGAATGGTGATGCCTTGTCTGTACGAGGATGGTCCCAGAACAGAAACAAAAATAAGTCATCGAGTGGGAGATCTAAATCTAGAGGGAGATCTAAATCTCCAGGAAAACCTACAAAGGTTGTGTGCTGGAAATGCGGAAAGGAAGGGCACTTTAGAAGGGATTGTAAATCTAAAGCTCCTGATAAAGGAAATGGATCTGATGATGCTCCTTCTGCAGAGGCGAAAACCACCTCAGATGAAGGTGGGGATGTGTACTTGGCTTCTTCAAGTACACATGTAGATCATGAGGCATGGTTGATTGACTCAGGTGCATCCTTTCACTTCACTCCCCATAGAGAGTGGTTCTGCGAGTATGAGAAATATGATGGTGGTGATGTCTTCTTAGGAGATGATAGGAAGGCTAGAATCATTGGTTGGGGAAAAGTAAAGTTGAAGTTGCAAGGTGGAAGGGTTAGAACACTTCCGGGTGTTCTACATATTCCTGCATTGGCCAGAAATCTGATTTCTGTAAGCAAGTTGGGATGCAGGTGTAAAGACGGTGTTCGAGAAAGATACCTGCAAGATGGTTCGAGGAGCACTGATATTAATGTGGGGAGTTCGGATTGGAACTCTGTACAAGCTGCAAGGTAGCACTGTTGTTGATGGGTGCAATAGTTCTATGGTTCCTGAAAATGGAGTAGAGAATCTAGTGGTCTCTGGAGAGAAGACCATGTTGTGGCATCAAAGGCTTGGACATATTGGAGAGAAGGGCCTTCGAATACTTCATGGTAAAGGTATGGTAGAAGGTATGAATAATAGCTCTCTGGATTTTGATTTCTGTGAAAATTGTGTATATGGGAAGCAGAATCGGGTGAGTTTCCCATCTGGTGGGAAGAGGACAAAACAGATATTAGAGCTTGTGCACAGTGATGTGTTTGGACCTGTGAAGGTTCCATCACTGGGTAAGTCTGTGTACTATGTATCATTCATAGATGACTTCTCAAGGAATACATGGATATATTTTCTTAAGAAGAAATCTGAAGTCTTTGACAGGTTTAAAGAATTTAAGGCTCTGGTGGAAAATCAGACAGAGAAGAAGATAAAGGTGTTGAGGACAGATAATGGTGGAGAATTTTGCAGCAAGGAATTTGAAGAATTTTGTAAGAAGTGTGGTATAGCATGGCAGAAAACTACTCCATATACACCTCAGCAAAATGGAGTCGCAGAAAGAATGAACAAGACGTTGATGGAAAGGGCAAGAAGCATGCTCAGTGGTGCCGGGTTAGGACAGGAATTCTGGGCAGAGGCAGTGGATACTACATGTTACCTGATCAACAGATCACCTTCATCAGCGTTGGAGGATAAGACTCCACAAGAAGTATGGACTGGTAAGAAACCCTCTCTTTCACATCTAAGGGTATTTGGATGTGATGCATATGTACATGTTCCAAAGGAGAAACGAACCAAGTTGGATAGTAAATCTGAAAAGTGCATCTTTATTGGTTATAAGGATGGTTTAAAGGGTTATAAGCTTTGGAACCCAGTCACACGGAAGGTTGTGTACAGCTGAGATGTGTTGTTCAGAGAGGTAAAAGATGTTATTCAACATGAAGTCCAACCAAAGGAACCTGAGAAGATAGAGTTTGAGCCAAAGGAGGAAGAATCAGACTCTGCAGCAGAGGAGGAATCAGAAGATGAAGAGCCACAAACTCCGGCTGTGAGAAGATCAGTTTGAGAAAGAAGGCAGCCAGAAAGGTATAGTCCATCTGCTTTCAGTTCAACTTTTTCTTTGTTTGTCACTGATAATGATCCCATAACTATGAAGGAAGCAGTGGATTCAGAGGATGGAAAACTCTGGAAAGAGGCCATGGCCGATGAAATGGCATCTTTGCACAAAAATGAGGCTTGGGATCTGGTGGAGCTGCCGGCTGGAAGGAAACCCATTGGCAGTAAATGGGTGTTCAAGAAGAAGACAAATGCAGAAGGAAAGGTGGAGAAATACAAAGCTCGGTTGGTAGCAAAAGGTTATTCCCAGGTACCGGGAATTGATTTTGGTGATATTTTTTCTCCTGTTGCCAAGGTAACTTCTATTAGATTACTTTTATCCGTTGCTGCTGCTTTTGATTTTGAGGTAGAACAGATGGATGTGAAGACAGCATTTCTTCACGGGGATTTGGAAGAGGAAATCTACATGAAGCAACCTGAAGGCTTTGCGGTGAAGGGTAAGAAAGAACTGGTATGCAAGTTAAAGAAGTCTCTGTATGGGTTAAAACAGTCACCAAGGATGTGGTATCAGAAATTTGATACATTTATATGGGGACTTGGCTTCACCAGAAGCAAAGCAGATCATTGTGTGTATTTTAAATTAATTGGTGACCGTATTATTTATCTGGTCTTGTATGTGGATGATATGTTGCTGGTTGGAAATGACAAAGAAATTATCCAGGATTTGAAGACCCAATTGTTCTCCAAATTCGACATGAAAGATCTTGGTGCTGCAAACTATATTTTGGGCATGGAAATTAAAAGAGATCGGTCAAAGAGGAAGCTCTGGTTAAACCAGAGGAAGTATGTCGAGGCAATACTCCAGAGGTTTAATATGCAGGATAGTAAACTGGTGAAGGTTCCTATTCCTGTAGGTGTGAGGCAGGGAAAATTTTAACAACCCCCCCTAAATTTATAAATATAATAAATGGGCGAATCTCCATGGTATATAGGAAAAATGGAAGGCGATTTTATCAATAATATAATATTTATATATAATTTTTTGGCGAATCTCTCACCAGGCATGGCGAATATTTTACTCAATTATAAAATCTTGTAAGATCTTGGTGAGTCTTTCACTAAATAATAAAACTTTGTAAAGTCCTAGTGAATCTTAGCATAGGCTACATGCTGGTTTAATTCCCCCATTTAAATAGGCTACATTCCAGGTGAATACCATGGGTCAATACCATGTGCCATTTTGGTGAATACCATGAGTCAATACCATGTGCCATTTTTATTTTTATTAATTCTAATATTAGGGTTAATAATGGTTTTTTGCATGGTATTAATAACACTCTAGTCCATGGTATTTGTCCATAGTATTTTGGCCATAGGTTTCACCTAAATATAACCCATTTTTGAGTGTTCGTAAATATAAGGTGACTTATGGAGTAAATATAAAAAAATGTTTTATTTGTTTACCATACCTCTCGTTTATTTATATTTTTATTAATTTACCATGCCTCTTTTACAAATATGGTATTTGGCCCATAGGATTCACTTAAATAAAACCTCTTTCTTGAGCCTTCATAAATAGAACGAGGGTTATGGACTAAATATAAAAAGAGGTTTTATTTATTTATGATACGTCTAGTTTATTTATATTTTTATTAATTTACCATACCTCTTTTATAATATGGTATTTGGCCCATAGGATTCACTTAAATAAAACCTATTCTTGAAAATGGGCGAATGGATTCACTTAAATAAAACCTATTCTTGAAAATGGGCGAATGGAAGGTTGTAAGTCCTAATTTCAAGGGCTAAATTTACCTTTTTTACCCTCTCCCTTAAAATAAGGTGGGCTATTTGAGGTGATTTGTAAAAATGTACTATGATACAAAATATTCGCCCACTAAAAATTTAAAACCCCTTAATTTCGCCAAAGGGCGAACATTCGCCCCTAAAATTATCCTTGGTGTGAGGTTATCTACTGAACAATGTCCCAAGACACAAGAAGAGGAAGAGGACATGTCCCGTGTTCCATATGCAAGTGCAGTGGGTAGCCTGATGTATGCAATGGTCTGTACTAGACCAGACATTGCACATGCAGTGGGAGTATTGAGCAAGTTTATGTCAAAACCTGGGAAGGAGCACTGGACAGCAGTGAAGCAGGTTTTCAGGTATTTGCGTGGCACTAGTGATTATGGTTTGTGCTACCAAGGAAGACCAGGATTGGACAGAGTGTTGGATATTCATGGCTTTGCTGATGCAGACTGGGCTGGAGATCTAGATCAGAGAAGATCTACAAGTGGGTATGTGTTTAACCTATTTGGAGGTGCAGTCAGTTGGATGAGTAAGAAACAATCTGTAGTGGCACTATCAACTACAGAGGCAGAATACATGGCAGCCACTCATGCAAGCAAGGAAGCAGTTTGGTTGCAGAGATTGTGTTCAAGTATGGGGTTAGTACAGGGAGCTATAAGAATAGACTGTGACAGCCAAAGTGCAATTTTCTTGGCAAAGAACCCCGCTTATCATTCAAAGACAAAGCACATTGATGTTCAATATCACTTTGTGAGGGATATGATAGAAGACAGAAAGGTGTTCCTTGTAAAGGTGGACACTTTGAAGAATACTGCAGATGCATTGACAAAATCTGTGAGCTCTGAGAAGTTCTCTTGGTGTAGAGAAGCAATGGGAATCTCAGGGCTGAAAAAATGACTAAGCTCTCTTGTGGCCCCTTGTGGAAAGAAAACAACAAGTGGGAGATTGTTGGGTTGTGTTATATTCTTTCCACGTAGTTAATAGGGGGTTTGAAGGGCACCCGTAACCCCACTTTATGGGGTCCGGGGCAGCACCCCGGAAAATTTTAGTTTTGGACCATATGTTAGGTTGGGCGGACCCACCTATGGTTTTGCGCATGATTTTCGCACATGTTTTTTTGGACGCGATGGTTTTTGGTCCATGGTATTGGATGCTTCGGCATGTATAAATATGTATTGTAACATTGAAAGGAATATAATGAAAAATCAAGCTGGTAGTTGTGGTTTTGGGATCCAGGGAAAAATCTCTGTGCATATGTGTTTTATGGGTTATGCTCTCGCATTGTTTATTTTCTTTGTTTAAGAATTCGTATGCAGGTAATTTCTGTACAGGGTTAAAACCTACAATTGTTTCTCCTCTAATAGTTGTAGCACCTTGTCAACATGTTCAACATGATCCTTCTAAGACTTGTTGTAGATTAGTATATCATCAAAAAATACTAACACAAATTTTCTAAAGAAGGGTTTGAAAAGGGAATTCATAAAACCTTGAAATGTAGATGGTGCATTGGTAAGGCCAAAAGGCATGACCAAAAATTCATAATGACCCTCATGAGTTCTAAATGTTGTTTTCAGAATGTCTTCAGTCTTCATTCTGATTTGATGATATCCTGAATGAATATCCAACTTGGTGAAGTAAATTGATCCATGCAATTCATCCAGTAATTCATCAATGACAGGAATGGGAAACTTATCTTTAATAGTGAGCTTATTAAGCTCCCTATAATCCAGACACATGCGCCATGATCCATCCTTCTTGTGCACCAATACTACTAGAGCAGAGAAAGAACTATGACTAGGTTGAATTATACCAGCCTCTAGCATTTCTGCAACCATACATTCAATTTCACTCTTTTGGGCATAGGGATATCTATACAGCTTTATGTTTGGAGGAACACTTCCTGGAATCAGATGAATAGCATGATCATGATCATGAATAGGCAGGAGACCTTTGGGAGTCTCAAATACCTTGGAATGATTGTCCAAGAATTTTTGGAGATCTGGAGAAATAGATGATTTCGATGTGGAAACATCTAGCGAACATAATTGTGCAATTACACCTCTTTGTTCCTTTTTTAGAAGCTTTGTCATACCGTTAGAGCTGATTATCTTTCTCGGTTTCCTTGCAATACCATTTAATTCAACTTCCTTTGCTTCCGTAGAAAATTTCATGAAAAGTTCTTGAAAATTAAAAGCTATTGTACCCAAGGATTGTAGCCATTAGACTCCTAGTACAACATCGGCACCTCCCATTGGAATGGAAAGCTTTGGGCTAGTCAATACATATTCTCCCATGGATAGCTTGATATTATGGCACTTTCCACAACAATTTATTGTTCCTCCATTTGCAACCATCACTTGACACTCGGGTGCTAGATATAGGAAGCAATTCAATTCTTTTGCTACCTTACAATGAATAAAATTGTGGGTACTTCCTGAATCAATCAACACTATTACCTTTTTCTTCTTGATTTGTCCCTCTATCTTGATGGTTTGAGGAGTGGTAATTATAGCCAATGCATTACAAGATATGGTCAGATTCATTTCTTCTTTATCTAGGCTTTTTTCCTGGAGTATATCCTCTTCTTTTGACCTTTCTTGCTCCTTTTCTTCTTCCTCTTCACAATCTATGTAGAATAATTTCTTCTTAGCACACATATGACCTTTAGTGTATTTGCTATCACAACTGTAACAAAGCCCTTTTGCTCTTTTTTCTTCCAATTTTTTTGGTGTCAACCTTATAGGTTGTGGAAGACTAGGGGCAACAACACTTCCATCTTTATAGTTGTAAGTGGTACGCTTCCTGGTTGCCATAATTTTGCTTTCCATTTTTCTTGCTAACCAAAATGCCTTCCCTAATGAATTAGGTTCCCAAAGGCGAACATCATGTTGGATATTATCCTTTAAAGTCCTTATGAACACATCAATCCTATGCTCCTCTGGAATATTTTTTACCCTTATGTTCAATTTTTGGAACTCCTCAATGTGCTCCAGTATTGAACAGTTTTGTTCGAGACTTATCAATTCGCTGAAAAAAGTGTTACGTTCAGTATCCCCATAATGTGCTGTCAATTCTTCCATAAAAATTTCCCAAGTGATAATTTGTTTACGAGAGCAAAGCCATTGATACCATAGAAACTGATTCAGTTCCAAATATAAAGTTGCAATACGTACCTTTTGTGTGTTTTGCACATTATTGAGATCGAAAAATTGCTCCATCTGTAATATCCATGTTGCAGGATCCTTGCCATCAAACTTCCTCATATAGATTTTTGGAATATGGTGGGTCTTCAATCCAACATTAGAGTCTATGAAATCATGATTAACATTTCTTTTGTTCGCATCATGAGTTTCCTTTACCACCCTTTCACCATTCGTAAGTATTTCTTGTAGAAAATTTGTCAAATCTGTCTTCAAATTTGTCATGCCTGTCTTCGAATTTGTGTTCAAATATATCTTCAAATTGTCCATCTTAGCTTCCCTACCATTCATCTTAGCTTCCACACCATTTATCTTAGCTTCTGTTAGCTTTTGTGAGAGTGACATTTGTTGCACTTGGTCTTGTAATTTTGATATATCATGTAGCATTTCTTCCTCTTCTTCATGAGTCATGCTAGAGCTTTCACGTTGCTTACTAGGTGTTTGCATTTTATTTCATCAGGGCATCAGTTACCGATAATAATGCTCTACTATGTCCTTTGAATTTCTTCAAAATAATTTTTCAAACCAAGCTTAAGCAAGAATTCAAAAAAATTACACACGTTTTTTCACTTTGTAGGAGCTTGAAACTGCCTCTGATGTATCTCTGTAATTTTGGATCATCCAGTTTTGAAATTATGAACTGCAGTAGCCCTACGTGTCCTCTTACCAATGCCACCAGTCTTATCCAAATTTGATTCTCCAAGGAAGAGTTATGCCAAATCTCCCACAGTGACCTGATTATAGACTAGTTCAGTAGAGCGAACTTGTACGACGTGCCATGTGTCCCTGTTTCGACCTTTGGCTCTGAAAAATATATAAAATAAACTACAGTCCGTCCTATTTCTGTACCTTCTTATGAAATTTCAATCTGATGCTTAGAGAGAAAGTTATGACGATTTTCCCCAGGTCACCTGTTTGGAATGTAATTCAGGAGTCTGCAAAAAGACCAAAATATAGCGCGAAAAGCTCTAAAATTCGGACATGAGGTTTAGTGCGATTTCGTCTCAAATGGGTTTTTTGTTTCACTTCTAAAACATCGCAGAACAAAAGTTATAGCGAAAATTCCACAATGACCTATTTGGAGCAGCGAAACCCTAGAATCCAAATGCTTTGATACCAAATGTCATGAAACCAGCTCACAAAAAGATAGAAAAGATAGATCAACACCTCAGAATTCAGCCTCTTCGAGGGGGAAACCTCCTTTACATTACACAAATGAATGATTCCTTGATGATTCAAATGAAAAAACCTCCTTTCTATATATAGGAGTCTAAGGAGTCACAATATAACCCAGCTAACCTCACAATAATAATATAAAGGCACAAAAATAACAATAGAGGGATTCTATGGGGCACAGTAATAACAATATGGGAACAATAGGGGCACAACAATATTAATAAGGGATACAAATACAATAGTAATGGGGTAATCACTACTATTATAGGGACCTAACATAAGTTCCCCTTTACTCTCCAGAAACTTGACACAAAAGGTCACCCTAGATCAGTAATTTTTTGGACTCCACTGATCCATAAATGTGATTCTCCATATTCATTTATAAACTTCAAAGACCTATTTATACATCCCATTGTGACAACGCTGCTAGGAAGCCCTCCTCCAAGGATCAGTTCAGATATAAGGAGGATCTTGCAACTCTCAAAGCAACACAAAGTGAAGGATTGGTACTTGTACCAAAACCACACTGAAATTAGGATGTATGGCTGTGAGCTGGCCCCATATGAACTACCCAAATACCTCGCAATGAGGTTATTTTCTCTGGAGTACTATAGGCAGATAATCAATTCAAATGAGGTACATTTTCTCAAAGCCAAAAAGAAGGCCCAGCTCAGGATAAAAGACCAATTAGGCCCCTTTATTTGTAATAGAAGAGAAGCTGGAAAGGAGGCAGACCAAATCCTTCAAAGACTAAATCTGAAATAGAGCTTCATATGGAGATATGATCCCTTGGACTTCATCTGCAACAGAAGACAAAAAAACAAGATGGCTCCCTACATTCACCATCGAATCCCCGAAATAGAAAAATATGCCAATCAATTGGAATGGGTGGAGAATACTTTAGAATACAGGGATAGAACTGAAGTTTCTATGGAAAACATTTTAATTGATCTAGAGAAACAACTTAATGAGGGTTATTTCCTGCAGGTGCCAGGAGGATCACAGGTCCAAGGAGAATCACAGATCCAAGAAGAATCACAGGTACAAGAAGAATCAGAAGAACCAGACCTATCAGAGGAACCAGAGAAATTCGACATACCAGAGCAATCAAAGAAAACAGATAGACTATAGGTCACCATGAGTACCCCCCTAGTCTTACAGACTCCTCTAAATGAGGAGAAAAACTTCAAGAGAAATAGGGAAGGTTCCACTCCTTCAGGAAGAACAACATCTCAAGCCTATGCAGAGACTAGCCAGGCTAAAAGGCAAAGAGTAAATCCTATCTCTGAATAAGAATATACAAAGGACACAGCTAATGTTACAAGCACAGATAGATAAGGGAGCCGACATGCCACTCCCTCTAGAGGAATCCTTGAACCTTCCACATCACATACACAGATATTGTAAATACAACAAAGTGTGGAGGTATCCTCTTTCAGAATGCCAGCAGACAAAGACCAAGATGTCAAAGAAAGATACAAAGAAATAAAAGCCAGAAATGAGAGGCTGAAAGCCCAGACCTATGCACAATATTTGAAGATGACCCCTACCAATCAGACAAGGCTTATGTCAGCCTATGATGTAAAAGAGGGGAAAATGCAGATGACATTCATGAAGCCCACTACTCAGCAACCAAGAAGAAACAAACTTCAAAGAGATAGACTTCGAAGTACTGGAAAAGGACACTCATCCTATTGACCAAATTGAGTTGCACAAGCAGACGGGGGAAATGATTTACTCCACCTTGATAGGGAAAGCCATCGCTGCCCACCAATTGCAAAACTCCCTGAATAATATATCAACACATTTCTAGTTGGAGAAGGCCTCTTCACAGGCCAAAGATACCAAAATCAAGTCCTTATAGGACTTAGTCATTGAGTTGGGACACGATCCCAAAGATGTAAAGGCCACAGAAAAATCAATAAAGAAGAATAATGATGATATAGCTGCTTTGAAGCAGCAGCTCAAGATTCCCCAGTTGCATCACCCACAAATAGTAGAAGTCCTGGGGGCGCAAAAAGGACATGAAGAGCTCATGGAATTGGTCCTAAAGTTAAATGACCAACTGAAAGAGACAGAGAAAGAGTTAGACACCTTGATTTAGTCCAAACAAAGTGACCTGGCCACCACTTCTAGGACTGTCATTCCCACCGTTTCTACTGTAGTTCATTCTACATTGGCAGCATCATTGGCACCTACAGCTTCACCTGCCACAACATTGCCAATCACAATTGAATCTACGGCAGCAGGCACACCAACAGAGAAAACAATAGAGCTAGTAAAAGCCATGGAGGAGATGTCCATCCAAGCTACAGAGCTCAAAATGCTAAAGGAGAAAGTGGCAAGCTTAGAAAATGACTGTAAGCTTGCCCAAATTCAACAAAGATAAGAAACATAGAAAGCCCTAGGGATGGGTGAGAAAATTAAAGTCTTAGAGAAAGATTTGACACTGCAAAAGCCACTAGGACAGACTAAAGAAATTCTTTGGGCCAATGTCATTGACTTTGTCAATGATATTTGGCCATCAATTCAAGTTATATTTGAGAAAATTGAATAGGTAAAGGTAGCCACTGAGGCTATCCAGAAAGTAAGAGAAGAGTTAGGAGACCAACCTAAGGATGCAAATCGACTCATCCACCTCCTAAACAGTAAGAACAGGTATGAGCTCCATGAGCTTGGTGTAGAGGATAGGACTGAAGCCATCCTAGAAATCAAAAAGGTTCTCTCCAAAAGAAACCTTATGCTCAACTTGGAAGAAAAGTGCCACAACATGCAGGTGGCCATTGACAGGTTTATGGCCAAATTTCAAATTTTGAGGGACAAAGGCCTTCCCAGTCCTATGGTCATCAATGATAAACTTATGACCTAATTGGACTACAGTGACCAACTCAGGAAGTTGGCCAAGGAAGGAGCCAGCGCTTCTGGTATAAAAGCCTTGCCAACTGGAAAAGTATTGTATGATACTCTGGAGAACCTATTTTTCCTAGACTATGAGGTGAAACATTTGTTTGTCACCAAGCCCAATTTTGCAAAATACACAGAGGCAGACGAAATTTACAGAATAATGTTGAAATTAAAGTTACCTGAGGATGAATGGTGGGAAAAAATGATAGATTTACTATAATTTTTACATCAGAAAGTTACCACAGTAAATCTAAAGGCAGCTAGATGAAACAGGTAGAAGACAGATAAGCAGGGTCAAAGAGTAGCGGAGTCAAAGAGTATCAGTGAATGATCAAAAGTGAAGAAGACTCTAGCATGGAAATACCACAACCATCAGTGAGCTAAAAGGGCTTAAATTTCAACAGAAACAACCAGCAACACCACAATAAAAGGGACAAAAAGAAGCAATTTTACATCTGTCTCTATCTTCATGCATGAAGATATTTAATTTCCTAGATTAAATCTCAAACTGTTATGAGATATTTTGTACTTATTTTTTGTTTAAATACTTCACATTTCAAAGTATTTAGGGTGGATTCCATGACATTTCTATAGACTTTCTCTTTCAAATCAAAATTCTATTGTATCAATGACTGGATTGGCTTGCTGGATCAAGGAATAAAGCTTAGATATTTTACAGGATTCTTGTGTAAAGCGAAATACAAATAAGTATTCTCTCATGTTTATTGTTGTTTTCTCTTTTGTTTCTTCATAATCTTATTTGTTTCTCTAAAATATAAATGTATAACGAGGAATGATATTTCAGAAATTGCTTGAATGCACTCTGTCTTGACTGTTTAAATTCTAAATGTTTTCTGCTAAACTATCTTAGTTAGGGAATTCTTAACTGCTCCTTAGCTTCGGTGTTTCTCCCCTGGTCTATAAATACAGATTCTTAGTTTCCCTTTGTTCATAATCACCCTCTGTTCTCCATTCTGATCCTGGTACAAGGATTCTTCTTCATTGCCCTTTCACCCTGGTTAGAATCATTTCATCCATTAGACCAGAATATTTTCCTTTCGCTTTGCTAGCCTGCCCTATGAACATTCCCTTCAATGATCTAGTCCACTCATGCTTTCCATTGATTGACTCCATGGCCCAATGGCTTGAAGACATAGTTCTATCCTTCTGTTCCAAGAATTCCACTAACCAACCTTTAATCAGAAATCAAAACCCCCATGAACACTAAGAACTAGCCTAAAATCTAATAAAAACAAAGCTAAATCATAAAGAGAGAGCCCTCTCTGGACTTAGGTTGGCTAGAACCTGAGCCTAAAAGATTGGTTTGTGGTTACCTTGGATGATTCCTTCTTTTGATAACTTCTAGGGAAAAATTCTCAGTGATAAGATAGTGGCGACCATATTAGGGAAGTCAAATCCTCAGTCTTAATAAACCTTTGAGAAATTTCAAATCTTCATTTCAAGCCTCTTGAAGGGTTTATTAGAAGTTATTTATAAAATTTCATAAAATGAAAGTAATTAGAAAAGCTCGAAACTCTGGCTTCAAGGAGAACTCACTATACTAGGGCAAATCCAAATCCAAATCCTACCCTATTAGTGGATAATCCCAACCTGATTTCGAGAAGATACAGAAGACAAGAAAGTTCAGTCAATCCAACACCATCAATCAAACTAGATTCATGCCCTGATGAGTGGTTGTTTTTAGAATACCTCCCCTTTAATGAGTCATTTGACCTTTCCCTATTTAGAACCAGGCCTGAAAGTTCACTTGATGACATAGTTCTAGATCTAGAGTTTATTGCAGATCTTGAAGTCCAAAAGGCAAATCAATCAATTGATGAGTATATTCTAAATTTCCCTCAGTCATCCCTTACTACTGCTAAGATCCCTGATCTTTTTGAACCAGTGTCAACTACCCTTAGTTCACCATTATTCCCTTCCACCTTTGAAGTTTATTCCTCACCTCCATTTATACCCGCATTTCCATACTAACCTATCTTTACACATCAATCACCTATTACTCCCAGTTCTCCATCAACTACTATATCATCTCCTGGTACCCCAACCCCAATTCTTAGCCCTGCCCAACTTAGAGCCATGGAAAATAGATATGCTCCTCTTGTGTTACCTACCCCACTTGGTCCCATGCCACAAGATTACCAAAACAAAATTGTCCAATTTGATGGCATAGGACCTTATACAACACAAAATGACATATTACTTTCAATTACATGAAATTGATATTGGAGATGTTCAAATGAGACTTTTTTCTCATACTCTAGCTGGTGATGTAAGAACATGGTTTAGAGCTTTACCTTGTAATAGCATAGACACTGTAGAAATATTTTATCAGCAATTTTTAAATAGATGGGAAATTAAAAAGAACCCTCTGCAGATCCTTTCAGAATATGAAAACATTAGGAGAGGACCAAATGAAACAGTCTAGGATTACTGTACCAGATTTAACAATATATACCATTACCAGTTAATATTAGACCCCCACCTGGCTTAGCTCTGATAAATTTTCCTGATGGGTTTGATACTGATATGGCCTTCCAACTCAGAGAGAGAAATCCTCCAACTTTAGAAGATATGCAGAGTGTAGCAGTTAGTGTAGAAGTTAACTTGCTAGCAAAAATAGCTAGGGTTAGGAATGAAAGGAGAGGACCCTTGAAATATGAAGCCTCACCCTCTGACCTTAAAATAGATGTTCTAACCAAGGTTATGGAAAAACTGTTGGATAGGATAGAGAACATTAAGAGGAAGCCCCAATGGGATAATCAACAGGTACCTCCAGTGAGAAATCCAAACTTTAGAAAGAATCAAAATCAAAATACTGGAAAGAATGGACCTGATCAGAACATTATGCCTCCCTTTCAAGAAAACTATGCTAAAACATCCCATTCAGATGACCTTGAACAAGACACACACATTAAATTGATGGGATTAAATGATGAGGAAACTATATTTTTGACTCAAGATGAGCAGGAACTACATATGCTGCAACAATTGCAGACCCAATCCTGAGAATCATTTGATTATAAGCAAGGGTAAGATTCTGCCATTTTTTAAGTACATAAATAATACAATCTAAGGAGTAAAAAGAATTCTGATACTCCTGACCAAGCCAAGAAAACAGTGCCAAATCAACCTAGGAAAATCAAAACATCTCCTGTTACTAAGACTCTCCAAATCCTTCCTAGACCAAATCAAAACCCTTCAGGACCTACCATTGTAGATATAACCCATGACCAACCTCTTGATGATCAACCATCCACTTCAATCCCCTCCAAGGAGACAATGAAGAAATCTCCAGACACCATATTAGAAAATCCACAGAAAAAGACTTCAGATGCAGAAAAAGAAGAGCAACCTAATCCAATTCCTGCTATGAAAATTCCAAGCACTCAAACGGAGAAAGCCCCTTTGCCTTTCAATTTGGGAGCAGAGGTGGCTAAACTAAAAATTTTAGTTTCATTAACAGAGCTGAATAAAAATGAAACCTATAAGTCTTAAATAAACAAAACCTTAAACTTTGTTGAGAACGAAGACTCTGTCAACTTGTTTGATGATTAGCCTGAGCTTATATTCGGTCCTAATGTTAATGGAAAACCATTAGAAGGAGGGATACCACCCTTTTATATTATCCTTAGCATTCATGATAATATATTACACAATGCAATGTTAGATTTAGGAGCTTCACAGAATTTAATGCCTAAATCAGTTATGGAAAAATTAAACTTGGACATTACTAGACCTTACAAGTACTTATTTTCATTTGATTCAAGTCAAGTGAAATGTCTAGGGTTAATCAAAGACCTGTGTGTTTCCTTAGTACAATATCTCGCTAAGACCATTCTCATGGGTATAGTAGTGGTTGGCATCCCACCTAAATATGGCATGCTATTGGCTAGATCATGGGGGGCCAAACTCATAGGATCTTTGCAACTTGACATGTCATATGCCACAATCTCAGTCTCTGGACAACCTAAAAAGTTGTATAGAGATACCCTAATGAAATATGTGGTGAGTAGCTGGGATAGATCTCAAAACTTCCCTATCTACTCCCTGCATTCGGACATTGATTCTTTAATTTTGTATAATGCTGAACAAACACAACAAACCACTTCAAACAATATTATTTTAGAACCAAAAGAAATTGTAGTTACAAATAAAAAAGAAACTGTACAAACTCAAGAGACTTCCAATAAACAAGATGATCAAAACACCTCAAACAAGGAAACTTTTCTTCCCCCTGACAGTGAAAATTATGAACATGAGATATTATGGCACCTTGAATTTGATGGATCAGTGAATAAGTTAGGAGCAGGAGCAGGAGTGTGATCACTCAAACGTCCATGCTTACAGACTGAATTCAAATGCACTAACAACATGGCTGAGTATGAAGCACTTCTGTTAGGTCTTAAATAAGTTAGAAAGTTAGGATCTATAAGATTTTCTATTATGGGAGACTCTCAATCAGTGATAAATCAGATTAAAGCTGTATATATGAATAAAGACCCTAGAATAAGTTGTTGCAAAGGAACCATTATAGAAATACTAAACACTTTCTTAGAAACCAAGGTTGTTGTTATTCCTCGGAAACATAATATGCAGGCTCATAGTTTAGCAATGTTTGCCAGCACTTGTAAGTTGCCATTTCAACCTAACCATCAGTACACCGCTGAGGTCAGGCACAGACCTGCTATCCCAAATAACTTGAAAAACTTGCAAGTATTTGCTAATGACCAACAAATAAACAATTTTTTAACCTTAGAGGAGGAATTTGTAAATAGCAATATAGATACTGACATAACATTAGATCCTGATTTCAAAGATGAAATAGAAATTAATGAGTTAGAAGATGAAATGATGAATTCCATCCCACTAAATTTACAAAATTAGATGTACAAAACCTAAAGAAATTTGAAATTGATGAGATAATTAATGAAGACACTGAAATCATTAATCTCAAAGACAACTTTTTACCCAAAGGATTAACCCCTTTGGAAGACTTGTTTGATTCAAATGATGTCCCTAGAAAACCAAAGATGGAACCCTTAAAATATGATATAGAGGAGTGTAATATAAGCACTAAGGAAGATCCTAAATTGATCAAACTTTCAAAGTCCTTACCTCCTACTGAAAAAGTGAAATACATTGAACTATTAGAGGAATTCCAAGATGTCTTTGCTTCGAGTTGTGAGGACCTCAAGTCCTATGGCACTAGCATCATACAACATACTATCCCCATAAAAGAAAACCAGAAACCTTTCAGGTAGA
Organism: Pinus tabuliformis; assembly: GCA_031772625.1. Classification (NCBI taxonomy): domain Eukaryota; kingdom Viridiplantae; phylum Streptophyta; class Pinopsida; order Pinales; family Pinaceae; genus Pinus; species Pinus tabuliformis. The sequence goes on from CM062819.1 coordinate 44,294,609, forward strand.
AGCTTAGGAGGATCAATCCCATTCTATTTCCTTATATAGAAAAGGAAATCATAAGGATGTATGAAGCCAAGATAATAGCACCAATCAGATTCTCTGATTGGGTTTCAAATTTGGTGCCAACAAGGAAGAAAACTGGTGAGATCAGACTTTGTGTTGATCTCAGGAACCTTAATAAAGTTTCACTCAAATACAATTACCCTCTCCCTAAAATGGATCATATATTACAAAGGGTGGTAGGGTCAACCAGAATCTCATTATTGGATGGGTTTTCTGGTTACAATCAGATTTTAGTTCACCCAGATGACCAGGCTAAAACTATGTTTACTACTCCTTGGGGCACATTCATGTATGTGAAGATGCCTTTTGGATTAAATAATGCAGGGGCCACTTTCCAAAGAGCCATGGACATAGCTTTTGCTAAGGAAATTCATGAATTTCTAGTAATATACTTAGATGACATCATTGCATTCTCAAAATCTGATAAACAACATTTAGATCATCTAAGGCAGGTTTTCATCAAATGTAGGAAGTATGGAATTTCTTTGAATCCTAAAAAATCTTTATTTGGGTTAGAAGAGGGAAAGTTATTAGGCCATATAATCTCTAAAGATGGTATCCAAATAGATCCTGCAAGAATTGAAGTCATCTTACAGATACAACATCCTAGGAGCATTAGGGAATTACAAGCCTTTTTAGGGAAAATCAACTTTCTTACGAGATTTATTTCTAGCTTAGCAGAATTAATTATGTCATTAAACAATATGTTGAAAAAGCATTCGACCATAAAATGGATTGTTGAGGCTAAGAGATCCTTTGAAGACATCAAGCTAGCCCTAACTAAAACCCCAGTTTTGATCAGCCCAAAATTTGACAGGGACTTCATTTTATTTTCCTTTGCCTCAGAACATACAATTGCTGCATTTTTACTACAAAATAATGATGAGGGTTATGAGAGACCTATTGCATTTTTTAGCAAAGCCCTGAGAGATGCCCCCTTAAAGCACAATATAATGGAAAAGCAAGCCTTTGCTTTGGTTAAATCTATCAAAGATTATAGAGTTTACATTTTATATTCTCATATAATGGCCTATGTCCCCAATTCAGTAGTCAAAGATATCCTAACTCAGGATGGTCCAAATGGAAAGAGAGAGAAATGGATTGCTACTATATTAGAATATGACCTAGAAATCAAGCCAAAAAAGTTAATCAAAGGCCAACGTTTAGCCAAGCTCATGGATGAATCGAACAGTCAGGCCTTAGATATCAATTTTATTGCAGAAATGGATAATGGAGAGGAGATGGTGACTCCACCAATCAGCTAGGCCTTTATTGAATCCCCATGGTATGCTGACATCATATATGTTTTACAAAATCTACAAGCTCCTCCCAAATTATCCAAGACCAAAAGAAGATTTTTTAAAATGAAATCTTTAAAGTTTTGCATAATTGACAATGCTTTGTTTTGGAGGAATCATGAAGGTATCCTTCTTAACTGTTTATTGAAAGAAGAATCTGACAAGGTGTTACAAGAGTTTCATGCAGGTGACTATGGAGGACATATTTACTGGAAAACCAAAACTGACAAGATTCTTAGAGCCGGTTTCTATTGGCCCACTTTGTTTTTTGATGTAAAAAAATTTGTAACCTCATGTCATAAATGTCAAATTTTTGAAGGAAAGAAAAAACTTTTACCCTTTCCCTTAAAGCCAATCTCTTCTGAAGCACCTTTTCAACAATGGGGTCTTGACTTCATTGGTGAAATACACCTACCTTCCTCTGCCCAACACAAATGGATCCTCACTGCTACAAAATATTTTACCAAAAGGATAGAAGCCATACCATCAAGGCAAGCCACTGACATTGTTATAATAACCTTCCTTGAGGCCAACATCCTATCTAGATTTGGGTGCCCAACCAAGATCATCACTGATAATGCAACAACTTTCAAATCTAGGAGAATGATCGATTTCTGAAATAAGTACCATATAAATTTGGGCCATTCAACAACTTATTACCTTCAAGGAAATGGACTAGCAGAGTCCTCAAACAAAAGTCCGGTAAATATCATCAAAACATTGTTAGAAGATAACAAGAAAACATGGAACAAGAAGCTAGTAAATGCCTTATGGGTAGACAGGTTGACCACAAAGAAATACACTGGTACTAGTCCTTATCAATTAGTTTATGGAATGGAATTTGTTTTCCCATCTTCCTTGGGAACACCAGTGATGAAACTGCTCCAAGAGTTGCAGGTTGAACCAAATGACATGCAAAGAAGAATCAACCAAACAATTCATTTATAGCAGACCAGGGAAGAAGTGTATATTAGATCTCAAGTTGTGTAGGAAAGGATCAAGAAGACCTTTGATAAAAGGACTAAGGCAGAAGATTTTTACCTAGGGAACAAAGTTCTAAAATGGGATTCAAGAAGAGAGGATAAATGTACACATGGGAAATTTTATGTCCTATGGAAAGGGCCATATATCATTTATGCTTTCAGAGGTAATAATGCTTTCTTCCTCAGAGAAACGGATGGCACATAAGCAGAAGGTGGACTAGTTAATGGTGCAATGCTCAAACACTATATTGAGCCTAGTTACTGATTTCACTAATCATTTGTACATACTTTACTTTCAAAATTTTAGAGTGGATTGGATGGTTTTTTTTGACGTTGAAGCCCAGAGAGAAGGCCCTAAGCTTCAAAAGTTTACTGTCATAAATAGCAATAATGCAGAAATATGAAAATGAAAAGTTGCAAGATAACATCACAGCAATTCAAAAGGCCATTGGTCTACAAAGTTCTTGACATTTCACTAGGAAATGCCATCCCCAAGTGGAGCCACTGTTAGGTTCCTATACCAATAGGAGTCGTAATTTTTGAATGGCTGAGATTAAACCTTTAATATGTACATACCTTTGCTTTCTGCAAATGTTTTCCATATTCAAAAAATTAAAAAATGTAAAGAGGGTATGCCCTTAAAGAATAATCAAAGGACAAAAAGAATAAAAAGGTCAAAAAAGATTAAAAAATATGAACCCCAAGAAAAGAAAAAAGACCATGAAAGTGAGCAAGTCAAAATGCCACTACTATTTATTTTTGGTGCAAAATAAATGATTGTGTGCAGTTTGTAATATTTGCCACAATCCATGATAGTGAAAATGTTTAAACTTGGCTATTTCATGTATATATGTAGGTAGAGTAAATAAAAGGAGCTCAACTGTTTAAACTGAGCCTTGGATGTAATAAGGTTAGATTTAGTTAGTTTACTATTGTAAAAAGAAATAAAAATGTTTGATAAGGGTTTGCTAGCTCAAATGAACCCTAATAAAGAGAAGTGAAAATGGTAGGATAAGTAGGTGGGTAAGTAGAAGAAAGGTTTCAGAAGTATGGTGATTGATCAAACAAAAGCATGTTTATCATCTTGTTTATCATAAAAGTTCGAATGTGAATAGGCACTCAAGCATGCAGATGGATATCAAAGTAAATTAATTAATTTCCCTCATTCATTTCACCTTTCACTTAACTAATTCCCCACAATAAAGTTTAAAGAACTTAAAAACCCTAAGTCAAAGAGGCTCAGAGCATTTCTCTGACTTTTGGAGGGACCAGACTGTCGGCTCAAAGACTTGTGGGCAATAACTACTAAAAGCCCCTCATAAAAATTCATTCCCCCCTTCAGTTCATTCATTTTCCCTAAATAATACTCTTTCCTAAGCTTAAAATTCTTTTACCTAGAAAAAGTGTTCATTCCCCCACATAACTCATTTTCATATCAAAAACCCACAAAACACTATATCCTAAGTTTTTATGTTAATATTGGAAAAGCATTAAAAACATGAAATAACATATACTTAGGGTATTGTGCCCCTTTCCACTCATTTTACTAATTACAAATTTATTTATTAAATCCCAAACAAAAACCCTTTTCTCGTATATATTTAACTCCCGAAATATTAGTAAACCCTACCCTAGTTTAATTATATAAACTATAATATTACCCGAAACCCCGAAAAACCATTAACTAATCAACCTGAGATTAAGTTAGTCTAAAAACCCCAATTAAATTCTGCCGCTAATCACCCCGATACATTAACCCTGCCTTAATCCCTCATTAAATAAAAAACCACTGCGCTTAAATGCCCGCCAGGCCCCCGACTACCTTCCGTGCAACTCCACTTCCCAATCGCCACACGATCACTCCCCTCCACATTTGACGGTCCTCATCCATTTTGGAAGGGATCGATGTCTGAACATTACCTGCCCGAAATGGGCTATTTTCCGTTGGGCCCCCGAGGCGACGTGTCACTCAATGAATGGAATTGGGTGGCCTCCCCCCAATACCACTAAGCGCCCAAAAGCGGTGCGAAGGAAACCACTTAGCGCCACCCTGCCATGCACAAAAAAAGCCACTGTTCACCCCGCTATGCGATAAATGACCACTATTCACCCGTACCCACCAAAATTGACTTTTTTCACATAAAGCCAAAAAGCCCCAAATCATTTGTTTTTATCATTTTCTCAACTGTAAACCTCGATGCACACACCTGCGAATGTCGAAGCTATCAACCCACGTACCATTGCACCCTGAAGATGCTACAAACCTCCTAGATTGCCTTCCAGCCTTCTCGAAGCCTTTTCGTCCATTCACAGTTGCCACTAACCCGTTCAGACCCAATTTTCTTCAATTTCAGGTATTTAAGCCATAATTCACTGAAAACCCTGTCAATTTTAGAACCAGTCACTGAGTTTTCTTAATTAAAATAAAAAAGGAACTCTGGTAACACAAACCCACCAGGAATTGAACAACCATTGCCCTAACAGACTGAAAAATTTCCTCCCCCGTTCTCAAATCCACAAGAACTGAGAATGGCCGCTCCAATCGCCATGGATGTCAGACCTATTTCCACTCATCACCTAGACCGAGACCACCTCCCCTTGGCTGATAAAGATTTCAAAATCAAGGAAACCTCTGTCCATGAATCCCCTCTCAAATTATACTACCGATACAGAGATCAATAATTGAACCATGCTGATACAATTGGTATTTGGGAGTCCAATTAGCCCAAGTACCAATTCCCTGAAGTTCACATCTTCCCAGAAATTGTCCATTACTGCCATGCAAATTATATTCCCAGTCAAAGAGCATTGATTTCCCCTAACCAAACCATACTTTTCACCATCACTGCTGAATCAATTAATGGAATGCTGCAACTTTAGCCAAAGCAAAACCTAACCCCTATCTCAATTGGAGACCTATTAGACCGATTCCCCAAGCTTACCACTGTGAAACTTGCTGAGATGTTCCAAACCTTCATCAGGGAGGAAAGGTATGTTCCAAAATATCCTCCTCCATATGTGTATACCATATTTTCCCAATTTGGCTAGGACGTTGTAGCAATGATATCCAGTATCCTAGGTTATACCACCAGTGATTATATAGATGAAGTCATCCTGGATTTCATGTCCATCTTCACTCTAGGACAGCCTCCTGTTGTCATGTATGATTATGCCAAGTTTATAACCGATAGGATGCATGACCAGTTTCTTAGAATGAGCAATGAGAGAGTCTTCAAGAATTCCTCAATTTTGTATCACCTTTTTTATACTACCAAGTAGATAAGTTCCCCTTCACTCTCCATAAACTTGACACAAAAGGTCACCCTAGATCAGTAATTTTCTGGACTCCACTAATACATAAATGTGATTCTCCATATTCATATACAGACTTTAGAGACCTATTTGTACATCCCATTGTGACAATGCTGCTAGGAAGCCCTCCTCCAAGGATAAGTTCAGATATAAGGAGGATCCTACAACTCTCAAAGCAACACAAGGTGGGGGATTAGTACTTGTACCAAAACCACACTAAAATTAGGATTTATGGTTGTGAGCTGGCCCCATATAAACTACCCAAATACCTCCCAATGAGGTTATTTGCTCTGGAGTACTACATGCAGATAATCAATTAAGATGAGGTACATTTTATCAAAGCCAAAAAGAAGGCCCAACTCAGGATAAAAGACCAATTAGGCCCCTTTATTTGTAATAGAAGAAAAGTTGGAAAGGAGGCAGACCAAATCCTTCAAAGACTAAATATGAAATAGAGCTTCATGTGGAGATATGATCCTTTGGACTTCATCTGCAACAGAAGACAGAAAAACGAGATGGCTCCCTACATTCACCACCGAATCCCTGAAATAGAAAAATATGCCAATTAATTGGAATGGGTGGAGAATACTTTAGAAGACAGGGATAGCATTGAAGTTGCTGTTGAAAATGTTTTAATTGATCTAGAGAAACAACTTGATGAGGGTTCTTTCCTGCAGGTGCTAGGAGGATCACAGGTCCAAGGAGAATCACAGGTCCAAGAAGAATCACAGGTACAAGAAGAATCAGAAGAATCAAACCTATCAGAGGGACCAGAGAAATCAAAAATACCAGAGCAATCAGAGAAAACATATAGACCACAGGCCACCATGAGTACCCCCCCAGTCTTACAAACTCCTCTAAGTGAGGAGAAAAACCTCAAGAGAAACATGGAATGGGCCACTCCTTCAGGAAGAACAACATCTCAGGCCTATGCAGAGACTAGCCAGGCTAAAAGGAAAAGAGTAAATCATGTCTCTGAACAGGAATATACAAAGGAGACAGTTGATGTTACAAGAATAGACAGAGAAGGGAGCAGACAAGCCACTCCCTCTAGACGAATCCTAGAACCTTCCACATCACATACCCAAATACTAGAAAGACAACAAAGTGTGGAGGTATCCTCTTTCAGAATGCCAGCAGACAAAGATCAGGATGTCAAAGAAAGATACAAAGAAATAAAAGCCAGAAATGAGAGGCTGAAAGCCCAGACCTATGCACAATATTTGAAGATGACCCCTACCAATCAGACAAGGCTTATGTCAGCCTATGCTGTAAAAGAGGGGAAATGCCTATGACATTCATGAAACACACTACTCAGCAACTGAGAACAACAACAGACTTCAAAGAGATAGACTTCGAAGTACTGGCAAAGGACATTCATCCTATTCACCAGATTGAGTTGCACAAGCAGACAGGGGAGATGATTTACTCTACCTTGACATGGAAAGCCATTGCTGCCCACCAATTGTAAAACTCCTTGAATAATATATCAACACATTTCTAGTTGGAGAAGGCCTCCTCATAGGCCAAAGATACCAGAATCAAGTCCTTACAGGACTTAGTCATTGAGTTGGGACACGATGCCAAATATGTAAAGGCCACAAAAAAATCAATAAAGAAGAATAATGATGATATCGCTGCTCTAAAGAAGCAGCTCAAGATTCCTCAGTTGCATCACCCACAAATAGTAGAAGTCCTGGAGGTGCAAAAAGGACATGAAGAGCTCATGGACTTGGTCCTAAAGCTAAATGACCAACTGAAAGAGACAGAGAAAGAGTTAGGCACCTTGATTTAGTCCAAACAAAGTGACCTGGCCACCACTTCTAGGACTGCCATTCCCACTGTTTCTACTGCAGTTCCTTCTACATTGGCGGCATCATTGGCACCTACAGCTCCACCTGCCACAACATTTCCAATCACAACTGAATCTACGGCAGCAGGCACACCAGCAAAGAAAACAAAAGAGCTAGTAAAAGCCATGGAGGAGATGTCCATCTAAGCTACAGAGCTCAGAAGGCTAAAGGAGAAAGTGGCAAGCTTAGAAACTAACTGTAAGATTACCCAAATTCAACAAAGAGAAGAAACACAGAAAGCCCTAAGGATGGGTGAGAAAATTAAAGTCCTAGAGAAAGATTTGACACTGCAGAAGCCACTAGGATAGACTAAAGAAATGATCTGGGCCAATATCATTGACTCTATCAATGATATTTGGCCATCAATTCAAGTTATATTTGAGCAAACTGAATTGGTAAAGGTAGCCACTGAGGCTATCAAGAAAGTAAGAGAAGGGTTAGGAGACCAACCTGAGGATGCAAATCGACTCATCCACCTCCTAAACAGTAAGAACAGGTATGAGCTCCATGAGCTTGGTGTAGAGGATAGGATTGAAGCTATCCTAGAAATCAAAAAGGTTCTCTCCAAAAGAAACCTTATGCTCAACTTGGAAGAAAGGCGCCACAACATGTAGGTGGCCATTGACAGGTTTATGGCCAAATTTCAAATTTTGAGGGACAAAGGCCTTCCCAGTCCTATGGTCATCAATGATAAACTTATGACCCAATTGGACTACAGTGACAAACTCAGGAAGTTGGCCAAGGAACAAGCCAACTCTTCAGGTATAAAAGCCTTGCCAACTAGAAAAGTATTGTATGATACTTTGGAGAACCTATTTTTCCTAGAGCATGAGGTGAAACATTTGTTTGTCACCAAGCCCAATTTTGCAAAATACACAGAGGTAGATGAAATTTACAGAAGAATGTTGAAAGTAAAGTTACCTGAGGATGAATGGTGGGAAAAAATGACAGATTTACAATAATTTTTACATCAGAAAGTTACCACAGTAAATCTGAAGGTAGCTAGATGAAACAGGTAAAAGACAGATAAACAGGGTCAAAGAGTAGCAGAGTCAAAGAGTATCAATGAAAGATCAAAAGTGAAGAAGACTCTAGCATGGAAATACCACAACCATCAGCTAGCTAAAAGGGCTTAAAGTTCAACAGAAACAACCAACAACACCAAAATGAAAGGGACAACAAGAAGCAGTTTTACATCTGTCTCTATCTTCATGCATGAAGATATTTTATTTCCTAGATTAAATCTCAAATTGTTACGAGATATTTTTTTATTATTTTTTGTATAAATACTTCACATTACGAATTATTTAGGGTGGATTCCATGAAATTTCTATAGACTTTCTCTTTCAAATCAAAATTCTATTGATCAATGACTAGATTGGCTTGCTGGATCAAGGAATAAAGCTCAGATATTTTACAGGATTCTTGTGTAAAGAGAAATACAAATAAGTATTCTCTCATGTTTATTGTTGTTTTCTACCATGTTTCTTGATAATCTTATTTGTTTCTCTAAAATCTAAATGTATAACGAGGAATGATATTTCAGAAATTGCTTGAATGCACTCTATCTTGACTGTTTACATTCTAAATGTTTTCTGCTAAAATATCTTAGTTAGGTAATTCTTAACTGCTCCTTAGCTTCTATAGTTTCTCCCCTGGTCTATAACAAATGATTCTTAGTTTCCCTTTCACCCTGGTTAGAATCATTTCAACCGTTAGACCTGAAGATTTGCCTTTCGATTTGCTAGCCTGCCCTGTGAACATTCCCTTTAATCATCTAGTCTAGTGATGTTTTCCATTAATTGACTCCATAGCCCAATGGCTTGAAGACATAGCTCTATCCATCTGTTCCAAGAATTCCACCACCCAACCTTCAATCAGAAATCAAAACCCCCATGAACACTAAGAACTAGCTTAAAATATAATAAAAACAAAGCTAAATCATAAAGAGAGAGCCCTCTCTGGACTTAGGTTGGCTAGAACGTGAGCCAAAAAGATTGGTTTGTGGTTACCTCAGATGATTCCTTCTTTTGATAACTGTTGGCTTGTTGGGGCCTGACCCAGGTTCATAAGTGATTTAGCCAAACAAATCTTGAAACTACCGGCCCTTTCGGCAACAGTCCGCAGTGCATGGACTGAGGTCTCACCCGAGGTAGTATGGGAGGGTGCTGGAACCAGGTTTCTGCACCCTAGGGATGTCTTGATGAAGGCTGGGAAGTTTTCCAACCAATCCTGTGCACTTGTGCTGCTTTGCGCAACTGTATGTCCTTCATAACTTGTGAAACTGCTTTTGCGTAGCTCTGTAAAGAGCGCGAAGAGTTGTTGTCTAGATCCTTATTCTTGATTGTGCGTTTATTATAGATCTTAACTTAATTATGTGGGCCCAATATTCTCATTAATCATTCAACATTCATAACAAGTGCACACAATCATAAACTGTAGAGAGATGCATAAAGATACCAGAAGCATAGACATAGAATATTCCAAAATTAACTTATCTTTTATTAATCCTCTATTCAGATACAATCCCAACTCCGCCCTGTGCACTCAACTGTAGGGGTCCACACACACAGCTATAGACTCTACCAAGCCTCTGCGCACTCAGTTGCAGAGCCTCTTACTACTACTACAACCTAGTACTCAGACTTACAAACTCAGAGCTAATTCATCATCCAAAACCCCTATCACTTCTCAAAGCCAAGACTCCCTTTACACTTAGAGCCTCGCTCTATTTATACATTCCCATGGTCCGCAGACCATGGGTAGGCCGACACACTCTACATTAAATTACATTACCTTAGGGCAAATAACCCTAGACTCTCGTGCTCCACTACCGCATTTCGCGGGGTCTTACATTACACTTGACCAAAATTCGGGCTATAAGCTCCAAAACTCCTCTATGGGGGGATCTGCTGCCCAACAATAACTTCTAGGGAAAACTTCTGAGTGATAACACAATCCTTCCTAGGTCAGCTAAATTTTTTAAAATATTTTTCCCTGACTTTTCACGAATTGTTTTACCCTTACAATGCATGATCAAAAGAAATTATATTTTTAAATGGGGACATAGTGAGCGAAAATCTTTTGATCTTATCAAATAGGAAATTATAAATTCTCCCTCTTTAGTAACTCGAAATTTTTCTAATCATTTTATTTTATATACTTTTTCCTCTGAAACATCATATGCAGCTATTTTGACACAAATCAATGATGAGAACATTGAAGCACCAATATCTTTCTTTAGCTCCAATTTGCAAGGCGTTGAATTAAATTACTCAGCTATTGAAAAACAAGCTTTCGTTGTTTTCTAATCAATAAATCGTTTCAGACCTTTTCTTCTTAAAACACACACTAAAGTAATAGTTCCCTTCTCATCTATGAGAAATTTACTAGTGCAATAGGAATTAGGAGAGAAAAGGGAACATTGGGTGACAACATTGCAAGAATATGACATTGAAATTAGACCAGATAAAATCATCAAAGCTTAAGGTTTTTGTAGAACGCTGGCATGAGCTTCCAACATATCAGTAGATGAGGATTCAGGTAATACTCTGCAAATATCTGAGGTAAATCTAAATGATTTTGAATCCCAATATTCTTATTTAATTTTCCATTTGAGAAACGAATTTTCTCCTCCGAACTCAGTTATAAAAGAAAAAGGGATTTAAGTGTAAAATCTAATCAATATCTAATCATTGATAATGTGTTATTTCAAAAAAAATATGATTCCATTCTACTAAGATGCCTCAAGAAATCTGAAGCAGAAAAAGTTTTGCAGGAACTCCATGATGGCCTAGCTGGTGGAAATTTTGGAGGAGATACAACAGCGCACAGAATTCTTCATGCCAGTTATTATTGGCCAACATTATTCAAAGATACTTATGAATATGTGCGAAAATGAAAAGTATGTCGAACAGCTATTGGAAGACAAAGGAAACCAACATTTCCCTCACAACCAGTCAACATTGAACAACCTTTTGAACAATGGGCATTGGATGTCATAGGTGAGATTGTTCCTAACTCTTCAAAACAACATAAATACATTCTTACTGCAACATATTATTTTACCAAGTGGGTGGAAGAAATTCCACTAAGAGTAGTCAATTCTAATGCAATTATTGAATTCATTGATCAATTTATCGTAACCATATTTGGCTTACCAAATGCACTCATGTTCAAAAACGCACCTTATTTTTATGGAAATAGTATGACTGAATTCACACTAAAAATATGTTTTAAAATTAAAGTATTCTGCCAAATACTATCCTTAATGGAACGGGTTAGCAAAGTCAACTAAGAAAAATCTCATTAGAATAATTAAACAAATTGTCGACCAAAGCCAAAAGAATTGGCACAAGTCTTTGACATTTGCTCTTTGGGTAGATAGAATCACTCAGAAGGCCTCAATAAGCACTTCTACATTCAATTTGGTTTATGGGAAATAAGTTGCTATTCCATCTAATCTAGCTATTCCCTCTCTTGCCTTAATGAAATTCATTAAAGAAACTCCTTCTTCTTCATTACAATTAAGGCATGATCAAATTCTCAAATTAGAAGAGGAAAGAGAGAAAGAAAAGATTACACATGTTCGTCATCAACAGTTAGTTAAAACTTCTTTTGATGCTAGTTCAGTTTCCACAAAGTCATTTCAAATCAAAGATATTGTCTTGAAATGGGACAAAGCACATGAGGAAAAAGGTAAACACACCAAATTCCAAAGACTGTGGCTTGGTCCATTTCAAATTGTGGAGCAAGTAGGCCCATCAACCTTCATATTACAATATTTATTAGGAAGAAGAGACTCTCTTCCTATTAATGGGCTTATCTTGAAAAAATTCTTTTCTTAGGAGATAACCTCTCCTAATTGTACATTATCGCATTTATCTTTTTGATTCTTTTGCTTTCTAGGAAAATAAATGTTGAATAGCATTTACTTTTGGCTTCACAATAAATATTTTTGAAATATTTTGATTTTTCACTTTTAGAAGTAGAGATTGTTAAGGAAACAATTATAACATTTGAAAATTAGCTTAGTTCCATGAATCTCTGAAATTTTCTTTTTCCGCCAAAATTATTTATTCTTTGAGAAACCTCCAACTTTATAAAAAAAAATTGTTCTGTTATCAGTCAGGAAAGGTATCCTTAACAAAGTAAAGACTATTTGCAGATAAGCATCTTCAACTCTATAATTGTCATCCAGAACTCATAAGGAGTCAATGGTTCTCCCCATCTAGTAAACTTTTCTCTTTTTAGAGTGTAATTCTAAAATATACTAAAACTTAAAAGATAAGAGGTCTCATCAAGAGCCTGCTTACCATGTTCATAGGGAAATAATAAGACTGACATTACCAAGACTGCATACCAAAATAGGGTAATGGCTTGAGATTATCTTAATATGAAGACAATGGGTCTCATCATCAGCTAGCTTGTTCAGTTGAATTACAACCCATGAATGGAATTGTCATCATTTGGCCACCAAACCAAGACAATGACTTTTGAGTAATAAAAGAAAATAATAATAAATTGTTTTAAAAAAGAAAAAATAAAAAAAAATAAGTATATGATTTTGAATTTATCTCTAAAAATTGCATTCTTTTCTGGATGGGATACTGAATCATTGCTGGTTAAAAGGTAACCCTGTTGAGGCTATGGACACCTGCTGGCAGCAGAGGCTCTACCTGTGACAAATGAGTACATTAAAAAGTTGATCTGCAAAAACCCCCTGCTTTATTTTTAAAACTAAGTAAAGACTGATATAGACAAAGGAATTTTCATCTTTAAGAGGATCTCAAATGAATTATAACTAGGTGAGTTTTCTTTTATTATTTAGAGAAATTTAATAATCTAAAATTTCATGCAATTCCTATTTCCTGAACTATATTTACTTTGAAAGTTTTAGAAATTTCAAAATTATCAGAGATAACTGGTTCTTCCAGTGAATCACCAATTTTTGTGATGTACAACAACCCCCATTTGTTAGAATCCTTTAGATAACAAATGGGGACCCTTTAGAAAATAATTTGATTTAAAATACATTAAAAGCTAGGAAAAAATTCCAAAAATCCATTCCAAAGATTAAAATGCATTTCGCATTTTGCATTTCACAAAAGTCTTGTGTGTAGTAGTTAATGTTACCAATTGAAGCACTACCGATTTGCGGTATGCACAGAATCTAAGAATATTCCTTTCCGGTCAACTCAGGCCAGACTCTTCGCATCAAAAAAAAGAAATGAAACATGTTAAAACCTTCCTTTATGTATTGCGATATCATGATGGACTCGACAAATGAATTAATTGTAATATCGGAATATGTTCGCATCCATCGTATCACGATTTCACAAATCGCATAATCACAAAACTGGAAATTAAACATACCATGTGACATTGTAAATAGCCGATTTGTGATGGAATACAAGCCCACTAACATGTCATTAAATTTATATTTCACGTATGAAGGGCGGTACATTAACAGGCTTTAATAACCTTCTCCAAAAAGATCATTATCATAATGTGAATTAATATGAATCTTACGCAGATATGGTTTCCGATTATGGATATATATGATTACATGGCTCAAGAAACTCAATATCTTCTCACCATTACAGATGCATTTAAGTGTTTCAGTTTCAAAAATTTGAATAAGGTTTTCATATTTCCATTTCGTTACACTCTTATTTCTCATTCTCTACAATATCACTCTCGTCTTCTTTGTGGTGACATGACTGTAACATAGACTCGATTACTCGGCTGAATGATCAAGATGAATAAGGAAAAGGGAACATAGTCCATGGCTGAAGATGTACTGGAGTCATCACCCTTTTTTTCAGATCTAGCTTGTATACCAGAGTGTGGTACCGGCTACTGGGAAAATGTTTATATCTTATTCGAGAAGGAAATATAGAAGGAAGCCATGATAGAGGATATGCAATCTTCAGGCACTTCTTATCTTAAAGTTGCATGCATTGTCTTGCATAAGATAGCAACCAGACCAAATTTATTACCCTATGTTGATATGGTCAAATGGATTATTGAAAATGTAAATATTGAGGACAGAGAATTCGTGACCTCAACGCAAGTGGTCATTGGCTCCTTTAAATTAGAGGATATCAGAAAAATGTATCATCTACCTCCACCACACAAGGATTATGATAAAGCATTTGTGGAGAAATTTGCTGCTGAAAATGAAGAAGCCTCTGAAGTTATAAAACAATGGAGGAAAAATCTGAGCAAACACAAAATGGATAGAACTGGTATGTATTCAGTAGCCTCTCTTGCTGCTCCTTATTTATACATTGTTGCAATGCTACGTAGGTTATTTGGGTACGCAGATGCTACCAAGTTTTTAGTGGAATGGTTACCTCTCATTGATGCCGCTTCTAATTCTATAGTCATGGATTGGGACGCAATTTTGTCAAATAACTTAGCCCTCCATATCATATAATATAGAAGGAATTATTATGTTACTACAAGAACCATTCCTCCATTTTATATGTCTGCCTATGTCATGGATGATGTATGTTTCGTTTTTCCTTTTCCAATTATGGGATGGAAGTGGACTCCTCAGGATCCCACGACAATCCATGTGTATCATAAAGCCCTTTGGAAATCTTGATTCAATGAACATGTATATCATATGTTTTAGGGGATTATGCTCCCTATTTATTAGGTTGTCTTTGATAAGAAAGCCCTAAGGTTATCAGAAGAAGCCAAGGCTAATATTAAACCTATGGAGAGATGGTTTGGAGAATAATTGTTCACACATCTCATAGTTTTTGGAAGCACTACTCCACCACATGTAGTTTCGTGGTATGTCCCAGATAAATTGTTAGCCAGAGAAATTTCATACCAGACAGTTACCAAAGGCATAACCAGATCCCTCAAAGAGTCTAAAAAATCTATCTGGCCCACTTTTCCACTCTGGTGTGGTGTTTATTGCTTAAATGACTTCAGAGATGCACAAGTTGAAGTCAAATAAATTCACAATTTGAATCTAGTTGAGTTTCTAGAAAGGTAATACAACCCTATAAAGGTCGTGTATGATTTTAACACGACTATCAAGGTTAAGGCATTTATTCATGAGGATGATCATTTTGACGATATTTTTGTAGAAGCTGAACAATTTTCATAGGTACATAGTTTAGGTACCCTTCGATTAAATCCATATGAATTAGAAGAATTTAAGGAATACAAACATCAAAGGTTAACCCATCTTCCTTTGAATCTACTTAAAATAATCCAAAAGAATCTCAAGAAGAAAGGTTGTCTACTAATGTCTCAGAAGAGGATGCAAACAAATCACCCAATGATGTTGAATCACAAAAAGAGTATGCTATAGAGAAATATATAGAAGAACCTTCCAACAATAAGAGTACTGAGAAAGGACTTGATCAAGACCAAATGCAGAAAGAATGGGGGCAATTTAAACAAATCATTAATAAATTACAGGCTGATATGAATTAAGCACAAACTTTGTGCAAAACATCAAAACATCCCAAGAAATATTCAAAAAACGCTCTCACTACTTCAGAAGATATCAAAGTAATTCCTTCTTTTCCTTCTTCGAAAATTATTTTGAAAGAGGAGGAAATTCCTCCTTTGGATACTTTTTATATAGTCCCAAACATTGAGCAGTAATGAAGAGGCAAAGGAAAAAGAGAAAAAATGACCATGCTGCTATTAGCCTACTAGGTAATGAACTAATGGATGTTGTCTTGAAGGATACTCCTATAGAACCATATGAAAATTTGACCAAATTATCGCAGTTTGTAGGAGCTTATGCTTCTGTAACAATTGACAAAGCGAAAGAAGTAAGAAATTTGATCAAAGAAAAAGAGGAAAGAATAAAGCAAATGGAAGATCAACTCATAAAAGAAAAGGAGAATACACATGAATAGATTAAGTCACAACTTGAACAAATGAAACAAAGTTTTGATAGCCTAAGACTTCATAGCCAAGCAGAGTTAAATGCTAAAGATACTAAAATCGCATAGCTATGATTTATTGCAGATCAAATAAAGGATTGCCCAAAAGTGGATGAATTCATCAAAGAAGCTTTAGAAATCAATTCGTTGCTATCAAAGCAACAATCAATCTTCTGTAAGCAGTTAATAGAGATTATTCCAATGTGCCAAGAAGCTGATATATTAGTGGTTCAATTCAATGATGCTAAAATAAATTTTGAAGAAATAGATGAGAAAATCTCAAATTTGATCACATGGTAGGATAATTAAAAAGTAAAGACAACAGAATTGCCAAAGGTCAAACAATATCACAAGGAGATTCTCTTCACTAATTGGGAAATCCAAATAAAGTAGGTTGAAAGGGCAATTTCAAGTGCAAGTGAAGCATCAAAAAATATAATTGAAACTATTAATGTTAATATTTGGTATATAGGTTTAATTCAAAGATGTTTGCCAGGATATCTGTCTGAGATTGATGATTTGCAGTTAATCTGGCATGATAGTATTGCAGCAAAAAACAACAAATGAAACAGCTGTTGAATTTGAATTAGGATGCTATTGACGGTGCTGGACTCACCAACATGTCAAGGGGATCTCCTTGTTAAGAAGTCCCAGTTAGACCTCATACCATTTGGTGTGGGAGTCCCAGCAGTGGGTTGTAAGGTAATGCCTTGATCGCGATGTCGTACAGAGGCAAGTAAGATAACTCTGTCAGTAGCAAGGGTGTGATGGATGCAGTGAGTCAAGGAATGAGTATGGGAGGTTCCAACACTTCAAAGGGAGAGGAAGGTGAAGGTGAGTTTCATGTTGAAAGGGATCGGTCCCAACTCGACTAGGAACACACAACACAAAGGGCATGCACAACTTTTGGTAGAGCAGTCGACATGGATGCGGCAGTCACAACATACAAGGTAAGATAACACGAACAACACTCACAGATCAGTCTGAGATGAGTGTGACGGTTGATATAGCAAGATTCAAAGAAAGGTCCATCTAATGTCCGGTAGAGGAGTCGACACAGACGGTGACATCATTAGCAACATATGCAACACATTAACAACAAGATTCATATAATTGCATACAGATCAATTCATATACAAGTACATAGGTTAAACAATATATATCATTAAGGAAACCAAAGCAGTCCAACTACAATAACAACATATGCATGAAAATGTGTTGGCTTTTACTTTTAAAGAAGCGTAAGTCACAATCATACAATACACTATGTAAACCTACTAGCCCCATCAATGGAATGTTACAGCCACATCTGCCTGCTCCTCCAAAGATATGTACTAGCTTCGTGCAGTGGAGAAGCTAAGGTGCATTACAATATTGTCCAAGCCTTCTTCAAGATAGTCTCAGTAGAAGCTTGGTTGACCAAAAGCCCATACAACGAGTTATGAGGGACTATTTATAGCAAAGGGTGGGGTGACCCTTGACATTCCCCTTTGTGACAGTTCAAATACCCTCATGAATCTTCACCTACTCTATGACTATTACATCCAACTGTTGACACTCGACTTGCAATTGACATGACTCAACATTAAAATGCACATGTACTCATGTGAGACAACATGGCTTGAGCAAGCCTTGCAAGACATCATTGACACTCAGTCCGTTGTGGTGAGACCAACTCTTTGACATGCTTGTGATGGTTAAGCTAGTGAGCTAATGCTAGGCTTGGTCATCCATGATGGTTTGCATGTACCTCATGGTGACATCTTGCTGAAACGAACTCTTGCCTCCATTGCAACTGGTGCATTGGTTCGACCCCTTCATCGAACTCGTTTGCTAACATGTGCATGGTCTTCTTGGGTACGGTTGAGCCAACAACACACTGATGCATAGTGTTCGTGTTGATCTTCAAGTGTGTGATGGTGGTCATGTGCATCAACTTGCTGAAGTTCATGTTCAACTGCAGTTGGACTTGCTTCTTGTCTTCACCTTGGTGAGTGTGTTGAATGGGTTGGATTGGGTTGGATTGCATGCGTGTACTCAATGACATGCATGCTGCTAGATCCTATTCATGTGATCAACAACACTGCTCACCATGTTTGCTCTGTGTTAGCTACTAGGATGGATCCTTAACTTGTACTAGAGTAGTTTCATCTGTGAGTGCATGTTGCGCCCACTGCTATTCTTATTCTTGCTGCAACTCATTGGACTATCTGTGCAGCTTCATGTTCTTCCTGAGTTGCTGCTTCAACACATGCAACTCCTTCTTTGTTCCATCTTCTGCCTTCACATGATCTTTATGTCACGTCATCACTTCATAGCTTGAGTCTCCAAATTTTCTTTCATTATCAGTGGATCTGCTTGATCTTGCAACTTTTCTCTGCCTCTATGTTATCAACAACCTTCCTCTTGCATTTTCTGTGTTCGCTTCATTCACTACATTTGCTTCATTCGGTATGCTGCCTTCAGCTATTGTTCATGATGCTATTCACTGTGATGTTGTTGATTAATGTCCTTGTCCATGAACAACTTGATGTCTTCGTGAGTAGGCAAGCTCATAGATGCTTGATCGACTGCATCCCCAAGCATGCTCTAAATGGTGTCTTCATCTCCGCTCTCCTAGAAGCCATTGTACCTGTACTTCTGAGAGGAAGATGAACACCTGCGATACCCAGAGACATGGCAACACTTCTAGAAAGCAATTTATCAGTCAAAAACCAAAATGAACATGAGAATTGACTTGAAACATACCTGGGTGAATGATCATGAAGGTTGCGCAATTTTGTTCGGAAGGTTCGGAGGCCGACTGTCAAGACTGCACAAGGCACAATTTTGGGTTGTTGGGAGACTTACTGACTGCTGGAACTGCACAATGCACTGTCCAGTCGAGAAGTTGGTTGTTGGGATTGAGAAATGAGCAATCCCAGCTGGGAAGGACTGCTAGCCCAGGGGAAGATTTACGCAAATTTTTGGGCCAAGTAGCCACTGACCTCCAGAAATGCGCAATTCATTCCAGGAGGTCAGTGCTGGGGCAGAATGCGCAAATATGGAGAGGAAGGTGAGCCTTCCTTCTCCAAATTGTGCAATGCAGCCTTGGTGAAGGCAGAGACCAGGCCAAGGTTGGCTCGACTTGCCGACGGGCAATTGAAAGCAAGTAAGTCGATGAAATGCATGGTGACACTAAGTGATAGCAGAAGTGATAAACAGTGCATGCAAAACATGAATGGAAGATTGAGCAAATAGATCAACATGCATGTGGGTGAGGTTGTTTGCTGGTTGGGCGAACGTCCGTGCAAATCAGTTTCATGCATGCAACAATAGTGAGATAGCAATGAAAATTGAAACAGAGCTAGGACAAGCTATAATATATGTAAATGACAATAGACGTTCAAAGAAATCAAGAAAACAACACTCACACAAGAGAATACACAAAAATCGATAGAAATGCAGCACAAGGCATGGGAAGCAAGATTACCCCAAAACAACTATGTTGAATGTGTCGACTGCTCCTAGATATGATGTGGGGTGTCAGAGCTATAAGTTTGATGTGAGGAATGAGCTCTACAATGTTCGGTTGATGAGTTTTGATAACATCGACGTTGTGACACGCATGCCACAAAGCTAGGGGAAGCGACACTTAGAGGGAGGTTTCTAAATTGTTCCTTGCATGTAACCTCCAACTGCTAAACATAGATCCCTGAAACAAGGGATGCCTTTACATACCGCCTTGGGAGAAATAGCCCATGCATGCAATTCTATTTTTCTCAGTCCCGGAGGGAACCGGTCAACTCAGCTGCACATGCAAGAGACTGCTTGATTCTTAGATAAAAATTCACATTTCTAGCTGGGAGCTGGGTTGGCTGCTCAAGAGATTTGTGCCATTTCCGGGTTGAGCAGCTGACTGCTGCCCAAATTTGTGCAAATTCTGGGTTGAATAGCCTGCTGCTGGGAAAATTTGCGTAAATCCTGCTGGGAAGGTTGGCTGGCAGGATTGCGCAATCCTCGAGCCCAACAGACTGTCAGAGAGGATTACACAATTTCTGGAGGGAAGGCTAGTTGCCCTCTAGAAATGCGCAATTTTCAAGGGGAAGTTGCTCAGCTTGCAGCTGGACCAAGTCCGGGTGAGTAGCCTGTGAAGGGAAAATATCAAATTGTGATCGAAAGGCTGCCTTTGAGCAAGAAAGACACTGAAGCTTGAGGACTTGACGAAGCAAGGAAAGCTGCTATGGAAGTTGGTAGGGAGACTCCAAAATAGGCTAAGGAAAAATTTTAGAGGGTGGTGTTGTGGCCAGCAACAATCCCACTTCTTATTTAGTATAATTCCTAATATTAAATAAGTGGGGACCCTTAGCAAAAAATTTAAAAAATCAAATTAGTGTTTAAATTTTCTTTCTCGAATAAAATTACCATCATAAACTTAGGAAGCCCCCCTTGAAAAATCCAAAAATCTAAGTTTTATGATAAGGTAAGACATAAAACCTTTCCTTAGAAAAAATTGCATCGCAAAAAAGATAACGGGATACCTCCTTATCAGCTGAATTTTGAACATTGTGAGAATGTGATGTGCGATAATGAAATATCGCATTGCATACAACACAATTTACAACGAAACATGTTAATTTTCCGATATGCGATGACGCCGATCGCAAGATCGCATTTCGCAGAAAACAGGTTAACAAAGATTGTTATACATAATATTCCTGCGATCTGCGATATTGCAATATTGCGACCTCACGATAATGCGATGTAACGAGCAGTCAACTTTGAGATGTTACGATTTTGTGAAGTTATCATTTCGCGATGTTCCGATCTGCGATATTGCGAAGAAAATCGCAAAATCGCTTCATCGCAGATCTTTTGGGCTTGTTATTCAAGAAAAGTATTTTCCTTAAGCTGACACATGGTTATGAGCTTTAATGCTAATAAATGAATTAGTTTCCAATTATTAATGGAATATGGGTTCATGCTTATCGAAAAAATCATCTCACGTAAGGTGGTATACTTGATGTGTTTGCGGCGATTAAAACTTTCCCATCACCCTTCCTTGTCATTCATTTTCACTTCACTTATGAATTGCAGGAATGGAGAACAGAGGACAATACAAAGAAATACACAGGGTAAAATGGGAAAGAAAAGAAAAGCCCCGAGCTCAGAAAAAAAGGAAATGGCGCCTTTTTATACAAACACGGCCTGTAACAGAGACGCGAGAATTGCTACGTGGGAAGGAATGTATAATCTGCTCGAAGAGGAGAATCCTAGAGTAATGGAAGTAGTTGCTACTGCGGGCTCAAATGGTTCTTCTGAAGCATCCCTTATAGAGCTAGCTTGCTCATTCTTACACCGAATAGCAACAAGGCCCAAAATTCTCCCATACACGGACATGGTGAAGTGGATACTGGACAGCGCAGATATCAGAAACAGACAATTTAAGACTCAAGGTCAAGAGTTCACGGAATTATCATTTTTACAAATTTTGAACTTTATATCTGAGAAACGTTTTTCGAAAAGGCAAGCTGCTAATTGCCCAGTCACCTGCAAGCTCCAAAAATTTCAAGAAAGCGATGAGACAGGCAGATTGGAAGCAAAAGGCCCAAGAAAAGGCACAAGCAATCGAAGGGTTAACCAGGTTAAACTGGGATTATTACTGGGCTTACTTGGTAAAGCCACATAGCCAGTGGATGGCTATTAAGTGCATCATCAATTCGGCCGAAAAGATGGCGCCAGCTCTTGTTGATTTTGTTTTCTCAGCTAAGCTAAAATTGGAAGTCGGCCAGCTGACTCTTCTTAGACAGATGCTGCATGCATGTGATTTCAAGGACCAAATACAGAAGTAGTTTAATTTTAGATTCAATTTTAGTTTAATTTTGTTTTATTTTCCTGAAAAGAGGACGGTCATTTAAACTGCATCCTATATTTTTGTAATAATTTATTTTTATATTTAGTTAGTAGTATTTAAACCCTTCTCATGCATTTAGAGAAGGGTCCTGAAATTTATCAAAAACTTATCCCCAGAACATGCACTTCTGTACCCTCTGAGGAGGTTTTGATGAATGAATGGAACATGATTTATTGATGTTTGCATTTGATATCTGCTACTGATGTTGCACTTTTGTACTCTTAGTGGATATTTGATCAAGAAGAGATAAATCATTATCACTTGAAGCTCATGAGTAGGACTAGTTATAAATGGTATTTCTATCTCTTAACTATTTCTGCCTTGTGTTAGAGTGATTTTCATGTTCAGTTATTTATATATTGATGTATGAATGCCTGAGTTATCATTTGGCACTTTTGTACGGTGATAGCTATTTATTTATGCTTAGTGTATGAATAGCTTATTATGCGATATGTTTTTCACAACTGTTTCATTTAACTTCTTATACAAAGTGGTTCATCTTTATTGAATTCTTTTCTCATAGCAGCTGAATGATCTTTATTACCAGTTGTTGTTTGAAATCATTTTAGATCACATAAAGGAAAGATCTCACCCCGAGTTAGTGTAGATTTAGATATTTCTACTTATTAAAATATAATTTCCTTATTATTAGACTAGAATTAGAGTAGAATTATTCCATTTAGAAACTATTAGAAACAGAAATATCCATCTTTCTCACACACACACATAAATTGGGAAACTGGTCCCATATCCCCAGTCGGACCTGCTATACCAAACGGAAAAGGAGCTGCTAACCAAGGTCCAGACCGGGCGGGTATCCCCCTTGTTGTAGACCCGATTTTCGGGGCTTCAACATATTTGGTGCTAGAAGGAGGGCGTCAAACTGTGAATGGCAAGCAAATCCAAATCTAAATACCATTCTGATAGTAAATCACCCTCACCATCTCCCCCAACTTCTCCATTGCATTCAGAAACCTTAAATCCAGAGTTAGAAGTCACGGGAGCAACAGCCGCTGCTACAAACCCTGATATTTCAGAACAATCTATTATTGAACCTCCTGAAGTCAAATCTTTTATTCACAAACTTCAGCAATTTTCTAGATCTCCTCAAAAATCTGATAAATCTCAAGGCAACGTGACTTCGCAATATAATCCTGCTCATCCTCTCACCAGGTTAAAGAGTGAAAAGTTTGGCGTTCAGCCAACCGAATTACCTCTACCTACTAGGAAGAGAGAAAAGAAGTCTCCTGAAGGATTTGATAGCGAGACTCTTTCATCATCGTCATCCATCTCAACCTCTTCATCGCAAAGTCAACCATCCACCCCTCCACTTCAGATCATTGTCCATCAGCCTATTGCAACTTCCTCAACTCCTTCTCAATCATCTGGAGTCATAATATCCTCATCTTCTCAACCACAAGGATCATCTTCTGCACTTTCCTCTGTTAGTAGTTCAGTGATGGCCCAATCTCCATGGAATAACCCAGGGGCAGTCTTAATGCCTGCACCCTTGAGTCAGTTACCGGCCCATCCCGAAAAATGGCTGCCTAAGTTTAATCCTGAGGCAGGCATGCTAGCAGAAGAACATATAAATAACTTTATGTTATCTATAAATCTCAATATATTTTTTAATGAGGATGCTGTTGTTCAACGTTTTCCTTATACTTTGCAAGGGACAGCCGGATCATGGTATTTCGTGTTACCTTCTGGATCTATTACTAGTTGGGACATCTTCCAAGAACAATTCCTGACCAAGTTTGGTGATGACAGGTCTACAGCGACAGTGATCAATGACTTGTCTAATCTTAGGGCCGAGTCAAGAGAACCTATCAAAGATTTCAATCTACATTTCAATAAAATTTTAAACAAAATTCCTACTGCTTCTCAGCCTAGTGAAGAAGTGTGAAGTGAATGGTACATTACTGCTTTACCATCAAACTTAGCAATCTTTGTTGATAGGGCTAACAAAACAGCCTTAGTTGAAAACATGAAAGAAGTGACAGCAGTAGTGTCAGGCGGAAAGAGTCGATTGTGCGGACACAACCAACCTCCCTAGGAGCCTAAGACTCTCTAGTGACAAACAAGACAAATAAGATCTATCCTTCTCTAAACATGCATTATGATATGAGATATCAAGTGTTTCGTTCTTACCTTTGTCCGAACGCTGTTGTAGAAGTCCAAGCTTTGTTGATCTGGATGAGCTCCTCCTTTTCTCCAAAACCTGTAATCACCAACAGTCAAACAATTAAATAGCACCTGATTATAACATAAAACAAAGCATATTCAACATGTAGACCAAGGAGTACATGAAATAACTCATAAACAACAAGTTATTGAGAAGAATGGACTCATTTGCATTAATAGGTAACAAAAAGAACAAATACAACCTGAGCCTTGGTGTTGTGCAAGTCCTTCCCAGGGTCCGTCAAGAGTTCTCCTTTACTTTGACAAAGCACACCCACTTCCAAATAGAACAAGCAAAGATGGCAATCTCTCCTCACAAGCTTCTAAATGGGAGTCCTAATTCCTGCAGCATTTACCCTTAGAAAATGTATAGCTTCAACCTCTCCTCCTTCTGGCCCAATGCCTATATTTATAGTGCTCAAGAGGAGGTTAATCAGGTCCACCATCAATGGGATAATCCCCTCTTTGGGTGGGATAGCTCCCTTATTGATGGGATAAGTTCCTCTTTGATAGGAGTGCATGAACCATCTGGAGGTGCCCAATACACGTCGAACAACCTTCTAGAATGCTCTAGAAATGACCACAAGTAACTTTTTAAAGATGAAACTTACGCATTCTAACCTTTACAGGGGGACGCACCTTTCCCTTTACATACAGAGCGTCTTTGGACGCAGCTTTTGTGAACATTGGGAGCGTCCCCGCAGGTAAGGTTGAGAGAACCTGCGTCCCCAGAGATAAATACATTTATACAAGACTTTCTCTCTTTTTTGGAGTTTGACATGGAGAGCAGAGGCATAAGACTTGCCTAAGAGGGTAGCATGACTGTTGATTGAGCCACACTAACTGTAAATAGTCATGGTGACATTTTTTAGTGTAACAGATTGCCCCCTAAAGTGCGAAGCCTGGAATAGATTAGGGTTTGTAATATCTAGGAAGGGTGAAGTGCTTTATCATTTCAAGGATTATCCCGTGGAGAGCCTGGTCAGAACCTGCAATTTTCAACACAAAATACATGTATAAGATTATATCATCACTGAGGTAGGCATTCCCATACTCAGATCAAAACTTTAACTAACAGACTAACTACTCTGATACAGGAATGATCTTGCAGTACATCACAATCATAGACTTTTGTAGACACAGTATGGACGCAGCCATCTGTTTATGATTAGTCTACTTAGATAATGAATACAAAACTCCTCGCAGCCTGGATGGTGGAAACTAGATCCAGGGTCTTCATTTCTACTTCCCGAATTGGTACAATTCTAGCCATGCGAATAAATGAGTTGATGTCGAACATGGTAGAAACCACTTGATTACCAGTCGATGATGTAAACTGTTAACAAGCGTGAGAGAGACCACCAGTAATGTCAATGGTTCTCAAAGTACCCAGTACAATCCATGAGATGTGAATGAATGAGTTGATGTCGAACATTTCACGGAATCCTTCGATCGAAAGTCAATGATGTAAACTGACGTCAAAGGCGAGAAACCTGCCATTGATGCATGCAGACTTCAAGGTACTGACGATTTCTAAGTCATCTCTCTAGATAATGTGCTGATGTCGATAGAAAGCGACCCGTTGCAGGCAAGCCCGCAACACGAAATCATTGTTCAAGTCGAAGAAATGTTGCTGTAAGGACTGACTCAGGGATGGTCAAATGGATGACAAGTATTTTGCAGATGAAAGTTTTTCTTGCAGACCTCTTGAACACATAACGACACGACAGATGGCTTGGTGACGAATAACTCAAAGTTAATCCCCGGAACTCGGTTAAAGACTTTCAAAGTGGTTTGATCAACTGTGAGGTAAAAGATTTCCCAACCCAGGTGAATGAAAAGTGTCGTGTTCAAGAGTGGTAATAAAGTTTCTTTTGAGACAAAAGGTAACAAACAGGTTCATTCTTCTCTCTTTTCCCCCACCATTTCTGGCAAGTACCTCTTTATTTTTAACAAGCTTGAGGAGGATAACATATGCTTGATTATAAGCTCATCCTTTGGATGAGTCCAACCTAGTTTTGATTCGAACCCTAGGAAGGAGTGGTTCGTTCCTGTTTGTAATTGAACAGGTGCTTTACTGTGAAATGTTTAACGAGCCCAGTATAGGAGAAACTCGGTGTTTTTCAAGTTTAGAGAGTCTGAAAAACTTAAGAAGACTCCAAGTTGAACTTTTTCGTAGATTTGTGTCCCTCAAGCCTGAAAAAGTATAAAATAATACCTGGGGGAACCGCTTGATCTTGCGACCAAGGAGTACTTTCATAATTAGTGCCACTAACCTGAAAAGTAAAAAGCGATCAAGGACACGTCGTTTTATTTCCGTATCGAGTTTGAAACGACAAAAACCCGGCAATCTTTTCCTGATTTTACGGTCAGAAAAGAGCTATAAGGGGACTGTCTTTTAATTCCGTTTTAACGAGTGTAAAAGAAACGCTCGGCAATCTTTTCATATTTTAGGAGTCAGAAAAGGGCTTAAAAGATGACTCTGATATTTTGGTTTGTGAAAAATGACAATTTTCCCTCTAAATCCCTTTGTCCTGCACAAAAAGCAACACATTACTCATACCTGTTTAAGATAGGCAAAAATACATCGAAAAACATCTTTTCATGGTGAAAAATGAACAAATTCATCCAAAAAACCTATAAAAAGACTTTTTACCATGTCATTTTTACCATTTTACTGTTGAGGTTGAACAAAGGGCTTTTGGGCAAGAAACTTCCCGTGGTCGCTGCGGAAAATCCGACTGTCAGAATCGAACGCCGTCTCTTCCAGGTATTTTACAACATCCTACTCTTCATTTCTATCCGATTAAAATTGTTTTTTAGGTTTTAGTTTTGTTTTTTGGGAGGGTTTAGGTTTCAAAATGCGCTCCTCGGTGGACGCAGGTTCCCTTCGGGTGACCTGCGTCCCCCGACTTTTTCCTATACAGGAAAATGGTCGGGGGACGCAGCCCACCTTCAGGCCAGCTGCGTCCCGACGCCCTGTGTTCCAAACGCGGGGTGCGTCCTCCGTGGAACGCGGAATTTGAAACCCCAATCCTCACAAATAACCAATCAAATTTCCCCAAATTAATTCTAATCATTATTTCTTGGTGTGTAGGGCACTCACCATGTTGGATTGGAGAGAAAGAGAGCACGAAGAGGTTGATGAAGCTGCAATAGAACACCAACCTTCCCTGGATGCCCTAAAAGCATGCGGGTTATACAAATACTGGGCCATACCGGGCATGAGGGCTCAGGTAAGATTCTTAGAATGACTGGTTGAGAGATGGAACGTTCAAGAGAAATGCTTTTACATAGGAGGGCACCAGCTCGAGATAGAGCCCTCGGATGTATACTTTCTCACTGGCTTGCCAAACAGAGGCGAGCAACTCAATCTAGCCGGGACTAGGCCGGGTGGCCAATCCCTTGTTAGTCTCCGGGAAGATTGGTGCACACCTGGTGCACACCATTCGAAAGGCGTGGAGATCAAACACATCTCTCTGCGTGAGCTCAAAGTTATAGCGTTCACGGTTACCATAATTTGCGGCGCAGCCGCTTTACACATTGCTTATGGGTCCCAAATGCGGATAGCAATTGACTGTTACCAAGGCACCATTTTCAACTGGTGTGATGCTGTGTCGGCTAATGTGAAGAGCCAACTGACTAAGGCAAAGAACGGACGACTGAAAACTTTTGGATATGGGCCTTTAGTCGTGAGCTTTGCCTTAGAGAGAGTTCCGATGCTAATCCCTCAGCAACTCACTGTTGATATTTTGGGTCCTCGGGAGCCAAAGCTGGTACGATGGGTTGCGGTGATGGCCCGGCATCCTGACGAGGGCGCGGCAGTTGTTCGATTTTCTGATAGTTACTTTCACTGGTTGGAGGACCAGGTTTTCTCGATCCAGGACTTTCCGTACGCCGGAGTAGATTTTCGACATGATCCGGACATGGTTCTTCCACAAGGAGAACAATGGGATGACAGAGGTACCTTATTTTTCACAAGTTTTCAAATTATGTATTTTTTTTTTTTTTGTTTTTATATATATCGTCTCAAAACTGACAGTAAAAATTTTCAAAATGCAGATGTTGGTCCACAGCGCCCAGCCAACCTCCGGCCTTTTGAGAGGAGACACCCAGTTGCACCGGTACCGGCCCCACAGGACGCGGCTGCAGAAGTACTAGCTGAGTTGGAGCATGATCTAGAGCGTCTGACAGCAGATATTCCTGAGACTACTATGGATGACATTCCTATCAGGCTTCAGCGCTTTGTAGTCGCAGTCCCTGGACCGTTTAGGAGATTTTTGCGTAAGGTAGCCCGTGCAGTGGTGTCGTATAGGGAGCACCACCAGTGATTGACTAGTCACTTTTGTAGACACATGTGACATTTTTGGCTTTTTGTACTTATCATTTTTGCCGATCATAAGGTGTTTTTCAACCTATGATCGAAGACGATGTATATTTTTTGACACACTCCTATCTATATATATATCACTATTACCGGCTTATCTTGTTTAACATATGTGATGAAATGTTTTTAAATTTACTTGCATGATTATCGTAAATGTCTGTCCAACATTCGAGAAGCAATTGCATCTGCTAATGTATTTAAAGACCTTGGAATATGCTGATATTCAATGTAATCAAATTCACGTTCCAAGAGACGCACTCTCAAAAACAACCTTAATAACACAGGATTTCTAATGGCATAAACTCTATTAAGCTGTAATACAACAAGTTCAGAATCTAACCTCACTATCAAACGTCGAATTCCAAATGAAATAGATTCGGATAATAATTCAACCACTGCACTGTATTTTGCAATGTTGTTCGTTGTTTGACCGAGGCTTACCCCATGCATAGAAACTAACTCGTCAAAGGGCGAATAGATAACCCAAGCTGCGGAAGAGATATTCTGTGTACTACGACAAGCACCATCAGCAAATCCAATGTATGTTTGGAGAGGCGTCGACATCTGCAATATCAAGAGTAAAACCAAGATAAGCCAGAATAACGACGAAAAACACACTCTCTAAGCTAAGCACACTGACTAAACTAACAAACACGCTAGCTAGAAAGAAAATCTATCCTATCTAAAAATTTCTCCATACCCACCATTTAAGCATAATACCTCTTTAGGTAAAGTCCATTTCTGGGTTTACCCAAAGAGTCCCCATCAAAATCAACCAGCTCATAAGCCCCTTTTGCTAGCTTTCGCTTTACAATGTAGGGTCCATGCCACATAGGAACGAATTTTCCAGCACCTAGCTTATCGTTAGCTTGGTCATATAATAGCACTAGATCTCCCTCCGAAAAACTTCGAGGGGTTACATTTCTATCATACTGAGCTTTCATTCGTTTCGCATGAGTCTCGATTGCCAATGTAGCGTCACGTCGAGTCTCATCTAATTTAGCTAAGTACAATAAACATTTCTCCTCTTCGGAAGTAGCTGGAAGTAATTCGACAGCCATTTGAAGTGATGGGATTTCGCATTCAATGGGTAACACAGCTTCCAAGCCATAAACTAGCTGGAAAGGAGTGAACCCTGTTGAATTTTTCACTGAGGTTCGGTATGCCCATAGCGCTGAAAATAACATGTTGTGCCAATTCGACCGATGAACACCAATGGTTCGTCGGATCATGATAACCAGAACTTTGTTGATAGACTCAAACAAACCGTTGGCTTGCGGATAATAAGGAGTAGAGCTATCGTGGCGCAAACCAAGCTGGCTTATAAGCTCAGTCATCATGATGTTTCGAAAATGGCTCCCATGGTCAGTAATGATTGCTTGTGGGACACCAAACCTAGTTATGATATGATTGAATAGGAAAACTGCAGCTGTTTTGCCGCTTGCGTCGAATGTAGGCATCGCCTCGGCCCATTTAGTAAAATAATCAACCGCGAGGATGATATACGCATGCCCCCCAGTCGAGTGAGGGTTACAAGTAATAAAGTCGATACCCCATTTGGCGAATGGACCAACGGCAATTATAGGGTGGAGAGGAGCAGGTGGAGCGCGCATCTTGCGATCAAACACTTGACAGTTGTGGCACTTCCTGATGGTAATGATACAATCTTTAAACATAGACGGCCAGAAATAGCCAGCGCGCAACACCTTCTGGGCGGTGGCATACCCAGACATATGACCGCCACATGCTCCAGAGTGACAATCATTCAAAACCTTCTCAACCTCTTCGTGTGTTAAACAACGTCGAAAAACTAAGTCTGCCCCCCGGCGATAAAGTGCATCTCCAATAATTTTGTATTGCTGGGATTGAAACCGAATTTTTCGACGTTCTGCCTTGGAAGCCTCAGGCCGAAAGGTTTGGTTTTGGAGATAGACGATTATATCCCCGTACCACGGATCTACAGTACTGATAAGAAACAAAGATTCGTCCGCAATGGACTCTTTCCGCCTGACAAATTGTACTTGCCCCCTAGCAGTTGTTTTGTCAAAATATAAATCATAGGGTTGCAATCCAAAATAACTGTAGTTTTACGGAGAAGAATGTAGTGACGGAAACGCTGGACAGCTTGAACGGCTGCCAGGGCCAATTTCTCCACATGCGAATATTTTAACTCAGTGGGATTTAAGGTTCGACTAAGATAATATATCACATGTTCCGCTCCGAATTCATCTTCTTGAACTAACACCATTCCAATGGTGGAATGCGAAGCTGCGAGGTATAAGAAGTAATCCTGGTTGTAGTTGGGAGGATGCAACAACGGTGCATGGGTCAACGCGTGTTTAAGTGCATCGAAAGATTGTTGAGCAATCTCGTCCCAAAAGAATTGTGCGTTCTGTTTCAACAACCGTGTAAAACCTTTAGTGACCTCGGCGTAGTTTGGGATGAATCGGCGTAAAAAGTTCGCTTTCCCTTGCAAACTTTGGAGTTGGCGCAAACTCGAAGGAGGAGGCAATTTGATGATAGCCTCGACTTTCGAGGGATCGACGCGAATGCCGGCTTTTGAAACAACAAAGCCCAGTAATCGACCTGTTTCTATACAGAAAACACATTTGTGGGGATTCAACCGAATTCGATAATGCCTACACCTCATAAAGATTGCTCGTAGGTGGACAAGGTGATCAGCTCGATGTAAAGAATGAGCAGGCAAATCGTCGAGATACGGTTGCACAATGTGCTTGATGTCATGAAATGCATAAGACATCGCCCGTTGAAAAGTGGCCCCGGCATTCTTAAGCCCAAAAGGTAATTTGCAATAAGCAAATGTCCCCCATGGACAAATGAATGCCGTTTTTGGTTGGTCGGCAGGTAGAATATTGATTTGATTATAGCCCGAAAAACCATCCATAAAGGAAAACATTTCACTTCCGGCACAATCATCAATAATTTGATCGATATAAGGCGTAGGATAGTTGTCTTTGGGACAAGCTCGATTTATATCCCTATAGTCGATACAGATTCTTATTGTTCCTTGTTTCTTGTTGACCGGAACAATATTCAATACCCAATCCGTTAACGGGATCGGATATATGAAACCTGCTTTCAACAGCTTTTCGACTTCTGCTTTAATCGCAGCCGCTTTTCGAGGGTGAATCTGACGCAACCGTTGCCGGACGGGTTTAGCATCCGGGTAGGTCTTTATTTCATGAACAACAATGGCAGGATCGATTCCCGGCATTTCCTCGTAAGACCAGGCAAACACATCGCGGAATTCTTGGAATAGGGCCTTGTAAGTTTGGATTTCTTCTTCTGTACAAGCGGCACCTATATGAATGTTTTCCTCAATTCCGGGCTTCACTGAAATATCAATGGGAATAGTACGAGAAATATTCCCTAAATTCAACTCTGAATCAGAATGTTTCGTTGGATCCTGAGCGTCTTTGACATATTCAGCGGTAAAGATAGATGAAAAATCATTTTCAAATGCATCATCCTTAGGTAAAAACGAAGATCTGTGATGGAGATCCTCCCATGGTAGATCGTCTACACTTAGGATTTCGCGAAGTTGTTCGTCAGATGACACGACTTCGAGAAACGCTATCCGTTCTAAGGGTGAGGTGAAAAGTGACTCTTCACTGACCACATTCATTTGGTCGACCTCGGTCGAATGAAAGTCGGTAAAAGACATGAGAGCTTCATAAGCAATTTCATATGGACTCAAGGGCATAGCATTACCGAATGAGTCTATCTCAGAGTCAGATGGGACGAACCAAGGATCATCATAAATAATGTTTTCTGATGTAATCATATGAATTGTTGCAAACGAAGGATCTACGCTGAGTGGAGGGAGAGGAAAAGTTCCTAGTAAACCGGAATCTTTAACTAAACCTACACCAACGTCCCTATAAGGGATTGTCGTCTTACCGACATGCTGGATACTCTCTGAAGAGGCTGGGTCGGATGAAAAGTATGTCAGCTGATCAATAGTCACAATCTTACCGTTATGTGGAAACTTGATTATTCTGAAGACCGATGAAACGACCGCTGTCATAGCATATGACCAACTTCGACCCAAAAGAAGGTTGTAGTCTAGAGGGGCATCAACCACTTCCACATCCAGACTAACGGTTTTACCTTCTACCCCTATAGGCAATTCTTGTAGAATACCAAACGGACGGAACCCACGGCCATCAAAGGCCTTAAGGATGGTGGGGGATTGGTTCAACGAAGGAGAACCAAGGGATCTCCAACATTGAATCGACATAATACACGTAGAAGCTCCCTCATCAATCACAGTCCGATGAATAGGCCTGTTTTTTACTATCACTGGAATTTGGAAAGCCATTTGATGGGGGAGACATGGTGTACTATTTTCTAGATCAAAGATCATTAGATTCGGATCCTGAACATCAACAGCTCCGATAGCCGACAAAAGCAATTTTCGTTGTGCTGGGCATGATTGCAGCACTTCTAACGCCGACATTGCTGAGGGTGAAACAGCTAAGTCCTCAACAATGTTGTAATTCTGGGCTGCTCTCGCATGTGGATTGAAAGCAGACCTTCGAAGTACACCCTTGGCGGGCGGTTTAATTACTAAGTCCGGGTTAAGTTTTTCGATCTGTAGTGGATCGGAACTAGGAGCTGAGGTTGATGGATTAGAATGAGAAGATTCTGCTTCCTTACCATCAACATGATTCTTACTACCATAATCTTGCGATCGAGTCGCAATCCTCACATGAGACATCATCAAAATGGGTTCTTCACTGGCATTCGAAGAAGAACCTATCATCTTATTCTCCTGCTCCGGAAATGGATTTTTTAACACAACAGGAGTGGGAGAACCTTTGACTATTTTCACAACCTCGGCCCGATGAGGGCAATCTCTTGTAAAATGATCCTCTTCACAAATAAGACAAGGATATCGAGGTTTGCGCTTTTCGTCAGTGGTTTCCGACTTTTCAGTTTTCTCCTTTGGAGCCTTGTCTGCTTTAGCCTTCTTCTTTCCTTTCTTCTTTCCACCGTTTTTTGATTTGGCCGTAGATGACTCTACAGCGTGAATATCGGCGGTAAGTTCAGGAGAAGACTCTCCTGTCGGAGAATCAGGCAAAGTGATAATTGGAGTAGTTGAAGCCTTGGAAGACTTCTTCTTGCTCTTTGTATTCACGATACCAATCATACCATCAGTGGCATGAGATCCCGAAGGAGCAGCAGCGATTTGATTCGACTTTGGAAGATCCGGAATCTTCTCGTGTAACGTACCCGACTGAGTGTAAACTAAGTCAAGGTATTGTGCCTGAGCAATGACTTGCTCCTCAGTAACTACTCCGGCCTTAGCTACATCTTCAGTAATCTTCGGTAATAATGATTTGACAAACCATTCAGCTAAGATTTGGTCCGGGATAAAAACTTTCACTAGTCTTCTTCGACGTCTCCACTCATGAATGTGATCAGAAATATACGTGGACGTCGATTGTTTTAGTGAAGTTAATAACTCCGTGCCGTTATCGTATCTGACCGGCAACTGAAAGTGAGTTAAGAACGAGGTAGCTAACTGGCTAAAATTGTAAAAAGAGGCCCGTGGTAATTCAATGTACCACTTGGCCACGAGACCAATGAGTGTACGCTGGAAAAGACGTAAGCGGATCGAATCATCCGAGATAGAATTTGAAGCACACCAGAGGTGGTAAGTCATCACGTGATTGGACGGATCCTCTCCAGCCTTACCTTCAAACTTGGGTATATCACTGGGCAACTTATTTGGCATTGGCGGCCAGAACTGAAGATATTGAATTGGATCGTTCGTTAGGCGCGTCAAGTCTGGTAAATCCAAAGTTGCGATAAACGGTAACTGCCGGTTAGGATCTCTAAAACTCTGGGTCACAATACCAGCCCCAGGAGGAGGATATCCAGGATAACTAGGAACAGGAGTCGCATTTGGGATATTATATCCTCCTGGAAAACCAGGATTAACCGGACCGTACTGGGGTTGTTGAGGTTGTTGATAAGTGTACCCAGGATACGGTTGATACTGGTAAACCGGTTGTTGGACAGCTTGCCCATGTTGGTACTGTCCCTGGTACGGAGGTTGAACAAATTGAGGTTGAGTAGTGACAACCGTACTTATACCAGGCTGACCTACAGGCATCTGGACCGTGGTTTGAATCGTAGATCCAGACAACGGTAAAGATGTCTGAGGTGTGGTAACAGGGACAGTAGAAACTGGAGCCGTCGATACTCCAGAAGTAAGTATGGTAGATGTAGCGGTAGTTGCAGCAGCCGTTTGAGATGGAGTACTAGGTGCAATTGGCGGCTGAGTAACTACCGAAGTTACAGAAGTTTGAACATTTGACTGGACAGGTTGCGGTTGCTGGGTTGGACCAGAAACTACGGGTTGTCCAGCTTGAGGAACCATCTGTATACTTGGCTGCAACACCTGTTGACCCTGTGATGGATCCCACACTAACATTCCAGGGTATTGACCCGTAACAGGTTGAGGATACTGAGATCCATAACCGGATTGAGGGTAGGATTGATAATTGTAAGGTGCAGTTCCCATACTTGGAAGATATGACTGACCTTGAGGCGGTTGATAACCTTGACTCGAGTATTGACCTTGAGGTTGATAACCTTGAGGTAAATACTGATACTGGGGTTGACCTTGACCTTGAGGTTGGTACCCTTGAGGTTGATGACCTTGGGGTTGATACCCTTGAGGTTGCCATCCTTGAGGTTGCCATCCTTGAGGTTGGTATTGATACTGAGGTTGACCCTGGGGTACATATTGAGGCTGGGGTTGACCTTGAGGCACGTATTGCACCATAGGTACATACTGACTTTGAGGTTGCCCCCCAGACACGATTTGTGTACCTTGAGGTTGCCCCCCAGGCGTTAACTGCGGTTGCCCCCCAGGCGGTAATTGGCCACCTTGAGGTTGGGAAACGGGAACTGAACCTGACATCATGTAAATGTCTCCTACACCCAATGGTATATTACCACTGTTTCCAGCAAATAACCCATGATCAACGGGTTGAGGAGATGCCCCCGCAAAGGTACCAGAAAGTGATTGATACCCAATGGGAACAGAAGGACCTCCGTGTAAGAAAGATTCAGGACTTTGAGTAAACACGGACGACTGACCAGACATATTTACAGGAGTATAAATACCTCCAGGTGGAAAAGGAGTACGAGGTGTAGAAAAACCTACCCCTGAGTTGTCTAAAAAATTGGTTAACGCAAGGTACCAAGAAGTACTTCTAGGAGGACTGTAAAAGATGGATTCACGCTCCCTTAGATCAATAGTAAGTTGACCTTCAAGGTTAGAGACACCTATATCTTCCTCTGGAGCAAGTTCTTCTATAGCAATCAAACCAGTAGGAAGATTTTCGGTGATAATTCTTTCTATTCTCGATGAATCTGGAACACTAGAAGTCGGAGTAACAGGTTCAGATATTTTAGGTTCTTCGCCTGTATCACTAGCAGATGAAAAACTACCAATAAGTTCAGAAACTGAAACAGCTTCGGGATTATAACCTGTCTCTAAACTTTGGCAATCTGGATGGACTACCAAGGAAGATTCTCCTTCTTCAGGTGAACCTACTCTACTGTCACTAGGAGGAGTTACAAGGACCTTTAACCCTTCGTACTGACCCGAAATGTCTTCAGGAGATTCACCCCGCGATTTACGGAGCTTTCTTAACAAATCTATTCCGGTAACAATCTCAGGAGACTTGCCCCGAAGTCTACGGGACTGTCTCGGTAATTCCGCCACAGCTAAAAACTTTTAACTACTACACACGAAAACAAAATAAAATTTCAAATCAAACCACCTAAAGTCTCTAAAGAACCAAACAAATTTGAATCACACGCCTAAAGAATCTAGGGCGTCAAACCAAACACAAACAGTAGTCTTCCAGACCAAAAGCGCTAGTTGGTGATGAAGCCCAACCTCGCTGGATTTAGTACAGAAATGGTGGGTGGAACAGTTACCCCGGCAACCTGCTTAATGAATAGACTAGACCAAGTTCCTCCACTTTAACCGTCTCGAGTGAAGTGAACCCCCCAGAAAATCCAAGTGAGTATAACCGACATCTGCTCCAGGTACAGTGGGACCTTCCCTCCACCATCACCTCGGTAGAATCCTAAAGATAATGGCCACTAAGGTTACCAACCGCAACAAATGCACCTGGGGGAACAGTCTAAACTCCGACAGCACGCAAGGGCAGAGTAGCAAGCTCAATCCCCTTGCCGGCTCCTTGACAATAATCCAAGGTTTACCGACAAGTGACCCCTGGCTCCTCGACAATGGTTAATCCGAGGTTTACCGTTTGTAATACGTGCGTGTCTGGCGTCGTTCCCAACGAGGGGGGAATGATCCCCTCACTGGTTCGGACACGAGCTCGTGCTTCTCCTTTAAGAGGAGCTTTCCCAGAGTACAAATGAGACAATTGGATTTAATCTATCACAAGATAAGCTACTTGTTTGGTTTTGTTGTCTTGGAGAGTTAATTACTCACCTACTCCAAGACACTAGCCTGATCTAAATTGGTGCTTCAGAGCCCTCGTAAATAAAAGTTACTATTTCGATTTTACTTTAAGCGTTACTTTTATGGTTGTTCTTTAAAGTCACAAGGTAGTGGAAGTGAAACCAATGGTGTGTAGACTCGACTCCAACCACTACAAAGATGCACCTAAGATGATTTACGCTACTTTGCTTTTTCAATGAAATTCTTAACTAAGAGAGTTGAGAGAATGCAAATTTTAGAGAAAACAACTTCCTTAGAAAAGACAATCAAAGAAACAATTCTCTTTTTCTTTTCAAGCACACAAACATGACTACTCTTTACTTGCACGAAAAACTCTTTTTCTTTCAAAACTTTCAAAGCTACTTGAAACAAAACTTTTCAAAGGAGATGTTTTTGTATTTTCTCTTTTTAATAAAGCATATAAACCTATCTTAACACAAAACAATCTCAAAAGCTACAAAAACTATGAAAACTTGACTCACAAGCAAATCAAAAGAGAAATTACTCTAAACAAACCTAACAAGGCAAAAGCTCACAAAGATGATTCTAGGTTGTTTTACTTGATCAAAATCAAATCAAGGACTAGCTAATGCAGAATCAAAAGACTAGTCAAAACAAAACTCAAATCTTTTTGTTCTTTTTGTAAAATGGAATTCAAGACTTAAACAACAAGCACTTCGAAATTGGCCCAAAAGACAACTCAATGGTAAGTTGCTCTCACAGGTAGACTTTATGACAGGTCTGACTTCTTAGAATGCTGACAAAACCAGAGAGATCTAAGGCTTGACAACTCCTACTGCCAAAGTCACTACAAGACCTACTCAAAATCAAACCCTAGGGCTTATACTTCGATGAAATCCACTAAAACACTCAATGCTATAGAAACAAGTTCAGGTGAAGATCCTTGGCAAGGGACTAATGAATCTGGGCAGAAAAAACTAAGAAAAAACAAAATCTAAGAGCAAAAAGTGTAAAAAATGGAATTTTCTCAAATTTTGGCAGGGGACGCAGGCAACCCGTTAGCACAGGTGCGGGTCCGCTCTGTGCACACAGCAAAAGTGCGTCCAGGGACGCACTGTGGAGCACTCAGAGGGTGCGTCCTACTGAAAAACTCAAGAAAAACCAAAATAGAACTAATCCTAAGCTAACCCACCCAGAGACAGAATCACAGAGCCAAAACCAGAAAAATAAACCAATTTTCTCAGAGCAAAGTTCATACAAAGGAAAAGACTTTTCACATTAATGGATTTCCCAGTGGAGTCGCCAATTTGTCAGGCGGAAAGAGTCGATTGTGCGGACACAACCAACCTCCCTAGGAGCCTAAGACTCTCTAGTGACAAACAAGACAAATAAGATCTATCCTTCTCTAAACATGCATTATAAAATGAGATATCAAGTGTTTCGTTCTTACCTTTGTCTGAACGTTGTTGTAGAAGTCCAAGCTTTGTTGATTTGGATGAGCTCCTCCTTTTCTCCAAAACCTGTAATCACCAACAGTCAAACAATTAAATAGCACCTGATTATAACATAAAACAAAGCATATTCAACATGTAGACCAAGGAGTACATGAAATAACTCATAAACAACAAGTTATTGAGAAGAATGGACTCATTTGCATTAATAGGTAACAAAAAGAACAAATACAACCTGAGCCTTGGTGTTGTGCAAGTCCTTCCCAGGGTCTGTCAAGAGTTCTCCTTTACTTTGACAAAGCACACCCACTTCCAAATAGAACAAGCAAAGATGGCAATCTCTCCTCACAAGCTTCTAAATGGGAGTCCTAATTCCTGCAGCATTTACCCTTAGAAAATGTATAGCTTCAACCTCTCCTCCTTCTGGCCCAATGCCTATATTTATAGTGCTCAAGAGGAGGTTAATCAGGTCCACCATCAATGGGATAATCCCCTCTTTGGGTGGGATAGCTCCCTTATTGATGGGATAAGTTCCTCTTTGATAGGAGTGCATGAACCATCTGGAGGCGCCCAATACACGTCGAACAGCCTTCTAGAATGCTCTAGAAATGACCACAAGTAACTTTTTAAAGATGAAACTTGCGCATTCTAACCTTTACAGGGGGACGCACCTTTCCCTTTACATACAGAGCGTCTTTGGACGCAGCTTTTGTGAACATTGGGAGCGTCCCCGCAGGTAAGGTTGAGAGAACCTGCGTCCCCAGAGATAAATACATTTATACAAGACTTTCTCTCTTTTTTGGAGTTTGACATGGAGAGCAGAGGCATAAGACTTGCCTAAGAGGGTAGCATGACTGTTGATTGAGCCATACTAACTGTAAATAGTCATGGTGACATTTTTTAGTGTAACAAGTAGAGAAATGTATTACGGCCCTAGAAAAGAAAAATGCGATGGAAGAACGAAAATCTAAGAAGGTCTCTTTCAAGGAAGATCCCAAGAAAAAACAACCCAAAGATCCATTTGATTTAGAATGATTACAAAAAGTTTTGAAGACCATGTCTAACGAAATGGTCGAAATCAAGAAACAAGTGGCAGAAACTTCTTCTAAAAATCCATACAGGCCTTTTAAAATAAATCCTTCAACTGATTCCAAACCCCCTAACGCTATATCAAATGCTGAGTCAGAAGAAGAAGAAGAGGAAAACTCTACCGAAGAACATACCGATGAAGAAGAAGTTGTAGAATTACAAGGTATGTGGGATTTCATCCTCCCAAATGAAGAGGATCAAGAGGCATTCTTGGTCAGCACTCGCAGCAGAAATCAACTTGATCCTCCTCAGCCTACACCTAAGCCAAAGAGCGCAAGCTCGGTGACAAAGGATAAATTCGCAGCCAAGAAAACATCACCTAAAGCGACTCAAACCAGCCCAATCCAAACAGACACATCTACTCCATCTAAAATGCTAATTGTTTCGGATGAAATGGAGTATAATATCGTAGAAGACATGAAAAAGACTAGGGCCAATATTACTCTTTTTGAATTGAGCAATTTAAAACACCAGTAGAAAGTACTTTTGAAATAATTACATGCTGTGCCAGTTGCACCTTTACCAGCTGCTGTAATCTCTCAAGATTCCCATGATATGGGAAGACCTCCAACTAGTATGATGAATAACGTTGATCCGAATGATATCGCATTAATTGGAGGAAGATCGAGATCGCATACTCCGCCATTTCTCCTTACTTATGAAATTTTCAATAAAAATGTGCATAATTGCTTAGTTGATTCTGGAGCTTCATCGAATATTTTACCAAGATCAATTTGCGCAAAATTGAATGTTCAACCACAGAAATCTGCTATATGCATAGTCCAATTAGATCGATCGCAAGTCAAGGTGATTAGCGAATTAAATTAGGTTACCATAAGGCTGTCATCCAACCCAAAGGTATGTCAAGTTATCGACATTTTAGTTGCTGATATTCATGAATTTTATGGCTTGCTTCTTAGCAAAGATTGGTCAGAAAAACTTCATGGATAATTTGCAACTAACTGGTCACATATGTGGCTGCCTTATAATGGTAAACCAAATCAAATAAAAGTTGAACGCGAGCGACATCAGAAATACATAGTAACGGAACTTGAGGGAGAAAACGAACCAGTAGCATATAATTCTAACATCATTGGAAACTATTCAGTAGATTCTTTCTTAGGAAATTTTAATGCTCACACTTCACCTTACTTAGAACATTCTATTTTATCTCAACTAGAAAATTTTTCTCAAACAGATAGTTCTAAATGCATTAATTTTATAGATAGTCCTATAAATAAATCTTTGTTTTGGAAACTATTTTTTGATGGTTCTAAGTCTAACGAAGGAGCAGGAGCAGGATGTGTGTTAGTAAGCCCAGAAGGAGATAAAATCATGCTAAATTGCAGACTCGAATTTGAGTGCACCAACAATACCGCAGAGTATGAAGCTCTAGTCCAAGGCTTGTACAAAGTAATCGAATTAGATGTCAAATACCTGCAAGTTTTCAAAGATTCTGAAATTGTAATTAGATAGGTACGTAATACTATACACTGTTTATCAGGTCATTTAAAGCATTATCAATCTTTAGTTCATGATCTGACTGAACATTTTATAGCATTTAATA
The DNA here is from genome assembly GCA_031772625.1 of Pinus tabuliformis. Taxonomy (NCBI): domain Eukaryota; kingdom Viridiplantae; phylum Streptophyta; class Pinopsida; order Pinales; family Pinaceae; genus Pinus; species Pinus tabuliformis. Next base: position 44,336,083 of record CM062819.1, read on the forward strand.
TTTCCTCAATTCCCAGACTCCAGAATGTTAGCACAGACCTCTTAGCCAACGTAGCTTCCAAGCTCATTCCTTCAGAAGATTTTAGCCCTGACTGATTTTCAATTGAGTTAATTTTTAGACCATCTATTCCTGATAACATTACCAATTGGAGGATTTTCAATGACGATCCTGATATCGTGAGTTTTCTCACATCTGAAGGATCCTACACCAATCAAATAATTGACCAAGACCAACAATTGCAACAGGATAGTACTAACAATGCTATACCTAAATCAGTAGTCAAATTAGAAGACCTTTATGATTTGAAAGATCGATTCAAAAGATCTACCAATTCAAAACTCCAAAGTTCAACTTTGAATTATGAATTAGTAAATCTGGGAATTGATGCCAAACCCCAGAATATCAACCTAGGCCTTGGCCTAGCCCCTGAAGAGAAATTAGCATATATCCATCTCTTGAAACAATGCAAAAGTGTCTTTGCCTGGAATTACGATGAACACAAAACATACGACACCTATATCATCCAACATACTATCCCAATGATTGATAATGAAAAACCTGTCCAACAAAAGTTGAGAAAGATCCATCCAAATTTAGAAAATCAGATCAAAATTGAACTCAATAAGTTATTGAAAGCCAAAATAATCTTTCCCGTTAGACATTCTAAATGGGTCTCCAATATGGTACCTGGTAGAAAGAAAAATAGAGATATCAAAATCTGCATTGACTTTCGAAACCTTAACAAGGCTTGCCAAAAGGATAATTTTCCTTTACCTCCTATGGAACAAATACTGTAGGCAGTTGCAGGCTCAGAATTAATGTCATTCTTGGATGGATTCTCAGTATACAACCAAGTGTTGGTACATCCCGACGATCAATTAAAAATGACATTCAGAACTAAGTGGGGCACATACACATATCAAAAGATGCCATTTGGTTTGATAAACACAGGTGCCACATTTCAGAGAGCCATGGACATTGCATTCAAAGGGTTAGTTAATAAGTCAGTGGTAATCTATTTGGATGATATTATTGTTTATTCCAAGAAACGAAACAACCATCTCAGGGATTTAAAACAAATTTTCCAACGCTGTTTAAGGTATGGAATTTCACTTAACCCGAAAAAATCTTTTGTCGCATTAAGTGAAGGAAAGATTCTAGGATTCATAGTGTCAAAATCTGGAATTCACATCGATCCTGACAGAATCAAGGAAATTTCCGCAGTTCCCCTACCTCACAACAAAAAAGCCATGCAATCTTTCCTTGGCCACATCAACTTTGTAAAGAGATTCGTCCCAGATTTTTCAAGAATCGTATCTCCTTTACAAGCCATGATTAAATAGAACACAAACTTTAAATGGGGCCAAGATGAACATGAGGCATTCAATTTGATCAAACAAGCAATTATCAATGCTCCATCTTTAGCAACTCCAAATTTTTCCGATCCTTTTATTTTGTACACATTTGCCTTGGATAAATCATATGCTGCGATACTCACACAAGAAAATCAAGAAAAGGCGGAAGCCCCAATTGTTTTTTTCAGTTCTAATTTACAAGGTGCTGAATTGAATTATTCAAATGTGGAGAAACAAGCTTATGGTGTTTTCAAAGAAATTAAATATTTCAGACCTTTTTTACTCAAAACACATACCAAGATCATAGTACCTTTTCCAGTGGTGAGAAATCTTCTAGTACAGAGGGATGTGGGTGAGAAAATGGCAAATTGGGTTACTGCCTTACAAGAATACGACGTAGAAATCAAACCAACAAATATTGTAAAAGGTCAAGGCTTTTGCAAACTGCTGGCAGGAGCATTGCTAATGCTCAAAAATCCATCTGAAGAGGTACAAGTGTACGAGGTAAGCCTAAACAATGTTGAGTCATTATATGCTGATATTATTTATTATTTAAAGAACGAATATGCTCCTTCAAAGCTTGATCATACCAAGAAAATAGCCCTGAGGTTAAAGCCAAACAATATCAACTTGTAAATGACGTTCTTTTTAGAATAAATTATGATTCTGTTCTCCGTAGATGTCTTGAGAAATCTGAAGCTGAAAAAGTCTTGCAGGAAATCCACGATGGGCCAGCAGGTGGACACTACGCTAGAGACACCACTGCTCACAAGATCTTATGCGCAGGCTATTACTGGCCCACATTATTCAAAGACGCACACAACTTGAAATGCCAAATCTGTCAAACTGTCGTTGGGAGACAAAAGAAACCATCCTTGCCACTGCAACCAGTTACCATCGAACAACCTTTCGATCAGTGGGGATTGGACATAATAAGTGAGATCGTTCCTCACTCTTCTAAACAACATAGATACATCATCACAGTGACCGATTAATTTACTAAATGGGTAGAGTAGTTCCACTCAAGACGGCTAATGCTGAAAATATCATTGAATTCACAGATCAGTTCATAATCACCAAGTTTGGATTGCCTTCCGCTTTAATGTTTGATAATGCACCACACTTTCCTGGTAATGCAATGACTGAATTCGCACTCAAAAGGGGTTTCAAGCTTAAATACGCCAATTATTATCCACAAGGGAATTGGTTAGCTGAATCTACAAATAAAAACCTAATCAGGATCATCAAGTGAACCATTGACCAAAATCATAAAAATTGGCATAAGTCTTTAATATATGCTTTATGAGCAGATCAAATAACGCAGAAAACCTCTATCGGCACTTCTCCCTTTAACTTAGTTTATGGGAAAGAAGTAGTTCTTCCAACACATCTAGCAATTCCCTCTTTAGCCTTGGTTCAATACATTGATGAAGCACCAACTTCCTCTTTACAACTTAGGCAGCTGGAATTAATTAAGTTAGAAGAACAATGAGAACGGGCTAAGATTACTCACACTCATCATCAAGCATTAGTGAAATCCTCTTTTGATTCCAATATGATATCCATAAAAGATTTTTAGATGAGAGATCTAGTTTTAAAATGGGACAAGGCTCATGAGGAAAAGGGAAAACATACAAAATTTCAAAGGATGTGGCTTGGTCCTTTCCAGATCATAGAAGTCATAGGTCCATCTACCTTCATGTTACAAGATCTAACAGGGAAAAGAGATTCTCTACCTGTTAATGGTCAGATTCTTAAGAAATATTTTCCATAGAAGAACATTCTTCTATTTTTGTAGAGTAGTTGTTTTTCTTTTCATAATAAAACCAGTTGTGAATGGTTACAATAGGAATTTACGAAAAAGACACCAATTCTCTTTCAAATTTTGATCTTTCGCTTGTATAAATAGCAAATCTTTTGGAAAATTGATCTTTATTATTGAAATATATAGTTAAAAACTCTAGCCTAGATATGATACTAGTTTCAACTTCATAAAATTTGATGAAAATAACCTTTAGTGATAAATTGTTTTATATCAGTGCAATGAAGAACAACTATTTCCAAAAACTCTATTATTGTTGTCCAGAGCTATCTTAAGGAAACAATGACTTCCTCCCTACTAAGGAAATCACAACTTTCAGAGGAACAATCCAAGGATACATTTGCTCTTAAAGAGTGAGAGGTCTCATCACGAGTCGGCTTATCATGATCATAGATGTTATAACTTGTTGACTTTGCCAATACTGCATACCACAACAAGGCTATGACTCAAAATTGTTGCAATCAAAAGGCAAGGGGTCTCATCACGAGCCAGCTTGTTCAGCAAAGTTATAAATCAGTGAATGACTGTGTCATGAATTTGCTACCAAACCAAGACATTGCTTATTAAGAGTTAAAAGAAAATGAAAGCAGAAAGTGTGGATGTGGATTCTTCTTTGGGAATTGTAGGTTTCTTTAAGTAGGATACAGGATCATTTCTGGGTAACAGGTAACCTTGTTGAGGCTATAAACGCCTGCTGGCAGCAGAGGCTCTACCTACGACAAATGAGAATATTTAAAACTGGTTTACAGAGAAGACTTTGTTTTATCTTTACAAACCAAGTAATGACTGATGTAAATACAAGGACTAGCTTGAGGCAGCAAATAATAAAAGTTGAAAATAGTTGAAACAAAATGTCATTTACAGGTTAAAGTATAATGTACTTTATCTTTCTATAATAAAGTTTAACTTTCTGAAAAATTTTCTATTTTGGAAGTTTTGAAAATTCAAAAAGCAGCAGAGATAACTGGTTCTTCCAAGTGAATCACCAATTGTTGTGGCTAGCAACAACCCCCCTTCTTATTTAGTATAATTCCTAATATTAAATAAGTGGGGACCCTTAGCAAAAAATTTAAAAAATAAAATTAGTGTTTAAATTTTATTTCTCGAATAAAATTACCATCATAAACTTAGGAAGCCCCCCTTGAAAAATCCAAAAATCTAAGTTTTATGATAAGGTAAGACATAAAACCTTTCCTTAGAAAAAATCACATCGCAAAAAAGATAACGGGATACCTCCTTATCAGCTGAATTTTAAACATTGCGAGAATGCGATGTGCGATAATGAAATATCGCATCGCATACAACACAATTTACAATGAAACACGTTAATTTTCTGATATGCGATGACGCTGATCAGAAGATCGCATTTCGTAGAAAACAGGTTAACAAAGATTGCTATACATAATATTCCTGCGATCTACGATATTGCGATACTGCGACCTCGCGATACAACGACAATGCGATAATGCGATGTAACGAGCAGTCAACTTTGGGATGTTACGATTTTGCGATGTTATCATTTTGTGATGTTGCGGTCTATGATATTGCGAAGAAAATCGCTTCATCGCAGATCTTTGGGGCTCGTTATTCAAGAAAAGTATTTTCCTTAAGCTAACACCTGGTTATGCACTTTAATGCTAATAAATGAATTAGTTGCTAGTTATTAATGGAATATGGGTTTGTGGTTATCGAAAAAATCATCTCACGTAAGGTGATATACTTGATGTGTCTATGGCGTTTAAAACTTTCCCATCACCCTTCCTTGTCATTCATTTTCACTTCACTTATGAATTGTAGGAACTAAGAATAGAGGACAATATAAAGCAATACGTAGGGTAAAATGGGAAAGAAAAGCAAAGCCCCGAGCTCAGAAGAAAAGGAAATGGCGCCTTTGTATACAGACACGGCCTGTAACAGAGACGCGGGAATTGCTATGTGGGAAGGCATGTATAATCTGCTCGAAGAGGAGAATCCCAGAGTAATGGAAGTAGTTGCTACCGCGGGCTCAAATGGTTCTTCTGAAGCATCCCTTACAGAGCTAGCTTGCTCATTCTTACACCGAATAGCAGCAAGGCCCAAAATTCTCCCATACACGGACATGGTGAAGTGGATACTGGACAGCGCAGATATCAGAAATAGACAGTTTAAGACTCAAGGTCAAGAGTTCACGGAATTATCATTTTTACAAATTTTTAACTTTATATCTGAGAAAAGTTTTTCGAAAAGGCAAGCTGCTAATTGCCCAGTCACCTGCAAGCTCCGAAAATTGCAAGAAAGCGATGAGACAGGCAGATTGGAAGCAGAAGGCCCAAGAAAAGGCACAAGCAATCCAAGGGTTAACCAGGTTAAACTGGGATTATTACTGGGCTTACTTGGTAAAGCCACATAGCCAGTGGATGACTATTAAGTGCATCATCAATTCGGCCGAAAATATGGCGCCAGCTCTCGTTGATTCTATTTTCTCAACTCAGCTAAAATCGGAAGTCGGCCAGCCGACTCTTCTCAGACAGATGCTGCATGCATGTGATTTCAAGGACCAAATACAGAAGTAGTTTAATTTTAGATTCAATTTTAGTTTAATTTTGTTTTATTTTCCTGAAAAGAGGATGGTCATTTAAACCGCATCCTATATTTTTGTAATAATTTATTTTTAGATTTAGTTAGTAGTATTTAAACCCTTCTCATGCATTTGGAGAAGGGTCCTGAAATTTATCAAAAACTTATCCCCAAAACATGCACTTTTGTACCCTCTGAGGAGGTTTTGATGAATGAATGGAACAGGATTTATCGATGTTTGCATTTGATATCTGCTACTGATGTTTCACTTTTGTACTCTTAGTGGATATTTGATCAAGAAGAGATAAATCATTATCACTTGAAGCTCATGAGTAGGACTAGTTATAAATGGTATTTCTATCTCTTAACTATTTCTGCCTTGTGTTAGAGTGATTTTCATGTTCAGTTATTTATATATTGATGTATGAATGTCTGAGTTATCATTTGGCACTTTTGTACAGTGATAGCTATTTATTTATGCTTAGTGTATGAATAGCTTATTATGCAATATGTTTTTCACAACTGTTTTGTTTAACTTCTTATACGAAGTGGTTCATCTTTATTGAATTCTTTTCTCATAGTAGCTGAATGATCTTTATTACCAGTTGTTGTTTGAAATCATTTTAAATCGCATAAAGGAAATATCTCACCCCGGGTTAGTGTAGATTTAGATATTTCTACTTATTAGAATATAATTTCCTTATTATTAGACTAGAATTAGAGTAGAAGTATTCCATTTAGAAACTATTAGAAACAGAAATATCCATCTTTCTCACACACACACACATAAATTGGGAAATTGGTCCCATATCCCCAGTCGGACCCGCTATACCAAACGGAAAAGGAGCTGCCAACCAAGGTCCAGACCAGGCGGGTATCCCCCTTGTTGTAGACCCGATTTTCGGGGCTTCAACAAGTGGTTTTAGCCGCTACAACAGTTGGTGACACACTGGTAGAACTCCAGCTCTCTGAATGGACCTTGTTCATGAAAAGGAAGTCTAACACCTCCAAAAGTATTGTTCAGCTCTCAGCTCATCTTGGCTTCACTCTAACTTGATTGTAAGATGTAGCATCTGCAAGACTCTTGGTTGATTGACACATGTTCCAAGCCAAGACAACACAATTGTTTCAATTGGGGTTGAGGGGTGTATAAGTGCACAAGCAGTATAGTCGTCAGAGTCTAAGTTTCATCTTTGGTGTTGCTCCACTGCCAACAGGCCTAGATAATACTCTGGTGGAGTCACATAGGAACACAAGCATGGCTCCGCTGCCAGCGAGCCTGGTTAGTACCCTGATGGAGTTAGTTGCATCACCTCCCTGTACAGGAAGCCTTTCTCTTCTTTTGTCTTATTCATTTTTCATTTGATTCTTTTGACTTTTCATTTTTTTCATTTTTAATTGTGCATAACACTTATTCATTTAAGAGGCAGAAGAGGGATCCCGACTTATTGAGAGAAGAAGAGGTTGTTCCAACATAGAAGTAGTTTATTGTATCTCTGATGTGCTTATTAAGGTTTTTCCCCCTCGCCTTACTCTATTTGATTGAGATGATAAGGGTTAACCCAAAAACAACCAACTAGAGAAGGTGACACTAGTTAGCATGCAAGCGTTGTGTTTTCACCAAGGTTCGCTTCGAATAGTACGTATTTTCCTTTGACGTATCATGGACTAAGAGTAACAAGCTCATCATATAGAGGCAAGATGACATATAACCAAGTAGTCATAGTTGTACAAGCCCTCTTTTACTTTACTTAGCTCGTTTCGTGAGTCAGACATGGTTTCATGCAAACTAACCTATGAACGAAACAAGCGAACGAACTGGCTATCAACAAAGCAAAGAAAGAGCAGAAGAGAAAATGAAAGTGAAGCAACTAAATAAACAAGAAAGCAAACAAATAAGCAAAAAAAGCATGTAAGAAAACAAGCATGCAAGCAAACAACTAAAAGGAAACACTACTCCTACTCCTACACTAATGGTGCATGGGCTTGATCATGTGAAGTGATACTTCCAATGTAGCCACCAGGGCATTGGTAGACCCATGTGGGTGAAGCCTTGGTCAGCGAGTAATCCAGTCGTGCAGACTAGCATATAAGAAAGATATAACTGTGAAGTTAGGCACACTTCATGTTTCAAAGTGCCCACGAGACATAAGAGAGTGTATGTGCATGACATACAGCCTATGGACTTATCATGGTGTTGTGTGACACTACATGAAACTTTGAAGTAAAAGAACACTCTTGACTGAGACATGCAAGGAAATGAAAGAAACAAAGATAAATTGCGTCGTGAGCAAGTGCTTGCAATGTCAGACTCCTCCAATGCATGAGAAATGGGGTCGTGCAGTTCGAGTGGAGGAAGTGTGATCTGTGAGTGAGATGGATCTTCAATGCATACAGACGAGTGATGAGGAGCCTTGAGTATTTGAGCAATTTCCTGATCGAAAGCAAAACCAATATCAAGACAGTGAGGGCCTGACATAACCATCAGCTTGGGTTGAAGTGCCTCGACGGTCTGTGGGGTTTCGACTTCGTTGATAGATGGATCTTCATAGACCAGTGGCTTAGACAGATTAACAACGAGTGAATCAACATCGTGATCAGATGATGAGGTGAAGAGATCATGACAACCAAGATCACAAAATTCAGTATGTTGGTCATCATCCTCATGATTTGATGAATCGCACAGAGGGGTAGATGAGAAGGAAGGATGTCCACCCTCTGTGTTTCCAGAAAGAGCAGATGAAATACCAAGTGGATTTTCAATGAATGATTGGTTCTCTCCATTCTTGGATAATGGGATAACATGTGTCCTACAAAAGATCAACAATGGGTGCATCCATAGATGAAGACCCAGATGCAAAATCATGGATGGAAGGTTCACCAACGATGTTAGGAAAGAACAGAGGGAGCTCAGATGGAAGGGAGTCATCCTTCGCCAAGTGTTGATGCTCAAGCTCCCACTCATATTCTTCATGAATGATAATGCATGTTGGTTGTCCAACACCAACTCTGTGAGTGGGTTTTTCCTCATTCACAACAAGTGAAGAGTCTGGAATGGGCGAACACAAGTCAGCATCATCCAGAGGAACACCTGGGTGCAAAGACGAAGGTCGAAAAAAATAATGCATATGAGAACTCGAAGGACTCACAACCAAATCAACACAAAAATTGTGTGGAGTGATGTTGGAAGGGTGTGAATGTTGAACAGGTGTGTGAACATGATCCTCAACATCACAGGGCGATGATGGAACTGTTGAATGAGAGGGAGGAAGACAGTCCATTGAGACAATGTCTGCTCCCATATGAGATTGCGCAGTTCCATCAACGAATAAGGTTGAGCAAGGCTTGATCTTAAGATTTCTCTTGGGACAGGAAGATTTCTTAAGGAAATACTTGAACCAGTCCCAGAGATAAGAAAACTTCATCTGGCTCCTTAGAGTTTGAAACTGTAAGTCTCGGAAGCACTGGCAAAAATCAATAACGGATTCATGCGGAGCCCTTTGTTGTTGTAACAATTTCTAATCAAGATGGTATGGATCAAAATGATAGAACGTGTCTTCAATAAGATCACATAAGTGCTCACATGAGTGCACAGTGTCAACCGGTAGGTTGAGCACCCAATGAAATGGAGATTTGCAAAGTGTGTATGCGAGCATCAACCCGACCTATTCGTTAGTAAACTCATTTTCCTCATAAATCATGGAAAGAAAGTTATGTAAGTGCTCAGGCCAAGCCACTTCACCTTCACCATCATATGTGTGAGTGGAAAAGAGATTGAAAAGCTTCCCTAAGATGGAGACATCTTCACGATTTGAAAAACACCTCGGGGGAAGAAGAATGCAAGACTCCATGAAAGACATACAAAGGTTCAAAACTGGATGAGAGGACACTACTTATCATGAGGCCCTCCTTCTAGCACCAGAAATGTTGACGGTGTTGGACCCGCCAACATGTCAAGGGGATCCCCCTAGTAAGAAGTCCCAATTAGACCTCATACCGTTTGGTGTGGGTTTCCCACCAGTGGGTTGTAAGGTAATGCCTTGATCGCGATTCCGCACAGAGGCAAGTAAGATAACTCTGTCAGTAGCAAGGGTGTGATTGATGCAGTGAGTCAAGGATTGAGTATGAGAGTTCCAACACTTCGAAGGGAGAGGAAGGTGAAGGTGAGTTCTAGGTTGAAAGGGATCAGACCCAACTCAGCTAGGAACACACAACACAAAGGACATGCATGGCTTCCGACAGAGCAGTCAACATGGACGGTGACAACATTAACAACATATGCAACACATTAACAATAAGATTCATATATTTGAATACAAATGATTTCATATACAAGTACGTAAGTTAAACAACATATATCATTAAGGCAACCGAAGCAGCCAAACTACAATAACAACATATGCATGAAAATGTGTTGGCTTTTATTATTAAAGAAGTGTAAGTCACAATCATACAATACACCATGTAAACCTGCTAGCCCCATCAGTGGAACGTTACAGCCACATCCGCTTGCTCCTCCAAAGAGATGTACTAGCTCCGTGCAGTGGAGAAGCCAAGGTTCATTACAATCCTGTCCAATCCTTCTTCATGATAGTCTTAGTAGAAGCTTCGCTAACCAAAAGCCCATACAATGAGTTATGAGGGAATATTATAGCGAAGGGTGGGTTGACCCTTGACATTCCCCTTTGTGACAGTTCAACTACCCTCATGACTCTTCACCTAGTCTATGGTTGTTACATCCAATTGTTGACACTTGACTTACACTTGACATGACTCAACATTACAATGAAAATGTACTCATGTGAGACAACATGGCTTGAGCAAGCCTTGAAAGACATCACTGAGACTTGGTCTGCTGTGGTGAGACCAACGCTTTGACATGCTTGTGATGGTGAAGTTTGTGAGTTGATGCCAAGCTTGGTCGTCCGTGATGGTGTGCATGTACCTCATGGTGACATCTTGCTTAAGTGAACTCTTGCCTCTGTTGCAACCGATGCATTGGTTTGGCCCCTTCATCCAACTTGTCTGTTAACATGCACATGGTCTTCTTGGGTACGGTTGAACTAGAAACACATTGATGCATAGTGCTTGTGATGATCTTAATGTGTGTTCTGGTGGTCATGTGCATCAACTTGCTGAAGTGCATGTTCAGCTCGAGTTGGACTTGCTTCTTATCTTTGCCTTAGTGAGTGTGTTGAATGGATTGGATTGCATGCGTGCACTCAATGACATGCATGATGTTGGATCCTTTACATGCGATCAACAACACTTATCACCATGTTTTCTCTGTGTCATCTGTTGGGATGGATCCTTAACTTGTACTAGCGCAGTTTCATTCGTGAGTGCATGTTGTGCCCACTGATGTTCATGTTCCTGTTGTAACTCATTGGACTGTCTATGCAGCTTCATGTTCTTCCTGATTTGCTGCTTCAGTACATGCAACTCCTTCTTTGTTCCATCTTCTACCTCGGCACGATCTTCATGTCACGCCATCACTTCATATCTCGAGTCTCCAAAGTTGCTTTCATTATTAGTGGATATGCTTGATCTTGCAACTTTTCTCTGCCTCTATGTTGTCAACAACCTTCCTCTTTCATTTGCTGCATTCACTTCATTCACTACATTCGGTATGCTACGTTCAGCTGCTGTTCATGATGCTTCTTGTTGTGATGCTGCTACTTGATGTCCCTGTCCACAAACAAATTGATGTCTTCATGAGTAGGCAAGCTCATAGACACTTGATCGACTGCATCCCCAAGCATTCTCTAAACGGTGTCTTCATCTCTACTCTCCTAGAATCCATTTTACCTATACTGTTGAGAGGCAGATAAACACATGCGATACCTGGATACATGGAAACACTCATAGCAAGCAATCTGTCAGTCGAAAACCAAAATGAACATGAGAATTTACTTGAAACATACTTGGGTGAATGATCATGAAGGTTGCACAATTTTGGCTGGGATGTCAACTGAAGGTTGCACAATTTCCGCCGGGAGGTCAACTGTCAAGACTACACAAGGCACAGTTTGGGCTGCTAGGAGACTTATTGACTACTGGAACTACGCAATGCATAGTCCAGTCAGACAGTTGGCTGCTGGGATTGCACAATGAGCAATCTCAGCTGGGAAGGACTACTGGCCCAAGCAACCACTGACCTCCAGGAATGCAAAATTCAGTCTAGGAGGCCAGTGCTGGGCCAGAATGCACAAATTTGGAGAGGAAGGTGAGCCATTCTTCTCTAGATTGTGCAATGCAACCTTGGTGAAGGCAGATATTGGGCCAAGGTTGGCCCAACCTGCCGACGACAACTGAAGCAAGTAAGTTGATGAAATGAATGTCAATAGTAAGTGATAAAAAGTGCATGTAAAAAATGAATGTAAGAATGAGAAAACAGATCAACATACATGTGGGTGAGGCTATTCACCGATTGAGCGAACATCTGTGCAAAGCAGTTTCATGCATGTGACAACAGTGAAATAGAAACAAAAATTGAAATAGAGCTAGGAAAAGCTGGAATATATGTAAATGACATTAGGCATTCAAATAAATCAAGAAAACATCACTCACACAAGCGAATCCGAAAAAAGCGATAGAAATGTAGAACAAGGCATGGGAAGCGAGCTTACCCCAAAACAGCTGACCTGAATGTGCCAACTGCTTCTAGATGTGATGTGTGATGTCAAAGCTACAATATTGATGTGAGGAATGAGCTCTATAGCATCTAATTGAAGAGTTTTGATAACATCGAGGTTGTGACGCGCATGCCACAAATCTAGGGGAAGCGACACTTGGAGGGAGGTTTCTGAATTGTTCCTTGCATGTAACCTCCAACTGCTAAACATAGATCCCTGAAACAAGGGATGCCTTTACACGCTACCTTGGGAGAAACAGCCCATGCATGCAAATTTTTTTTGCTCAGTCCTAGAGGGAACCGGTCAACTCAGCTACACATGCAAGAGACTACTTGATTGTTGGAGAAAAATGTGCATTTCTAGCTGGGCGCTAGTCTGGCTGCCCAAGATATTTGCCCAATTTCTAGGTTGAGCAGCTGACTGCTGCCCATATTTGTGAAAATCCTAGGCTGAACAACCTGTTGCTGGGAAAATTTGCACAAATCCTGCTGGGAGGGTTGGCTGGCAGGATTGCGCAATCATGGAGCCCAACAGACTATAAGAGAGGATTGCGCAATTTCTGGAGGGAAGGCTGGCTGCCCTCCATAAATGCACAATTTTCAAGGGGAAGTTTCTCAACCTATAGCTGGACCAAGTCCGGGTGAGCAACTTGGGAAGGGAAAATATCAAACTGTGATCGACAGGCTACCTTTGAGCAAGAAAGACACTGAATCTTGAGGACTTGATGAAGCAAGGAAAGCTTCTGTGAAGGTTGGTAGGGAGGATCCAAAAAAGGCTAAGGAAAAATTTTGGAGGGTGGTTATAGCCACTACAACAGATGCTTATTGGTCATATTTGGTAAGATTGCATAGTCAATTAATGGCCCTACGATGCTTAACCAATTCAATCATCCATATGACACCATTGCTATCAGATACAACTTATGCGGGACAAGTAAAGATAAGCATTAGGAAGCCTTCAAAATTTCAAGCTATGATGGATATCTATGAGAAGTGGAAGAAAATGAGGAGCCAACACCAATCATGATCATATTTTTTTAAGTTTTAAATCAATTTTAGTTTTTCATTTTTGGCACTGATTCTAAGGAGAGTTGTTTTACTCCTTAGGATTTAGTGCTTAGCTATTTTTGTAATATTTTTTTATATTTTAACCCCTTTCATGTATTTATAAATGGGTCTGACAATTTTATTTGAAACTCGTTAAAAAAATGCACTTTTGTACTATTTAAAGCTTTTATTTAATTTTTGAATATCTAGTCTGTGAAATTTTATCTGAGAATGTTTATTAAGAAATACACTTTTGTTTTTCTGTGATCAATCTTGGAGAAGACACTATCATGCTTATGAGGACATTTTGCAGCATAATGACCTATTTTTCCACATTTGAAACAAATAAGAGGGTATTTACCTTTTAGCTTAGATCCTTTCTTCAGCCTTCGTACAAATTGCACCAATTCACATTCAACATCGGAGTCATCACTACTGACATTCCTTTCTTTCCCCTTTTTTGATTTTGAGGCCTTGAATACTGCATCTTTGGAACTTGGGCAACCTTTTCTCATCTCATAGGCAATGAGGATTCCATGGAGTTCATTCATCTTGAGAGTATCTAGATCTTTCATTTCTTCTATGGCACTTACTTTGGAGTCAAATTTGTCTGGGAGATATCTTAAGACCTTTCGAACAATGGTGCTTTCTTCAATGTTTTCTTCCAATCCTTTAAGAGAGTTGACCACTTCAGCTACTGGGAGAAAGTATGATGCAATATCTTCTTCATCATCCATTTCAGACTTTCAAATTTCCTTCTATGAGTTTGAAGCTTTGCCTTCTTGACTTTGGAGTCCCCGTCGTATAAGCCAATGAGCTTATCCCATACTTCTTTGGCAGAGTCACAATTCATGACTTTTGTAAATTCAGAATCAGTGATTCCACTAGTGATGGAGTTTAAGGCTTTTGCATTTGCAACGTAGACTTTCCTCTTGTCTTGATCTTTCGGAAGAGTGGAAGGAGCTATGTACTCATTTAATACCGAATGCCAAACTTCAGGTCCAAGGGACATTAAGTAGTAGGAAATTCTCTTTTTCAAGAAACCAAAATTTGTGCCATCGAACAGAGGAGGTTTTCCTGACACTTCTTGATTTCTCATCATGACTAAGAATCCTTCTTCAAGCTATTAGGCTGATGTGAAGAAGCCCACTCTGATACCAATTGATGGAAATACTGAGAGGGGGGTGAATCAGTATTTCTTTTCAATTATTATTTTAACAGTTAAAAACATTTATATTTGGAACACAAAAATAGATAACAGGAATAGATGCTTTTATTTATATGATCTTTGCAATAAATCAAGTACAATATATATATATATATATATATATATATATATATATATATATATATATATATATATATATGGTTTCAATCAATTTCCAAGCACCAACTTGGACTCTTTGTGAGGCTCCAACCTCCAGAGCACCAACTCTATCTTTTCAAGGCACCAACCTTGAATTTAGGAGCACCAACTCCCAGGACACCAATCCTTTCAGTTTTGAGGCACCAACATCAAGGGCTCCAACCCTCTTCTGTAAACTATCTGGATCTGTTTGGTTTTAATTCTTGCTCCCAACCCTACTGGACCTATGACTTACTTCTATCCTCCTGTTCCTTCCACTTTTGCCAGAACTTCGACTTCCATTTTTTTTCACAATTCGTCAGCCCCTCAAACTTTCCCTAGATCTCTGTTTTATATGCCTGATACTCCTGACCTTTGGCTTCCACTCATTTCCTCTTTGCTCGCTTGATCTTTCAGCTTCCTCTACGCTTGCTCTTGAGCTTCCTCTATCTCTTCAGATTCATCAAATTCTTACAGGACACGTTAATGCAGAAGAGAGGACATATTATAATAATATTGCGTATTAAAGAAATAACTATATCAGAGAGGCCCCCCTTTTTTTTCAATATTCATACAATGGACCCAACATTCTTTACAAAAATCGAATCACTCCTTTAATCGCAATTGCAGCTTCCACAGTCGCAACTCTTTGTCTTCATGATATAACATTGTCGATGCCCCTTAACATCCTCTGTCCTCCTGTAACAATATCATAGATTAACATAGTTAGAAATATATAATGGGTGGTCCCACATGCCACGTCACAATCTCAATCGCAATCGCAGCTTTCAGGAGGTCTTTTATAAGTCATGTCTATAACATCGCCGATGGCCGATTACCGATTGCCCCTACTGGATGTGATATGATTATAAACTATTGTTAATAACTCCATCGGGTCCATAGCTCCATCACAATCAGCGGATTTAACATCCCTTAGAGACTAGCGACACAGGGGATGCGATATTACATTAGGGAGGTTTATAATGGAGCTGCGGGTCTGCATATATTATCGCAATCGGAGGTTTCGGGGGTGACAACCTTTTATAACTTGCGATATGAGGGTTTCGATGGGCAGACGCAATGTCATATTAAGGATTGTTGCTATAACCTATTCGGGTCCGTGTTATTATATCGCATCTATATAATATATATACTCCTCTGCTCTTTGTACTCCTCCACTCTTTGCTTCTCGTGGTTTCAAATGAATCTTCCTCTATGCTTCTCTTGCTCCGTAACTTGCTTCTTTGAGGGCTTCCAATGGACTCTTCCTCTCACTTTTTGGGCATACATTACACACGATACTCCCGATATGGCTCCTCCTCTCGACTTTGATAGCACTGTTGCTCTTTGTTCTTCCGATAGCGGTTTCCCTTGGACATATCTCTTTGTGAATTACGATGACTCTGTTTATGTACCTTCGCTGATGCGATCCTCTTTCCAGTGGCTTTGCTCCTGTTCTTCACAAGTCTGCTCTGCTTCTCCTTGGCTTCATATTGACATTAATGACAATCTAGATCAACACCACAGTGTGCCGCATGGCATCCCAGTCAACAGGTGGGAGCCACAACGTACATGGCAACCCATCAACAATTGACACTTAGCGCTCAAGCATTAACTCCTTCTCCCTACAAAAAGACAAATATATATATATATATATATATATATATATATATATATATATATATATATATATATATATATATATATATATATATAAATATATATATATATATATATATAATATTATTAAAAATATAAATAATAAGGAAATTATTAAATTAAATAATAGTTATTATTTAATAACTATATGATATTTCAATGTATTAAAAGATTGGTGGTTAATATATATGGTTATAATAAATAACCATATTAAAAATTTGGAGTTCCAAACTATATAACCAATGAAATATTATTTTGGGCATTAAAACAAAAAAAACATAAAACCATATAATATATGGTCCAACCAAAACAAAAGGCGATGAATATCAATGACATTTAGTGTTTTTTTCTAGGCGGTTAATATTTCAACGATGGTCATTGTTTTTATATATAAAATTAATTTGGGTCGGTAGGCCATAGGTTTGAACTCGTGGCCTCCGACCCCCAAACCCTGACACGCTACCATTGGGCCACTAAGTGGTCATTACCACCAATGTCAAAACTATGTTATAAAACCCATTTTCGCCACCAAGTCGGGGAAGGAAGAGTGTTGAGCATGTAAAGAAAGGGCATGGAAAATTGATCTGCATGCAAATCGAGGTGGAACCCTGACGTAGGGGAATCATGATGAATCTGAAAGATTCTATGGGAGGCTGATTTTTTACAAAGGTTGATTTCTTCAACAGAGTTGTGCATTTTCAGGCCATCCCTGAAAGTGGAGGTATATGATGTAGTGATGCCATGTCTTTCTTTTGATTTGCTGAGATGATGCTTTGATGTTGAGATCCTTGTTTGCTACTATGTTGGAGGATACATCTATGCCATTTCATGTGAGAATTAGGCATCTTATCATGCTAAAGGAGGGCTCATTTGAGTGAGAGTCCTTATAGGAGAACATCTCGTGGAGAGACATGCCACTATAGTTGAGGGATTTTATCATTGTAATGACAAAGAATGTACCATGTACTCATCATCATCCTAGAACATTTAATGAAGTGACGTCCCCAATCTTGACACCGGGCCTGGAGACGTGGCCCACACTGGGTGAACTCCATTATCAACTTGTGTGCATCCTTTGATTTGATGGTCGTCATTATGTTTCCTCTTCTTTAAAGTATGCACATGTGGTTTTTCATACTCTTTCATATGCAATTATGCTAACATCACAGAAGTAAAATATCTTGGTTAATTCTAGTAGCTGAAGAGATTCAGATCAAGTTTGGTATCAAAGCAGTCTTCTTGTTGATGTGAATTGCAAGTGTGAATGATAACCATAGATAGAACTTGCAATAAGAAGAAAAATGGAGAACAACGAATATCTCTACGAGGACCTCCTAAGGATGGCACGCATAGTAGATATAATGTATGAAGATTATGAAGAGAAAATGACAAGAGAGGAATATGATAAATAAAGAGAAGAGGAAGATGCTCCATCTACCTCTTTCAGTGAAAAATCTTCCTCTTCTTCATCATCTTCTCATCATTAAAATGAGGAGATCAATCAAAGCCTTCAAGGAGAGAATGATGAATTGAGGAGACTTCTACAAGAAGAAAAAGAGGAGAAGCAGAGGTTACAACTTCAATTACGAGCCATAGAAGGGGCCTTGGAAGAGTTGAAGCACAATCAAGGCTTAGTGAAGCCATCATCACCTACTTCAGAATCGACAGTTGAAGTAAAAAATGTTGATCATTCTTCAATTTAATTTTGACATGACATTATTTCTGTTGGAAACCTTGAGGTACCCATTTCATGGATTGACCTGAGACTCCTTACCAAGATGGGATACACTAAAGGAGAGTGCTTGAAAGTAGTAGAAGCTTCCAAGGCATTATTGAAACCATTGAGGAAAGAGGATGATTGGAACATATCACAATACTCCCATCATAGTGCACATTACAGAGGAAGAGCTAAGGAAAGCTCTCATCACCAGGATTGCACCAAAGACAACCAAAGGAGGTACAAATATTATCAGTATTCTAAAGTTCATTTTCATTACAAGCATATTGTTGTGGGGAAAAGTATCCGACTCGGATGACCCTATCCCTACTCTAAGGGTGACAGTCCTTAGCAACAACTGAAAGTAAAGCTTTGATGTTTTCCTTTATGAAAGTACAGAGAAGGAAGAAAAGATTGACCAACCGGAGTCTTTCGCTTTTGTCGATCCTATCCTCTCTCTTTGTCTCGTGTTCCCAGCTCCTTGCTCCCTTTGCCGGTCCAGCTACACAAAGATCCTGCACAAACAAGAGAAGGAAAACTACAAGAAACATGTACTCATAACTGATGCATGGATTAGAGTGAATCAGATATACAAGTAAATACAATACATCAATGCAATACAAGTATATAGGAGAACATTCAAAGCTTTATTGATAGAAGTAAAAGGGTTCTGAGAAGGTTACAACCATCAATGGCTCCAATCCAGTAGCACCTCCCCAGCAGCAAGAAATCTCCTCTTCACCTCTATAAAAGCAATCACCCAATAGCTCTAACTGTAAACCAACAGCACTTCCTTACTTTGCACAAAATTCCAGCCTCCTTAGACCTCATAGAAGAGCTCTATATATAGGAGATTTGGAGAAAGGATGAGTCAGCTTGAGGCTGGCATAAAGCTGACTGGTGTCCTCTCCCACTTTAGTTAAACTTCAGTTCTTGAGTCCACTTGGAGATCCTTGCTTACACATGGAGATCAAGTACCTCTTACTCATCACAGGGCAAATCCCTCGAACCAAGTGTCAGTTTGGAAGCTTCCTGGGCAATTGACACCTTGCAGAATGACTGTGCCACTTGGCCAATCTCGCCCAGCGCAGGTAGCCTTCATTGGAGTTGACTTTCAGCGCAGGTACAAGGAGGAGCAGTTGACATTCAGCGCAGTTGCTCAGTGGAGCAGCTGACATGATCCAAAAATACCCTGTTTTTGAGTGTTTTCAGGTGGAGAACTGATGGGAAGTGTTGTGGTTTGCTGACCTTGTTCTTCTAGGGGTAAGAACAACATGTTTAGGGACTGAGGATCCCTGTAATTATTGACATTTCATGCTCCATGCTGCGAGGCACAAAAATGTCTATAACAGTTGCCCCCTAAAGTATGAGGCCGTTTATCGGGTGAAATGCTTTATCTAGAGGGTCCGAAGTTCATTCCAGTGCTGAGGAGGCGCCCTGTAATACAATACAATACAATACATTATTTTTCATTCTATTTTCATGATCTAGCTCAGGCGGGCATTCCCATGCTCAGCTTTATAAATACATTTTGGTACATATAACAGACGATCGTCTGATGGTAGACTGATAATTCTCTGCTGAAATTATCATCCTTTGAGTAGGATGATCATCTGCTGCAATGATGTACATGACAAATGCTTTTATATTTCCTGAATATGTATCGCAGCCCGGATGGATGAAACTAGATCCGGGGTCTTCAAACTCGTTCGATCTTCACTCTAAGTACAAGTCGATCCATGTGAGAATTTCGCTGAAGTCGAACATGGAAAGACCTCGCTTGATTACCGGCCAATAATGAAAACTGTTAACAAGCGCGAGAGGAATCACCGATAATGATAATGATCCTCAAGGTACTGCAGTACAATTCACGTGGCATGAATAAAGGACTTGGCGTCGAACGCCACGCAAAATCTTCTGGTCGAAGGTCATTGATGTATACCTGTCGCCGGAAGTGAGAAACTTGCCATTGAGGCATGCAAGCTTCAAAGTACTGATGGGGTTGTTCCTAGATCAACTTCTTGGATAATGAGCTGAAGTCGACAAGAAGCGATCCGTCAAAGGAGGGCCTTAATGAATCCCACATCAATGACATGGAACGGAGCTAATGATTTTAGTGGAGGTGAAAACAAACTGTGATATATGATTCAGGGTGGCGATCATGAATGGATGAAGGATAATGTATGGCAGTGGATGGGACACGGTTGACACTTTCAGAATGACCTCTCTTGAACATATAACGACACTGATGCGATGGATCGGTAGCATTACCCCAAAAGTGGACGGTTTGGCGAAGACCATGGTGATGAGACCGGTGAATGAACCAACCCAACCCGATGTAGTATGGAGGAAAAGTGTCATGTTCAAGAGCGACTTGCTACCATTAAGCTTTGATGTTCTCCCAATTTTTCCCCAGTCATTTCTGACCAGTACCTCTTTATTTTTGTCAAGCTTGAGGAGGATAACATATGCTTGTTCTATAACCTGCCCTTCAGGCAAGCCCATCGCTATGATTTAACGAGCTTAGCGATAGGGAAACTCGTTCTCGTCTAAAGACAAGTTTGTCGCTATTTAATCATTTTAACGAGTCTAACGACAAGGAAAACTCGGTCCTTTTCATTTTTAGAGAGTCTGAAAAGGTACAGAAAGTTAACTCCATAATTCCTTTTTCGTCATCTAATCCCTTAAGTCCGAAAAAGTATAAAACAATACAGAAGGGATGGGTGTTCGGTACTTTTAACGAGCCGAACAAGACAAGCGCTCGATCTTTTTGTGTAATAATCCCTCAGGTCCAAAAAGATTAAAGTCTAAAAGAGGGATAGCTCTTCCGGTCCCTTTAACGAGCTGGAAGGCCAAAACTCGGCAAACTTTTCATATTTTACGAGTCAGTGAAAAGAGCTCAAAGAAGACTCGTCTTTTGAGGAACGAGTGATAAACAGGGATAGCAGCAGATTCCAGGTACAGGTTGGAATTTTCCAATCACGGCAGTGTCACAAGGATGGCTAGGTGAAATCACTCTTCGCAGATGTTTCTCAAAAAAGGTAAACACACAAATGGAAGTGAATGATCGGCCAAATGACGGTGGAGGTGACGGTGCAGAAACACGACCAAGGCTTTTATGGCTGATGAATTTACGATCTCAAAAGGGTATTTACCGGTTCATTTTTTCTGAATGAGCTTGAACTCTAAAGGAAAGCCTGCTCATAAACTTATGTTTATTTTTTAACGAGCATGAACTATGCGTTAAAACTGCTCGGATCTTGCGTTTATTTTTTAACGAGCATGAACTATGTGCTAAAACTGCTCGATATACCAGTCATAATAAGAACGCCTCCTGTGAGATAGCTATTTTTTAAGGAGCTTTATCTCACGAAGCTATGCTCCAATTTTGGCAAGTTTTTACCTTTGCCCCACAGGCTTTCTTCATGCAAGGTCGGAAACGGCTAATCCTACGAGTTTAAAGGGTTAGACCTACAGGTTTAAAGGGAGGACCTAAAAATTTAAAAAAATAAATAGTTGTCCCTTGCTTACATTCCAAAAGTTTGCATGCCCCCAGGCGTAGGACAGAATTTCGAGGCTGCCCCTCCTTTCCCCTACTTCTGCTTTTCTTTGGGTGTTCACAGCTACTTGTCATCTTGCCAATCTAATGTTAACGATACTAGTCTTCTCGTTATTTTAGGGGGTCTTATGCGGTACTCAGGCTTCCCGTCGGCCCAACTTTTAACGAACAGCTATTTGTGACAAGAGAAGAACACTGCTCAAAGACAAAACATTGGTATTATTGAGGGAGGCTTGCCCCTTTCTTATTATCCGAAGAGGGTTCTATTTGCTGCCGCAAATCAATCTCTTTCTTCGGCGATGTCTATTATCAGGTTACTAAAGATGGCGACCACCTGTTGCAGCAATAGAATCTCTTTCTTTGGAGGCTGCCCCTACTTATCCTTCAAAACATATGTTTTAATGGGTGAGGCTTGTCTTCAAAGATGGTTACTACTTGCTACCGCAAATGGTCCCCTTCCTCGGTATCCTGATTATTTAGACAAGGGGAGCGAGAAGCTGATTATCTCACTCACATAACTTTGACAAAAGAATATTATTCTAGAACAACCCCTCTTCCACCGCCGGACGGGGTACGGACTAGTCTATTCTTCTGCGGAAATTCTACCTTACACCCAGGGTTTCTTCTGCCCGAAGCAGACCAGGGTGCATGCCCCCTGGGTTCCAATCTTTCTTTCCGAATCACTCGCATTCATCGGGAAGGAGGACCGGGGGTGGAGGCGATCTTGAGTGAACAGACCATTTAGGAATGGTATTTGACTATTTGCGATGCGAGATCCCGGAAACGAAAGTTGGTCTACGAGCTTGACCACCCTTCCTTCGTGTGGAAAACACATTACTCTAAAGAGTGAGGAGACTATCGCTCCCATGCAATAAATATAGTCGCGTCCAAGGAGTAGGTTATAATCCAAGGGTCCTTGGACGACCATCACGTTCAAATTAACGGTCTTCCCTTTCAACGTGACAGGCACATTGGGGAGGATTCCTAATGGTCGACTGGTTCCTTTATCAAAACCTGAGAGATTTCTTAACTCAGGTAAAAGCGCCGGGGAACCCAGTGCTTTCCAAGCAACAGAGGAAAGGATACTCACAGACGCCCCTTCATCAATGATAGTACTAGCCATGATCATTCTATAGATCTGGACAATGATTCTGAATGGTACACTGGCTGGTAACCGGGGTCTGCCTAGTTGATTCCAATCAAAGGATACAACCAGGTTGCTTGGTGGTGGGACCGAATATACGGCCGGATATGACCCTGATGATGTTCCTTCCTGCGATAAAGGAATGGGCGCATTGCCCTGACGCTCATCAGAGTCGGTGCTGATGAAAAGAACCTGGATGGTGTCATCCTTATTCTCTTCAGTGAGGGTGTCGCATGAAGATGACTCTTCGGCGACGATGTCATTTGAAGATGAAACTTCTGAAGGTAGAACCGGGTCAACTGCCATATCGACCTTTGGACTTTCGTCCGGTCTGGATTCAGTAGGTTCATTTTCAGTGACTGACGCTTCAGCCGACCACTTGAGCGGGCCAGCTGGATTTTCAACTATCGAGGGATTAGGCACGAGTTTTTGGTATCCAGGAGGAAGTCGTAACGGTGATACCGGACGATCTTCCAAAACTCTCTTCGCCTCATCTAAGAATGGACATCGGTGAATGGCGTGATCGCCTTCACACAACATACAGGGTGATCTTGGTCTCCCTTTTCGTCCTTCACTCTCGCTGGTTGATGGACTGCAATCAACATGACTACCAGAGGTTGATGCTACCGGATTGTGCAACCTGGGGGACCAGTCCCTTAGTATCCGGGGAATACAAGGACAATCACGATGGAAGTGGGTCCCTTTGCAAATGACACATGGCGATTTAGGCCCGGTCGGTGCAGTGTGTGGGTTTTTGTCAGCTGCCTTTTGCTTGCCCCCAGTCGCCTTCGCCATAGGCCCCTTCTGCTTCTTTTCTCTCTTCTTCTTTTCCTTCTTCTCCTTGGGAGGCTGACTTTTGCCAGCTCCACCTTGCGAAGAGGAAGGATCAGAGGAAGTATTGTAAGAAGTGGAAGGCTGGTGGGTAGTTCTAGACTGTTCTGACTGTTGATTCGACTGCTCAGGATTAGTGGCGATCTGGACTACATTAGTTGAAAAGAGCCATATAGGTAGGCCAATTGTCAATCCTGGAAGTGACAATGTTGCCATATGAGGCGCACCAACATCTCCCCAAGAGGAGAAGGGATTTGGACTTCCGCCAAGGTTGCTTCCTTGGTTGGTGGGCTCCATACTTTTCAACTGAAAGATCAACGTGGGAATAACAGGTGATTATGTTCCGCTTAAAATAAATTTTATTAACGACGCTTTTAGACACAAACTTGCTTTTTCATGTTTTAAGAGTCGAGAAAAAGCTAAAGATGACTCTAGTCGCCTTCGATGTATTAACGAGCCCGAAGTGACAAATGCTCGGTTGGACTTTTTCAGTTATAGAGTTTGAAAAAGGCCAAAAGAAACTGCTCTGGAGATCTAGGCAGAGGGTGTGCCAAACCTTTCGCGAAACCACAGAATACGTTTTACGGTACGGGTGGTCGATCTTCGTGAATGTTGTGTTCACTGCATCGCGATCAGTAGGGCGGCCGACACGGCTTCCTAAGGATAAAGGATAAATGCCTATAGGGGTCTCCCAATATACGCGACGGTACGCGGGAGCACAAGTCCGTATTAGTGCCACCGACTCTCAGGAGGAATCACCCACCTTCGTAGAGATCGACAGTCACTATGTTTAACGACGCCGGAACACGTCTCTACCTAGACCTCTAGATGTTTGCGTTATGTTACAAAGCGTTGTTATGTAAATTGTGTTTATTTTAATGTTGATCTTGCTTAGCAGTTTGCCTTTAAGGATCACCACGAGATGTATATATACAACTTCCTAAATGCAATCTAAGATGAGAAGCAAAACTTTTCAATCTTTCAACTTTGAAAACCTTAATCTACTGAGGAAAAGAAAGACACAACTTTTCGCACAGATCATAGAACACACACTAAAATGCAAATTTTCCTAAATCGTCAAGCACACAGTCAAATGCAAAATGCACAATGCAGATATTTCTTTTCGTTATCCTTAATGTTGATGTAAGACAAAAAGGAAACTGTTGTATAACTTTGAATCTAATTTCAAGCGAAAATAAACAAGCTTGTCCAAAATCAAAAGACACCTTAAGATCGACTTGTTTAGACACTGGAAATGTATAGATTCAAACCATAAAATGAAAAACAAACAAACTCAAACAGCCATGAACAGTAATAAAACTAGCTCTTAAGATCACAAAGACACTTTTACAGTTCAGGATCTAAGAGGCCACAGCTATACTGGTTTGCTTTTCACAATGGGAAACTGTAACTGAAACAAGAAATATTGAAAGAACAATCACAGTTTCATCACACAACTGAGGCGGAATAATGTCAAGGAAAGTTGGTTTACAGCAAGTACAAATGACAAGCAATCAGCAGCAAAATAACAGTGAAAACAGGGCTCAGACACAGTGGGAAACCTCATGAAGACATAGCCTAACTGGACCAGCGCAGGCTCTGGTCTGTCAAATTGACTCTCAGCGCAGTTCCCGAAGGGAGTACCTGCGCTGGAATGCAGACTGCCTGTGGACAGCCTGCACTGAGACACGAGAGTTGCGTTTACAAGGATTTCCAGGTCATAAAAAGCTCAAAAATTCACTGTTTTTGCTGAAATAAAAAGCTATAGGTCAAGTACAGGCTAAGGGATGACCAAGAGGATGAAAAGCTATCACAAAGAGTACAAGAGTCTTTTGTAGATCAGCTCTTCAAATCATGAATCTGCTCAAAATGAGCAAGAGTAGCAGCCCTTCTACTTCGCTTTTGATATAGTCAAAAGCTTTTCGATTCGGTACTCTTTGGTTCAGGAAATGAATAGCAAAGATACTACAAACACCAACAAGATACTAGGCTCCCCAGCGGAGTCGCCAGTTTGTTGTGGGGAAAAGTATCCGACTCGGATGACCCTATCCCTACTCTAAGGGTGACAGTCCTTAGCAACAACTGAAAGTAAAGCTTTGATGTTTTCCTTTATGAAAGTACAGAGAAGGAAGAAAAGATTGACCAACCGGAGTCTTTCGCTTTTGTCGATCCTATCCTCTCTCTTTGTCTCGTGTTCCCAGCTCCTTGCTCCCTTTGCCGGTCCAGCTACACAAAGATCCTGCACAAACAAGAGAAGGAAAACTACAAGAAACATGTACTCATAACTGATGCATGGATTAGAGTGAATCAGATATACAAGTAAATACAATACATCAATGCAATACAAGTATATAGGAGAACATTCAAAACTTTATTGATAGAAGTAAAAGGGTTCTGAGAAGGTTACAACCATCAATGGCTCCAATCCAGCAGCACCTCCCCAGCAGCAAGAAATCTCCTCTTCACCTCTATAAAAGCAATCACCCAATAGCTCTAACTGTAAACCAACAGCACTTCCTTACTTTGCACAAAATTCCAGCCTCCTTAGACCTCATAGAAGAGCTCTATATATAGGAGATTTGGAGAAAGGATGAGTCAGCTTGAGGCTGGCATAAAGCTGACTGGTGTCCTCTCCCACTTTAGTTAAACTTCAGTTCTTGAGTCCACTTGGAGATCCTTGCTTACACATGGAGATCAAGTACCTCTTACTCATCACAGGGCGAATCCCTCGAACCAAGTGTCAGTTTGGAAGCTTCCTGGGCAATTGACACCTTGCAGAATGACTGTGCCACTTGGCCAATCTCACCCAGCGCAGGTAGCCTTCATTGGAGTTGACTTTCAGCGCAGGTACAAGGAGGAGCAGTTGACATTCAGCGCAGTTGCTCAGTGGAGCAGCTCACATGATCCAAAAATAGCCTGTTTTTGAGTGTTTTCAGGTGGAGAACTGATGGGAAGTGTTGTGGTTTGCTGACCTTGTTCTTCTAGGGGTAAGAACAACATGTTTAGGGACTGAGGATCCCTGTAATTATTGACATTTCATGCTCCATGCTGCGAGGCACAAAAATGTCTATAACACATATTGTTAATGATGAGCAGAAATCATTGTTATGAAACCAGCTCACACAAATATAGAAAAGAGAGATAAACGCCTTAGAATTTAGCCTCTTCGAGGGGGGCAACTGCCTTATATTACACAAATGAAGAATTCTTGGATGATACAAATGACAAGACCTCATTTCTATATATAGGAGTTTAAGGGGTCATAATATAATCAGAGCCGACATAACAATAATAATGTAAGGGCACAATAATAACAATAGTGGGTTTCTATGGGGCATAATAATAACAATATGGGGACTACATAGGCACAACAATATAATAAGGGGGTTGCACTAATAACAATAAAGGGTTACACTAATAGTATAGGTACCTAACATGCCCCTCTCCTTAAAAGTGTGTTGTCCTCAATGCTTGAGTGGTTCTTGATGCTTCTGTATAAATTCTTGTCCTCCCATGTGGAATCTTCAACAGGTAAGTTCTTCCACTTGATGAGATACTCTAAAATTGATCAATTTCGTAGCTATCAAGTTCTTGTTTCTGTGACTGCTCCAGGTTCCAATATAATTTTTCCTTCCTCGTCAAGTTCTGGCAATATTTTTTGAACTGGGATCTTCTGCAAATTTTGAATGAATGGCCACACTTCTTCGTCCTTCTTCCATTGATCCCTTTCTTCATTTATCCAATCTGGTTAGATAATATAAATAGCACAAAACAATGCTTCCACATCGTCATCCTTTCTTGAGAGTGCATCTGCAACAACATTTTGCTTCCCTTTTTTGTAGATGATTTCAAAGTCATAACCCAACATATTTGTGACCCATTTTTTCTGTTCTTCTAAAGATAATCTTTGTTCAAAAAAGTATTTAAGACTACCATGATCCACTTTTACCTTGAAGTGTCTTCCCATTAGGTAAGGTCGCCATTTCTTAATTACATGCAATATTGCCAACATTTCCTTCTCATAAATAGCTTGCTTGAGATGTAGTCATAAAAATACCCAATTGCCTACATCAAAACTTCTTTCACTACGATGTTGATCTGCCTATTGTTTCATTCGATTCTGCACCAAAGTGGAATTATCCTTTAAAAGTTGGAGAACTTGTTGTTGATGCTCGATGTGATCTTTCACTACTTGAATCTTTTTCTTCTTGATATGTCCTTCTATCTTGAGAGTTTGAGGAATGGTAATTTCTTCCAATACATTACAAGATATGGTCGGATTCATTTCTTGATGCTCGATGTGATCTTTCACTTCTTGAACATTTTTCTTCTTGATATGTCCTTCTATCTTGATAGTTTGAGGAGTGGTAATTCCAGCCAATGCATTACAAGATATGGTCGGATTCATTTCTTCTTTCTCGATGTGATCTTTCACTTCTTGAACCTTTTTCTTCTTGATATGTCCTTCTATCTTGAGAGTTTGAGGAGTGGTAATTCTTGCCAATGCTTTACAAGATATGGTCAGATTCATTTCTTCTTTCTTTGGGGTTGGTTCCTGGTGTATATCCTCTTCTTTTGATGTTTCTTGATCCTTTTCTTCCTCCTCTTCATAATCTATGTAAAATAATTTCTTCTCAGCACACTTATGACCTTTAGTGTATTTGCTATCACAATTGTAACAAATCCCTTTTTTCTCTTTTTTCTTCCAATTGTTGTGGTGTAAGCCTTGTAGGTTGTGGAAGGATAAGAGAAAAAACACTTCCATAGTTATAGTCATGAGTGGTGGGATTCCTTGTTTCCATAATTTCGCTTTCAATTTTTCTTGCCAACCTGAATGCCTTCTCCAATGAATCTGGTTCCCAAAGACAAACTTCATGTTGAATGTTATCCTTTAAAGTCCCTATGAAGGCATCAATCATTTTCTTCTCTAGAATATCATTTACCCTTATATTAAATTTTTGAAAGTCCTCAATGTGCTCTGCCATTGAACCCTTTTGTTTCAGATTTATCAATTGGATAAATAAGGTGTTTCTCTTTGTATCCTCATAATGTGCTATCATTTCCTCCATGATAAATTGACCACGTGACAAGTGGTTTACGAGAACAAAGCCTTTCATACCATAAAAATTTATTTGGTTCTAAATATAAAGATGCAATACGTACATTTTGTAATAGTTGCACCTCATGTAGATCAAAATATTGCTCCATCTGTAGTATCCAATTTACCGGATCCTTGCAATCAAACTTCCTCATATCACTTTTTCTTGTTTTTAGGAGCTCAATCTTGAAACGATTGTAACTCTCTAATTTTGGATCTTTAAGTTCTAAACTTCTGGTCTGTGATAACCCTCTGAGTCCTCTTTCTAACCCCGCAAGTCAGATCAAGATTCGATTCTCTAAGGAAGAGTTATGTCAAATCTCCCACAATGACTTGATTATAGATTAGTTTAGTAGAGCGATCTTGTACGAAGCGCCATGTGTCATTGTTAGAAGTTTAGGACCTAAAAGCAATACACAGAAAGATACAGTCAGTCTTCTTTCTGTAACTTCTTATGAACTTTCAATTTGATGCTCAGAGAGAAATTTATGATGATTTTCCCAAGGTCACCTATTTGGGATGTAATTTGGGAGCCTGTAGAAACCCTAAATTTCTTGCATTGTATCTCCGAAAATATAGTGAAACAAGATCTGAAATTTAGGCCTGAGCTTTACCGAGGTTTCAGATCAAATGGGTTTTAATTTTATAGTCTTAAACATCGTATAAAAACAATTATAGTGAAAATTCCATGATGCCCTGTTTGAGATGGAATTCTAGAGCTTGCACAATCCCTAAATTCCTCATATCAGATATCCAAAAATATAGCGGGACAAGATCTGAAATATGGACCCAAGGTTCAGCGAGATGTCATATCAAATGGGTTTTGTTTTTAGCTTTTGAAATATTGCGGAAAAAACGTTATAGCGAAAATGCCACGATGTCCTGTTTGGAGCAGCAAAACCCTAGAATCCAAAGCTCTGATACCAAATGTTATGAAACCAGCTCACAAAAAAATAGAAAAGAGACATAAACGCCTTAGAATTTATCCTCTTCGAGGGGGCAACCACCTTTACATTACACAAATGAACAATTCTTAGATGATACAAATGGCAAGACCTCCTTTCTATATAGAAGTCTAAGGGGTCATAGTATAATCAAAGCCGACATAACAATAATAATGTAAGGGCACAATAATAACAATAGTGGGTTTCTATGGGGCACAATAATAACAATATGGGGACTAAATCGACACAACAATATAATAAGGGGGTTGCAATAATAACAATAAGGGGTTACACTAGTAGTATAGGGACCTAACAATCATGGTGTAGAAAACCATGTAATTTTTGTGGCTTGCATAACCACGTGGTCGTCGAGTGCTGGAAGAGAATGGAAGTAAGAAAGAGGACGAGACATGAAAGGCCTTCTCCTTCTCCACATCAAGGAAGGAAGAAGGTGAAGAATATATGGAGGAAGAAGATTTTTTGCGATCATTGCAACATAGGTGTGCATTAAAGAGCCACATGTTGGAGGCTCCCTCCAAAGCAGCATCTCAAGAACAAAGTGCATGTGCAGGAACCAGTTGGAAAAGTTATTTAACAAGTGAATTAGCTCCAGGATGATGGCCCCTTTGATGAGTAATAGATGATTTTACTAGAGATAGTATCTTGTCATCGCCACATTTTGTAAATCATGTGTTGTGATATAATTGTAAAAGTGATGATGTGGTTTCCCTTATTTATTAAATAAATAATGATGTTTTTGGCCTCTTTTTGTTGATAGTTGGGGTATTGGTCTTTATTATGATGTAAACTTGACCAAAGAGTGTGTTATAAACTCTTGGCAAGTATGAGGACACTTGGGTCATGATTGGTCATGTAATTGAACATGTAGTTTGCAAAGATTATACTACAAGTTTACAGAGGATGCATGTGTCGATCATCACTTATGGCTCCGAAGAACAAAGGTGAAGGAGAAGGGAGTATGGCCTACCAGGAAAAGTTTTGTGCGGACGATGGAACACAACATATGTAGATTATGCTCATGATTTTGAAGGACCAAAATATCCTTAGTGGGGAGGAATGATCCAAGTGACTCCAGGAAAACCTCAAAAATAAAAATCTTCAAAATGTAGATAAAACAAGACCAAGTCATAGAGCTTGGCGAGAGCTTTTTGACACCTCAATCTGAGCCTGTATGATCAACTTATTGCAGTTTAAAGTTTGATAAGATAGGGAAAAAGAGGGGCCCATAGTGTGCCATATGGCATCCCAGTCAGCAGGTGGGACTCAACCCATACATGGCAGCTCATCAACAATTGACACTTAGCGCTCAAGCATTAACTCCTTGTCCCTGCAAAAGACTATATATATATATATATAAACCATTTAAAACAAAAATATTATTAAAAAATAAATGAAACAAAATTTTAATTTAATTAAATAATAGTTATTATTTAATAACTATATGATATTTCAGGGTATTAAAATATTGGTGATTAATATACATGGTTATAATAAATAACCATATTACAAATTTGGAGTTCCAAACTATATAACCAACGAACTATTATTTTGGGCATTAAAACCAAAAAAACATATGTAATATGTATAATGGGGTTATATTATATTGGGAATTAAAACAAAAAAAACCATATAATATATGGTGTAACCAAAACACACGACGGTGAATATCATTGGCGGTTAGTGTTTTCTTTTCGGGCAGTTAATATTTCAATGGTGGTCATTGTTTCTATATATATATATATATATATATATATATATATATATATATATATATATATATATATATATATATATATATTGGGTCTGTAGGTCGTAAGACTGAACCCATGGCCTCTGGCCCCCAAACCTGAACGCACCACCGTTGGGCCACTAAGTGGTCATTACCACCAATATCAAAACTATGTTATAAAACCCATTTTCACCGCTGAGACAGGGGAGGAAGAGCACCAAGCACATAAATCAAGGGCACCGAACCGTGAGATGCACACAAATCGAGGAAGAACCTTGAGGCAGGGGAATCATGATGAATCTAAAAGATTCTTGGGAGGATGATTTTTTACATAGGGAAAAGTATATCAACTTTATACTCATTTTACTTGGTTTTCCGCAAGGAATTTGATGGTGTAATCAGTTTCCTCATCTGAGCATCATATATTCAGTCAACTTGCAAGGATGAACCTTTATCGAATCTTGAGGAATCTAAAAGATCCATTGGGGCCAAATTTTCATAGTGATAGAATCATGGCAACTTTATACTCAAACGAACTAGAATTTCGCCAAGAGCCTGATGACATGATCATTTTTTGGATCTGAGCAACAAATCTTCAGTCAACTTGCAGAGAGAGGTCTTTATGAAATCGTGAGGAATCTAAAAGATTCCTTAAGGGCCGAATTTTGACAGTTTCAGAACTAGGCCAACTTTATACTCAAATTTCTCTGTTTTCGCGAGGAGCACAATGGTGAATTCAAATTTGTCATCTGAGCAGTATAATTCCAATCAACTAGCGGTAAGGAATATTTGGGGAATATTTGAGATTCCCGAGGGTCCATATTTTGATGGTGTTAGAAAGGGTTCGAATTTATAGTCATTTGACATGATTTCGGACCACGAATTCAACGATGCAGTCCATTTCTTCAACAGAGCTGTGCATTTTTAGGCCATCCCCAAAAGTGGAGGTATATGATACAGTGATGTCATGTCTTTATTTTGATTTGTTGAAATGATGCTTTGATATTGAGATTCTTATTTGTTGGAGGATACTTGTATGCCACTTCATGTGAGAATTAGACATATTGTCATGCTAAAGGAGGGCCCATGTGAGTGATAGTTCCTATAAGAGAACATATTGTGGAGAGACATGTCACTCTAGTTGAGGGATTTTATCCTTCTAATGACAAAGAATGTACCATGTACTCATCATCATCCTACAACATTTAATGAAGCGGCCTCCCCACTCTTAACACCGGGCCTAGAGACATAACCCACATTGGGTGAACTTTTTTATCAATGTGTGTGTGTGTCCTTTGATTTGACTATCATCGTTATGTTTCATCTTCTTGAAAGTATGCACGTGGTTTTTCATACTTCACATGCAATTCTACTGACATCACCAAAGTAAAAGATCTTGGTTAATTCCAGTCGTTGAAGAGATTCAGATCATGGTTGGAAAGGGTGACAGATGGACACACAAAGGGGATACTTTACCATTTACCTTGGCACTCGCTTGCTGGCATTAGTGGCAACTCGGCATGTAATAGCCCTGGTGAAAATTCCATGTAATAAAAGTTAAAAATAATAACCATGACTGATGGGACACTTATTCCAAGCTGAATGTTGGGCAAAAACATACTAGGGGGTGTTCATTTGGTTGTTTATGGTTAAGGAAATTGGCAAAGGCAATGGCTAAGACTTTAGAAAGGAAACATGGCATTTTTGGCACATTTATTTATGAAAATAATGGAAATTAGGAGAAAAGGAAGGTGAAAGGTCGCAGGTTACATGCGAGGAGGAAAATGAAGAAAATAGAGGCCTAATTGATAAAAAGGCTTCTAAGGATGAGTTGGTAACCTTTTTTCAGTTGAGTTTTGGAGCTCTCTCATTATTCTCTCTCACTCACTCACTCTTGGACACTTAGAGTTTCTTGAAGCACTTTGGCATTGGAGAAAGAAAGGCAAAGAAGGCAAGAGGAAGCAAAGATCAAGCAGGGAAAGGTAGGATCAAGCAGCTACAGTAGGCTTCATTGTAGGTATCAACTTGCATGTAAATTTTCCTTGCTAAGATTTTGTATGCATGGTATCACGTGTGGTTCTTTTCTATCATGGCATGGTTTTTACCAGGTGGGACAATGTTCTTCAGCCTAGCCTTTCCATTTCCTGATAGCTTTGATAAGATGGGTTCTCATATTCGGGTGAGCTAGGCTGGCCGAATGGATTCGAAGCTTAGTGGGGTGGATCTTCGAAATGAAGAAAACATGGCCTAGTGGTCTCTGAACCAGACTGTGGGTCACGGTAAAGCCATTGGCCTAGTAACCCCTAAGTAAGACTGTGGGTCCGGCAAAGCCAGGATTGTGTGCCTTGGTGGGCCTAGGAATCCTTGTCGGTGAACGACAGGATATACAGTAAAGCCAAGAGGTGGATTTCTCTTTGTCAGGCCCAGTAGTCCCATGATGGGATGTATGGTAAATCATGGAGAGTGTGTCTCGGTGTAGGGATTAGTGATCCCTGGATCGTACTGTGGATTATAGTAAAGTTTGAGAGACTAGGAGGCACTCAAATTTCTCATGATGTAGGTAGAGAACTTCGATGGAATCCGTGCTTGTTTGGTGTTTTCGGTGTGTTCTATGAGTCCCACTTTCATGCTTGGAATATGGCATAGGGGTGATTGGTTGAAGAGAGACTTGGCTCAACCAATCTATGGTCGAGTGGAACGTGGTAGTCCCATCTCCGGTTGGTTTATTGCTTTCATTAATGAAGAATTCATTCCCTTGGTTTCATGTGTAAATGTATTGATTTATATGTGGATCTTATGGCTGATATATTTATGGTATTTCTATTGTTATTGTGTTGGTTATATGTATGTTTTATGACAGTGGCTATGTATGGCTCTCAGCATGTTTTTACTTGTAAATGAATGGATAATGTATCTATGACCTAATAGATGATAATGCAGCAAATGACATGAGGGAACAATGGTTCTTAGCGATTCTCAAATAAGTACGAGATCCCTATGTTTAATTTTGTTGGTTACAACTATAGATTACATGTTTGCGATATGTTTGACGAAATGCCTGTCATGGCTAGTAGGGGTCTGATTAAGGTCTTGTTTAACTTATTGATTTTGCATCATTGTTTCCCTGTTCTCTTATTGCTCCTAAGTTATCATGCCATTCTGGGCAGTGACCTGGACTTTGGGCCTGAAAAAGTGGCTCAAATCCTAAGGATGCTGGCACAGAACTGGCAAAATGAGTCTTTGGACACTAGAATGCAAGCATGTGAGAGTGACTCTGGGTTTCTAGATGCTTTCATGCTTATAGCATGAGAGCGAATAAGGATTAAGATGGTCAAAACTTCAGTAGAACCCAAGGGCAAGCTGTCTAAAGTGTTGGATTGGTTCTTGAGGGTCCTAAAGCTGATGTTGAATGTTTGTGTGTTATGTTTCCATCGATTCCACTTCCTTAAGGTCACATAGGAGGTCGAATCCAATCATAGTAGCCTCTCGTCGCATGTTTACCCTGGTTGCCTATCTACCGGGGTAGATGTTGGAGGAGGGTGTTACATGGCATAACGTGTGGCGGGTGTGGTCCCCACATCTCTCCGATGGGTGAATGAGCGGGAGGTAGTATCAATCGGAGACCCCCCAAAGTTAATCCAAGTCGTTGATCCGCTTAACCCGCCTTGTTGACTTTTCTCTGTCGGGGGGTGGCACCGACGTATCGATCACGCTAGTTCCCCCTGTAATGCCTCCATGGTTTGGTTGGGCTACGATGAACATCAATCCGCCTGACACCTACTCAACTTTTAAACATGGGCACCTCTTTCTGTTTATCCCTGCCACTTCTATTTGTTGCGCTTGCCGAGGAAAAATATTTTTTGATGTTGCCTTCTTGCCCGAGGGTGTTTAGTGCAATGTTGGAACCAAATTCTATTCCCTTTACCCAATCTAGATTGCCTATGTCCTTCTCTACACTAGGGTGAAATATAGGACCATTCGACACAAATGCAAAAAGGGTATGACAAAGAACAACACATCACAAAATGCCTCAATCCCTACCTAGACCTCTAATGCTCATTTAGTACAATCACAAAATTTGAAGAATACTCAACAACCTCGAGGAAAAACAAAGAATAAAAAGAAGAATTCTACTTCTAAGTAGGGAATATTTATAATAAAAATGCTAATACACGAAACACTAAAGAGAAAAAAAAGATGAAGTTTCCATGTAAGATTGTACTAGAGACCATCCTACTCACCAGTGTCTTTAAATGGATGAGATTCATAGATGTTTAGCCCAATATATATCCCAATCACAAATCACCATCCTAACATATCCTTTGCCCCTATAGCAACAAAAAATAGTTGCAACAAACTCCCCACCTCCACAAGGAGGCACCCAAAGCAATCTCCTAGAAAGGGCCAATATCACTAATGCAAATGTCTACAGTACAACCAAAGATTTAATCTTTAGAACCAAAGATCGTAATTACGATAGTTCTAAGAGTTTGAATTTTAATAAAGATCCATATTCATCTCATCCTAATGGCCATTGTACATAGAGAGACCATCCACTAATATAGTGATTTTCTCTCCCAAAAGCATTTTACGAAAGTGTATTTACAATCACATGCTCAAGCTGCTCAAAATTATAATAACTTTGAGGATTTACCCCAAATACTTTGCATTATGTCTTCCCCAAACAAATCCTTCAAAGCTACCCGTATAATGAAAAACATAGTAAAGGACAATTAGTAAAATTGATCCCTCGTACACTTACCTGATTACATTTGATATTGACTAGAGTAGGCCTAGGCTTCCCACTAGATAGCTTTCTAAATCTAAGTATCTTTCAATGGCACAAATATCTTCATATGTGTCATTAATGAAGAAGCCTCCATTCCCATTATGTCTTTGTCATATTGGAGAGCGTTGCAGAGCTGGTCCAGTCAAACACGGTTTGCGAATTTCAGTTTATCTTCTAGTCTGTGAACACGGCTCATATTTTTGACCTTTCGCCTGTGTGTGTGTTTTTTAAGAAGATTAACCGTGATATGAGAATGTGTTCGTCCAACTGGCCAATGGAGTGAAGATTAACCATAATATTTCTTAATTGACTGCCTTCCTGGCAAGCTGCCATCGCCATTTCTTTATGTGAATCGGTGATGGTGTATTTCGCATTGCACATTTTGGGCGTGCAACGGGAATTTAACACTCTTCTTGTTCTCCAAAGAACGTGTGGCCGCCATTGTATGCAGGTGCCAGCATTCATGTTTACTTCCTTCCAACGATTTGCTCCTTGGCTCGCTGCCTCCACATGACTAATTAACAGGCCACGCGTATATTGAGGATGAAGACAAGCCAAGCTTCACTGGCCCAGCGGATCTTATTTTGAGGCAGCTGATATAGAAACTAAGTGTTTAAGTGAGGTCACTACACAAAATACAAAGCGTCACATGCAATTAAGTTGGATAACATCAAACTATGTATGAGTCATTATGTGCCTAGAGACATAACCCACATTGGGTGAACTTTTTTATCAATGTGTGTGTGTGTCCTTTGATTTGACTATCATCGTTATGTTTCATCTTCTTGAAAGTATGCACGTGGTTTTTCATACTTCACATGCAATTCTACTGACATCACCAAAGTAAAAGATCTTGGTTAATTCCAGTCGTTGAAGAGATTCAGATCATGGTTGGAAAGGGTGACAGATGGACACACAAAGGGGATACTTTACCATTTACCTTGGCACTCGCTTGCTGGCATTAGTGGCAACTCGGCATGTAATAGCCCTGGTGAAAATTCCATGTAATAAAAGTTAAAAATAATAACCATGACTGATGGGACACTTATTCCAAGCTGAATGTTGGGCAAAAACATACTAGGGGGTGTTCATTTGGTTGTTTATGGTTAAGGAAATTGGCAAAGGCAATGGCTAAGACTTTAGAAAGGAAACATGGCATTTTTGGCACATTTATTTATGAAAATAATGGAAATTAGGAGAAAAGGAAGGTGAAAGGTCGTAGGTTACATGCGAGGAGGAAAATGAAGAAAATAGAGGCCTAATTGATAAAAAGGTTTCTAAGGATGAGTTGGTAACCTTTTTTCAGTTGAGTTTTGGAGCTCTCTCATTATTCTCTCTCTCTCTCACTCACTCTTGGACACTTAGAGTTTCTTGAAGCACTTTGGCATTGGAGAAAGAAAGGCAAAGAAGGCAAGAGGAAGCAAAGATCAAGCAGCTACAGTAGGCTTCATTGCAGGTATCAACTTGCATGTAAATTTTCCTTGCTAAGATTTTGTATGCATGGTATCGCATGTGGTTCTTTTCTATCACGGCATGGTTTTTACCAGGTGGGACAATGTTCTTCAGCCTAGCCTTTCCATTTCCTGATAGCTTTGATAAGATGGGTTCTCATATTCGGTTGAGCTAGGATGGCCGAATGGATTCGAAGCTTAGTGGGGTGGATCTTCGAAATGAAAAAAACATGGCCTAGTGGTCTCTGAACCAGACTATGGTTCACGGTAAAGCCATTGGCCTCGTAACCCCTAAGTCAGACTGTGGGTGCGATAAAGCCAAGATTCTGGATTTAAGAGATCTGTGGTTTGTATCTTTTGAATTAGTGACCGGAGAATCCACAGTATGAACATTTTTATGCCAATGTTTCAAATCCCAAATGGGATCCATCATCAAGACTTAAGAATGATGATAAAAGAAGAGCTGCTTAGAAAGAAATAAATAATAATGAGGATAAATTTTTAGGGAACAACACAATGTCGGCTGGAATATTTATTTATTAATTAATTTTATTAATTTAATTTTAATAAATTACTTATATTTTTATTTTTGCTGTTGAGTTTTTTATATATTAATATTTATTGAAGAGTTTATACATTAATTCAAAACCTAAGGATTAAATTAGTGTATTGAACTAAAATTTAAAAATTATTTAAATTTTATTTAGAAATAAATAATAATAATTTTTTTTTTAATTAATTTCTATATAAATTAATTAATATATTAAACTAATTCATATTAAAAAAAGTTGAAAAATCAATATTTAATAATGTTACTAGATAATAATAGGGTTAATAATAATAAATTAATAATGTTAATAAATATTAATAATATTTAAATTAATGATCATTTAATAATTAATTAACCGTAATTAATATTAATAACAATTAATATATCAATTAATTACTAAATGAATTAATTAATAAATTAAGCTAATTAAAATAAATAAATGTTAATAATGTTAGAAAATCGATATTAATAATGTTGAAAGAAATAAATAGTACTTAATTAATAATGTTAGTAAATGTAAAGGAAATTAAATTAATAATCACCTAATAATTAATTAATAATAGTTAATATTAATATTAATATTAATTAATATATTAATTAATTGCTATATAGAATTTGTCGAAGCTTAATAATTAATATATTAATTATTATAATAATTAATATATTAATTATTATAATAATTAATATAAAAATGAATAATTATTATAATAATGAATAATTATTAATATAATAATGAAAGGTTATTATAATAATTATTAGTAATGAATAATTAATATAATAATTATTAATAATGAATAATTATAATAATAATAATGAATAATTAATATAATAATTATTAATAAAGAGAAATTATTATATTATTGAAGTTTAATGTTTTTTTTTTCTCGGTAACAAAGCTAATCTATTAAATATTTACAGAGTACAAAATTACATCAGGTAAGACCCGTAAGCTCTTGCCCAGGCAAAGACAAAACTAAGACTGTCCATAGACGGAAGCCCGCGCAGGGGTCTTAGACAAAAAGGACTGTTCAAGTCGGCCCGCGCAGGGGAAACAGAAAGAACTATCACCATTGACACAAAAAACCATCAGCTTTGACATTCTGAAAAAAACATAGACTGAAACAACAACAAACCAGGAGACGGCAGCGTGATTGCGCCCAGGTGGAGCAGGGGCGCCGGCGTGATTATTCACTCGGCTCATCCGGTTGCTCCTCCACAATTGGGTACCAGCCGTAGTAATCCGGCTCAGCATGAGTAGGCGAGGTCGCTTCCGCCTCCCCAGTGGTGGCTTTTGGAGCATTCTGGGATTGCTTGGATGTATCCTCAACGTTGGCCCGGCTCTTGTCTTCCTGCTCCATCTCAGCTGTCGGAGCTTGCTCTGCATCCCCCTGGTGGTCCTGCATCCCATGCTCCCGAGCTTCCATGGGGTCATCCACCTCAGGAGGGTTCTCGATGAACAGAATGGAGACATGAGCACTAATTCTCGGATTTGCCGTGGAGCTGGTGAAGTTGAAAATAGTGGAGCCGAAGGCTGGCAAGGAGGCCGAGCTGGATGCCTCTGCATCCATATGTTGGCCAGAGAGCAGGGGAATGGCTCCAATGGAGCTTGCCAGATTACAGTGGCAGCAGTGCCTCGTTTCATCTCTCACAGGTCTGCTCGAGCCCCCGCCTCTGGAGGAACCACGACGGCTCAGCAACCTTTGTCTGGGTCTCACCATAATGGTATGAGCCTCCCTGCAAACTGCCAGGTGAACCGGACTGTCGCAAACCAGAACCAGCTCCGTATTAGACTCCACCGCCTGAGAGGGGGCCGCTTCAACGACAGAGAGGCCAGCCAAATGCAGCACGACCAGAATTCCTTGCTCCCAACCGGATATAAGCTCGCCATCGTCACCTACCCACCTCGAATTCCCATCCGCCATAACTGCATCAATGCTCTGGGCATTCACTTCTGCCGTGCCCCGTCCCTTCGATTTAAACCAGGGATGAGCACGTCGTCCTCTCGCATGGAATGCCACGTGATGCCCATGGAGCGGCATGTGGCTGGCTTCCATCGCCTGTCCCATCGCGTTAAACACCCGCATCCGGGGTATTGAATTTTAATGTTAATTATTATACTTGTTATTATTAAAATAGGGTTACTGACTTTTAATATTAGGATAGGAGAGGGATATCTTACCTATTAAATGCTATACCTGGGATGTGTTGGCGATCTTGATTTCCCTGATCAAGGGAAGCCAGCTCCCGCTAATCTCCATACCATTGTCTCTGTTCAGATTATGAGGATGCTTGATAATTTCAAGTGCTTCTCTGATCTTTCGTCTCTGATGTTGTTCTTCCCTTGCGATAATTGATGCGCTTTCCAAGCAGATATGGTGCTTAGTCTTTGAGGAGTGTTCTGCCAAGGCTGAAGTACGAGATCTTTCATTCCTGATATCAGCTCCATGTTCCTTGAGCCTTGTCTGGAGGGAGCGACCTGTTTCACCAATGTAGCTTTTACCACATGAACAATCTATTTTATAGACTCCTTTAAGCTGATGTTTGTCAATATCATCTTTTACAGACCTCAAACCTTGCCTAATAGTTCCAGGTGCTGAGAAATGTGTGACAATGTTTTTCTTCCTTAGGATTTTAGCGATTTTGTCTGTGACTCCATGGATATAAGGTAGAAAAACTTTACCACACTGAGGCTGGTCTTGAGCCTTAGGTTCATGAGATAACAACTTTCTTTCAGCTTTCTCTATGGCTCTTTTAATCTCTTGTTCTTTGTAGCCTATACTCTTAAAAGTTGAAACTAAATGCTTCTTTTCTTCGTTCAGATGCTCCGAGTCAGAAATTCGAAGGGCTCTGATGGCAAGAGTGTTTAGAACACCAAACTTCTGGGCTGGGTGATGGTGGGAATCAGCATGGAGGTAACTTTCTGTGTGGGTTGACTTCCTGAAAACCTTATGCCCTAAAGAGCCATCCTCTTTTCTGATGATTAGAACGTCTAAAAATGGGATGCTCATGTTTTCTTCAAGTTCCATAGTAAATTTTATT
The DNA here is from genome assembly GCA_031772625.1 of Pinus tabuliformis. Classification (NCBI taxonomy): domain Eukaryota; kingdom Viridiplantae; phylum Streptophyta; class Pinopsida; order Pinales; family Pinaceae; genus Pinus; species Pinus tabuliformis. The sequence continues at coordinate 44,377,373 of CM062819.1, forward strand.
TCTGGAGAGATAGAATTTAAGTGAATGAAAAACTTGTCAAGCTCTGCTTTACCATGAGTCCATTTTATATTGGTATCATCGACAAATCGCTTCCACCAGGCTGGTTTTAAAGGATATGATTCAAGGGCCTTCTTTTCAAAGTATTCCATGTATAGGTTGGCCACGATTGGCGAAAGGGGGGATCCCATTGCCACACCAGATGTCTGCTCATAAAATATTCCTTGGAAGGTGAACACAGTTGACCTTAAGCAGATTTCAGCCAATTTTGCAGTCCCTGGATCAGTAACATCTTTTATAACCTGAATGGCTTCATCAAGAGGAATTTTGGTGAATAAGGATACCACGTCAAAGCTAACAAGGATGTCATCACGCTCCATCCTCTCATTTTTAATAAGATTTACAAAGTCCTGGGAGTCTTTGATGAAGGAATCAGAATTACCGACAAGGGGCTTAAGAATTTTAGCAACATACTTAGCAAGCTCATAGGTTGGGGAACCAATAGTATTAACTATTGGTCTAAGGGGGACCCCTTCTTTATGGATCTTGGGTAATCCATAGATTCTAGGGATAGTTTCACAAGAAGGGATTAATTTCTTCTTTAATTTATCGTCAAGGTTGGAATCTGAGATGATCTTTTTTACATCCTTCATGATTTTGGGGATGGGATTACTGTTCAGCTTCTTATAACTGCCACATTTTAGGTGATCATTCATTTTACATACATAGTCTTCTTTATCCAAGATGACCGCTGCTCCTCCTTTATCTGCCTTAAGAACCACAATCTTGTCATTGTTCCGCAAGGATTTGAAGGCTTTTTGTTCTTCTTTACTCAAGTTGCTTTTGGGAGTTTTGGCTTTTCTCATGATGAGAGAAAATTCTTGTCTCAATGTTTCTTTATCTTCAAAAGGAAGGTTATTAATCCCATCCTCTATGCTACATATCATCTTTTCAATAGGAAGGTTTTTAGGAGCCACCGCAAACCCCATTCCTTTGCTGAGAACATTAATGACTTCAGGATCTAATTCCTGGGAAGAAAGATTGACCACTTTTCTTTTTAATTTTGACTCACAAGTGTTTGCTGAAGACAGACTTTTTTCTTTCTGGAAACTTTTGTCTAAGCTTTGATTGCTATTGTCTCCAGTGCCATCTTTGGAACTACCTGAATGCTGATTGTGCGCACCTTGATTGCTTCTGTCATCTGTGATATTATTTATGCACTCATTGTCTAACCAATTCCCATAGTCACCCTTGCTAGGCGCATTACCTTTGACCATCACATAGTGATTAAAACTGCCCTTTCCATTGTCTAAGCCATGAATCTGCGCATCACCATTGAAACTGCTGACTAAACCGGTGCCTGCGTTATCATTAAGGCTGTTATTCGTTTTATTCAAATCTGGTTTGTGCAAATTATCAGCACTCAAAACCTCATTCTGAACAAAACCGCTGACTAAACTGGTGCCTACGTTATCATTAACGCTGTAATTCATTTTATTCAGATCTGGTTTGTGCAAATTATCATCACTTAAAACCTCGTTCTGAACAAAACCATTGACTAAACTGGTGCCTGCGTTATCATTAACGTTGTTATTCATTTTATTCAAATCTGGTTTGTGCAAATTATCAGCACTCAAAACCTCGTTCTCAACAAAACCGCTGACTAAACCGGTGCCTGCGTTATCATTAACGTTGTAATTCATTTTATTCGAGTCTGGTTTGTGCAAAATATCAGCACTCAGAACCTTGTTTTGTACACAATCATCTGCGCTGTGTGTGGTAACGCTGACATTTTGTGAATTATCACTCCAGGTGCTGATGTTAATGCCTGTGTGATACACGCTGTTATTCACGAGGTCTTGCGCCCTGCCCAGCCCGCTGTTGATGCCTCCGTTATCCCAGCTGATATCTCTGCAACCGTTGTTCATTATTATGCCTTCGTTATGCGAATTACCAGAGCTATCGGATTTCTGAAAGATTAATGGGTTATGACCCAGATTGTTATTATTTGTGCTAACCGATATTGAGCCAGATTCAATGGCGGGGTTCAGTGTTTCGGTTGTGTGCCTTGGTGGGCCTAGGAATCCTTTTCGGTGAACGACAGGATATACGGTAAAGCCAAGAGGTGGATTTCTCTTCATCGGGCCTAGTAGTCCCATGATGGGATGTACGGTAAATCATGGAGAGTGTGTCTTGGTGTAGGGCCTAGTGATCCCTGGATCGTACTGTGGATTACAGTAAAGTTTGAGAGACTAGGATGCACTCAAATTTCTCATGATGTAGGTAGAGAACTCCGGTGGAATCCGTGCTTGTTTGGTGTTTTCGGTGTGTTCTATGAGTCCCACATTCATGCTTGGAATATGGCATGGGGGTGATTGGTTGAAGAGAGACTTGGCTCAACCAATCTATGGTCGAGTGGAACGTGGTAGTCCCATCTTCGGTTGGTTTATTGCTTTCATTAATGAAGAATTCATTCCCTTGGTTTCATGTGTAAATGTATTGATTTATATGTGGATCTTATGGCTGATATATTGATGGTATTTCTATTGTTATTGTGCCAGTTATATGTATGTTTTATGATAGTGGCTATGTATGACTCTCAAAATGTTTTTACTTGTAAATGAATGGATAATGTATCTATGACCCAATAGATGATATTGCAGCAAATGACATGAGGGAACAATGGTTCTTAGACATTCTCAGATAATTACGAGATCCCTATGTTTAATTTGGTTGGTTACACCTATAGATTACATGTTTGCGATATGTTTAACGAAATGTCTGCCATATCTAGTAGGGGTCTGATTAAGGTCTTGTTTAACTTATTGATTTTGCATCATTGTTTCCCTGTTCTCTTACTGCTCCTAAGTTATCATGCCATTCTGGGCAGTGACCTGGACTTTGGGCCTGAAAAGGTGGCTCAAATCCCGAGGATGCTGGCATAGAACTGGCAAAATGAGTCTTTGGACACTAGAAGGCAAGCCTGTGAGAGTGACTCTGGGTTTCTAGATGCTTTCATGCTTATAGCATGAGAGCGAATAAGGATTAAGATGGTCAAAACTTCAGTAGAACCCAAGGGCAAGTTGTCTGAAGTGTTGGATTGGTTCTTGAGGGTCCTAAAGCTGATGTTAAATGTTTGTGTGTTATGTTTCCATCGATTCCACTTCCTTAAGGTCACATAGGAGGTTGAATCCAATCATAGCAGCCTCTCGTTGCATGTTTACCCTGGTTGGCTATCTACTTGGGTAGATGCGGGAGGAGGGTGTTACATGGCATAACATGTGGCAGGTGTGGTCCCCACCTCTCTCCGATGGGTGAATGAGCGAGAGGCAGTATCAATCGGAGACCCCCCAGAGTTAATCTGGGTCATTGATCCGCTTAACCCGCCTTGTTGACTTTTCTCTTCTGGGGGGTGGCACCGACGTATCGATCATGCTAGTTCCCCCTGTAATGCCTCCGTGGTTTGGTTGGGCTACGATGAACATCGATCCGCCTGATACCTACTCAACTTTTAAAAATGGGCACCTCTTTTTGTTTACCCCTGCCACTTCTATTTGTTGCGCTTGCCAAGGAAAAATATTTTTTGATGTTGCCTTCTTGCCCGAGGGTGTTTAGTGCAATGTCGGCACCAAATTCTATTCTCTTTATCCAATCTAGATTGCCTATGTCCTTCTCTACACTAGGGTGAAATATAGGACCATTTGACACAAATACAAAAAGGGTATGACAAAGAACAACACATTACAAAATGCCTCAATCCCTACCTAGACCTCTAATGCTCATTTAGTACAATCACAAAATTTGAAGAATACTCAACAACCTCGAGGAAAAACGAAGAATGAAAAGAAGAATTCTACTTCTAAGTAGGGAATATTTATAATCAAAATGCTAATACACGAAACACTAAAGAGAAAAAGAAGATGAAGTTTCCATGTAAGATTGTACTAGAGACCATCCTACTCACTAGTGTCTTTAAATGGATGAGATTCATAGATGTTTAGCCAAATAAATATCCCAATCACAAACCACCATCCTAACATATCCTTTGCCCCTATAGCAAAAAAAAAATAGTTGCAACAAACTCCCCACCTCCACAAGGAGGCACCCAAAGCAATCTCCTAAAAAGAGCCAATATCACGAATGCAAATGTCTACATGTACAACCAAAGATTTAATCTTTAGAACCAAAGATCGTAATTACGATAGTTCTAAGAGTTTAAATAGTAATAAAGATCCATATTCATCTCATCCTAATGGCCATTGTACATAGAGAGACCATCCACTAATGTAGTGATTTTCTCTCCCAAAAGCATTTTACGAAAGTGTATTTACAATCACATGCTCAAGCTGCTCAAAATTATAATAACTTTGAGGATTTACCCAAATACTTTGCATTATGTCTTCCCCAAACAAATCCTTCAAAGCTACCTGTATAATGAAAAACATAGTAAAGGACAATTAGTAAAATTGATCCCTCGTACACTTACCTGATTACATTTGATATTGACTAGAGTAGGCCTAGGCTTCCCACTAGATAGCTTTCTAAATCTAAGTATCTTTCAATGGCACAAATATCTTCATATGTGTCATTAATGAAGAAGCCTCCATTCCCATTATGTCTTTGTCATATTGGAGAGCGTTGCAGAGCTGGTCCAGTCAAACACGGTTTGCGAATTTCAGTTTATCTTCTAGTCTGTGAACACGGCTCATATTTTTGACCTTTCGCCTGTGTGTGTGTTTTTTAAGAAGATTAACCATGATATGAGAAGCTGTTCGTCCAACTGGCCAATGGAGTGAATATTAACCATAATATTTCTTAATTGACTGCCTTCCTGGCAGGCTGCCATCGCCCATTTCTTTATGTGAATCGGTGATGGCGTATTTCGCATTGCACATTTTGGGCGTGCAACGGGAATTTAACACTCTTCTTGTTGTCCAAAGAACGTGTGGCCGCCATTGTATGCAGGTGCCAGCATTCATGTTTACTTCCTTCCAACGATTTGCTCATTGGCTCGCTGCCTCCACATGACTAACAGGCCACGCGTATCTTGAGGATGAAGACAAGCCATGCTTCAGGGCAAGTGCTATTTCATGGACTATAGCATCATTAATGCACCAGATTGCCGTCACCCGGAGAGCCCATCGCATACATGGATGCATGGATGCACATCTCATCACTCAGCTGCGGCAATACCCGTTCCTGCCCGCATGTACATGCATTTCCCCAGCAGCTCCGTCACTCCAACTCCTGGAGGCTCCACGGTTCAGTGTAATCAATGCCAGTTAGTGCGCTCCGATGTGCTGATAGTAATCACGGCATTAATGTTATTCAAATAACTAGCCCATTTGAATTCGAATTCAAATTTGAATTTAAGCGCCCAAAATTCAAAAACCTCCCCTTGCATGAATCTAAGGTTTCCTGTCAACCAGAACAGTCCAAATATACTGTATAGATTTTGTAGATCTTCTCTTCAGCTTTCTCACGTTGCCAGCCGCTTCTGTTATCAAATTACTTTGGCGTTGAAAAGTAGAAAGGATGTGGGTTGCCTCACGAACCTTTACAACAGCGTAGACAAGCTCCACTGTGTGTTATTGAATACCAAGAAATCCCATTTACTGGAGCCAAAGGTTATGTTAGCCCATTTTAGGCACTGTCAATCCTGTTTCCTAGGTACATCGCCAGCTAGGGTTTGGGGTCAGTTTATGTTATGTGTCGCACCAGGTTCGACCTGCAGACCTGTGACATTTAATTTCCAACATTTCTATTTTATCACACATGGCCGATTTCGCTGGCGCGCCCTGTAACTACGGATACTATGGAGTTATGGAGTACCAGAACCTCGGATATTGAGAGCTGGACGCGGGACTAACGAAAAATGTAGTGGACAAGCGTGTGGCGTGGCTGAAGGTCCAGTGAATTTGTTCTTTGCAGATTGATTTCGGCAAAATTGCGAGGGATGTGATCTCTTCCCCGGGCTGTAATGACAGTGTAAATGATTACTGCGAGTTTGTTTTAGATCAAGCGGTTGCTTACATTCCAGAACTGAAAGCAGCCATGTTTATACCTGGAGCAAGGCATCAGCTCTTAAATTTGATGAAAGGTATGGTAAAGGAGTCGCTGGTTTTGCTTCTGGTTGGGAGCGGGGAAGACTATAAAGAAACTAAAGCATTCGTGGATCTGTATGTTTCGGATACAGTTTAGACAGAGAAGGGAGGGTTACGGGGTCTGGTAAGGCTCAGAGTAATTGCTGCTACGGGCTGGTGGTTAAAGCGAATGAAAGAGGGCCGAAACGGACTAGCAGATGGATAGTGTACTTTAACTGTACAGAAGCTAATCATCTGTGTTTGTGCATTTGAAGTTAATGGTAGAGGAGCACTGTAACCTGTATGCCTGTATGTGAGTCCAAAGATTTTATCTATACATTAGCTATCCATATCTATTTGCTCGTCTCTGGTGACCGAATTTTGGGTTGGTTTCTGCAAATGGGATACATAGCAATGGTTTCTGTTTTGGTTTTTTTGTTGGTAACCGGAAAAATTACAAATTTCAGCTGTTGAAATTACTATGTAAATTTGTTCTATGAAAAATTGGTATGCAAATCCATTGCAGGGAGGCCGCCTTACTCAAAAAAATCATCCCATAATTTAGAAGTATAGTAGAGATCGGATGGAAAGTCAACTTAATGAAGATTGTTTGTGTTTTTTTAGTGAATACTTAATTGTTAGAAGTAGAAACTTGAAATATTTTTGTCTATGATCAATGATATATAAACGTAAATGTGATAAATGATATTAGAGATATTTTCAATTTTGTTTCTAAAAGGTATAGGTTTAAATTTTGGAAAATAATATTATAAATATTTTAGTAATCAAATTATTATTGGGAGAAGAATTTTTGTCAAATTAATATTAATTTTTATTATAAAAATTATAAATTCAAATCTTAAACATCAATTTTATACTTAATAAATTTTACTAATCAAATTATTATATTAAAAATCAATTATTACTATTTTTTTTTTTTTTATCAATTTAATATCTATCTTATATAAAAAATTTAAATTTAAATTTTTATTATATTTATCACTATTAAATAATTTTTCCTAAATTAAACCTAACACAACTTCATAGTTCTTGCTCTGATGCAATAATGTCAGAGTACTTGCCAGGGAATTTTCACTGATTTCATATAACACATTTTGCCTTAATTAGTAAATTGATAATTTAATTTGGAAGACTAACACTGGATTATATGGTGATAGACAAATGACTGTGAAGATAATGATGAACAATTCAATTCATTTATCTAAATTAAAATTTAGATGATAATAAAATATTACTCTAATTTGAAGATTGTTTAATAGTTTAAGAAAATTTGAATTTTGTTCTAATTTGAAGGTTTAATAGTTTAAGAAAATTTTGATTTTTACTATGTAAAGGTCGTAATTTAAATAATTTGTAAATTTGCTTTGAAAATTATAGAAGTTTTGGTAAGATTTTAATAAAATTTGGTAGGAATTTTTGGCAATCAAACTTCAAGATTTTGAGTACTCCAAAAGTTTTTGATGGTGCTAAATCCATTTCCACCATCAAAAAAACATGATTCAAATACTGCTACTTTTGATGGTGCTGAATCCATTTCCACCATTTCAAACACTGCTACTGTGAAATATTTTGAAATTTTTTTGGCTAGATTTCGGTCACTTTTGACTATTCCAACAATTCCTCCCCAATACATCAAAAAAAATTATAAACTCAAAATTACATCTAAACCTCTGCAAGTTCAAACTTGTAAAAATGAAATCAAACTAGTAATAAAGAAATTGACCAGAATTAAAATATTATAGTATTTAAAAAAATTAAAATACCATCCCATAAAAAGTTCAAATACTAAACACATTTCCATTTTAGAGTTGAAACATATAAGAATGAAAATCAAACTACTAAAAGGGATTCAATGAACACCATGATTGGATATAAATTTCAGCAGAGGTAAATAAAAAATCTCATTTGTTATAAATTTGTAAAATATAAAAAAAAAGAAGTTAAATTTCATTTTATTTTTATTTTATGGTTTTATAAATTAGGTGTATTTAAAATTTTAATATCTAATTATCAAAAACTATTTAGAAAGATGTAGTATAATCATGTAGAGTGAGTGAATTTAGATTTATTGATTTAACTTGAGAAAAATGGAAACTAGAAGTTATTAATGTGAAACTAAATTGTAAGAAAGTTTGGATTAAGATTATTTATATGTCAGTAGTTGTCATAATAATGTTACATAATATTTTTAAATTTTTTTAAATTTAGTAATTTTTTTAATTTTAATAAAAACAAAGTTATATAGACAGATTTACATAAATTCCAATTGGATAACTATGTAGGCTAAGTGAGTTTAGAACTATTGGATAAAGTTGGGAAGAGGGAAATTGCCAATGATTATTATTGTGAAAAGGATTTACATAAATTCCTATTGGGTAACTATGTACACTAAGTGAGTTTAGAACTATTGGATAAAGTTGGGGAGAGGGAAATTGCCAATGATTATTATTGTGAAAAGATGTTGTAGAAAAGTTTGGATTAAGGTTATTTATATATTGGTAGTGGTCATAATATTGTATAAAACATTTTTAATTTTTTTTATTAATAAAAATAACATTTGCAAGTGGTAGTGATATGATGCATTGTCATAATATTGTATAAAATATTTTTAATTATTAATGAAAATAACATTTGCAAAGGGTAGTGATTTGATGTATTTTTGATGTGCCAATCTTCACAACCATCATGTTGTAATGGATTATGTTTTGAAAATTTGAATGCACAATTAATATCTTTTATTTCTCTTTTAGAAACATTGTTTCTAATAGTAGTTTGGAGCATAGACAAATATGATTCAATTTGGAGGCTCATTCCAAGTATTTGGTTAACTTGTGTTAGTAGTTTCAAGTGTAGACAAATATTTCCAAGTTGGGATTTATTTTAAGTATTTAGTTAGTGCACATCTCTTGGTTTTCATTGTATTATATTGAAGCCTTCATTGTTAGGGCTCGCCCACATAAGTTTGGCATCCATTTTCTTTTATTCTATTAAAATTGTGTTCTTGTTCAACTTTCCCTACCTATTTAGAAACAACATTTCAACCATAGTGAAACTTACAATCTTTGTCTTTAGCTAGGGAGCTCGATGATATCATTTCACTTCTGTTTCTGAATATCTAAATGCCTCGATTTGGTTTGCAATCACCAACGTTTGTTTTATCTAAACATGTCGCTGTAGATGTTAACGTAGAGCACAATTTGTGTCTCCATTCTAGGGGCTTGTGTATCTCTATTTTCACCATCCCCTGTTGAGCATAATTTAGGGAAGAAACTATCATAGTCGGTAATACGTAAATACGAATATGTTTCTCATGCATTTTTAACTAGCTACATATTAGCTTTGGGGTAAATATACAATGTTGATATGCCATTATTTCAACATTTACATGTCAAAATTAGTGTTTTCAAAAAATTAACTTTTTCAATTTTATTTAAACATTGTCATAATCTTTTAAACATTGATATATCAAGATCCTTGATAATCATTGATATATCTACATTTTTTATGTTAAGTATGTTGATGTGTTTATGATTTTTTTCTCCCACTGAAAAATTGTAATTTGACTTTAAAAAGATATAAAATTACATTTTTTAGATGCATATCATTGTACGCATTCTCATATACATATGATGATCAAACAATATAGATGGCTTTAAGCTAGTTACGCTTAGGGAGATTTCCACAAGCTTCCAAGCTTACATTTTTCTTTTACAAGTGACAATGTTATTTTTAAAATACATCATTGTTCTATATAAACACTAAGCAGAAAACTAAGAAATATGTGCCCATAAAAGCCTTCAAAAATGATTTTAGACTGGATCATATTGAGGAAACAATGGGTCAACCTCTATGTATGATGAATGGTAAAATTTGTAGTGTTCTTCTCTTGTTTCGATGAAGTGCCACTGCCCAAAATGCAGTCGAATACCTTCTTTAGACAGTGTATCTATAGACTTGTTATGTTCCCTGTAAACATGGAAACAACTAAAATGATCAAAGGTATCTTTGATATGGAGAACTTACTCCAAAGAGGTAAAAGTTGTTCATTGTGACACCTATGTGCCCCTTTTACCTAGTTAATGACAAGCATTGAGTCGCCAAAAATCTATATGGATCCACATCCTTTTTCTTTTGCAAAGAGTAAGAGTAGTTTCATAGTCATAAGTTCAACAAAATTATTTTTTCCTATTTCCAAACCCATATTTATAGAGAAAAAATGTGTCCCACAAAAGTGAAAGATAACACTCCCATCACATATATTTTACTCACCTTGAGAGGCCCCATCAGAAAAGGCCCAAGGCCGAGTTTTGTCAATGTCATCAAGAGAGATAATTCGATTGGCATGAGTCTTATCCTTGAGAGGGAGAAGGGAGGATATTTCTAGACTTTGAGTATTAGTTCTTTAAGTGGAAGAAGAGGAATCTTAAAAATTTACTTTATTACAGGCTAACCAAATGCCTAAAAAAATTAAGAATAGTAGATTCCTATACCTTCTTACGTATCGGTTATCAAACCGTGAATGATAAGCTTCCTCCATACTCCCCCTTGCAAACCAATCATTAATCCTAATTAGGCTCGACAAGTTGTCTAGATACATTTTGTAAACACATAATCAATAAATACATGGTCCTCTAGAGTCCTCGTTTTAGATGGCATATTCTAAAATAGTAGATTGAGACCCATGTTCATCTCATTGAGTCCTTTCCAACGATATAAAATTTTCCTCAATCCGACTTACGAATTGAAATATATGACCAAAGTTAGGCACATTATAAACTTGCCACAACATCAAAGTTTCCCACATGCCAACCTGGTAACAACTTGCGTGGTGCCTTACGTGGTTGTTATGCCAACATGGACAACTCCACGTGCATAGACACACCCCTCTAGGTAGTCAAAGGACAACCCAATCGACAAATCCACAAAACTTAACTCTAACTAGGGCCCCAACCTCGACTTGGCCGACCGACCTGAACCCCAACTTGGAGGTCCCACCCAACCAAACCTCCGGGGCTACCTAAGTACCATACCTTGATTGGTCCAACTCCTGACTAGCGATCCTGCCCTACTACTCGGCCTGCACACCTTTTGATCAGGCATGAACTCATCCTAAGTTTAACCTTTTCCACTGACTTGTGTTAACCCTGATCCGGTGGGTCCCACAAGTGAATTTAACTTGTCTTTATAAGTCTTCTACAATTAGAAACTTTTTCCGATTTCCTTTTGAAATCGCCTAGACATGAAGCCTTCACAACTCTATCGCCTTGTTAAACTTTAACTTCATGAGATCGGGGATGAAGATACAAGATCTTTCAACTCTCTTCTAACGCACCATGGCCATGGAGACCATGAACCAACATGTTCGTATGCATCAATTGCACTTTGATGAATTAAACAAAATAATTGCTCTCAAAATCCATGTGAATGAGTATAAACTCAACCATTAAATTTCATGGTAAAAATACATAGAGAACATTCATCTAAGTGCACTTCTCAAACCCATAGGAAAATCAATCTAGTTTCCCAACCACAACATAATCAAGCATTTCTTTCCCTGCAACAAAACTCACATACACAGACTGATTAATAAAATCAATATAATTACATCCTAACCAACAAATTCATCAAGTCAAGGAAATAAACATAGAGATTTACCATCTCCTAATGAATTTATACAAGGAATCAACATCCCACTTCCACACATGAATCCACATTCCCTATCAACAACATAGCATGTAACCAATACAATAACATGAACATTTTATTCAAATATAAGAAGCATATACGGAAACTGGGCATATACGGAAGATGTGCGCATTTACGGAAAATGGGCATATACGGAAGATGTGCGCATTTACGGAAACTGGGCATATACGGAAGATGTGCGCATATACAAAAACTGGGCATATACGGAAGATGTGCGCATATACGGAAACTGGGCATATATGGAAGATGTGCGCATGTACGGAAACTGGGCATATACGGAAGATGTGCGCATGTACGGAAACTGGGCATAGACGGAAACTATGCATAGACGGAAGACACGCGCATATCTTCCATATATGCCCAGTTTCCGTATATGCGCACATCTTCCGTATATGCCCAGTTTCCGTATATGCACAGTTTCAATAAAGGTTAAAGAGGTTAAATAACAAGTACATGTTTATTAAATGGGTTGATTCTCACATGTAAAATCTATGGAATATGAACATAAACCATAAACTATAATTCATATGTAAAGAAATAAATGAATATTCTAGGGTCGAGGATGTGAAAATATATTTAAGCTGTCATATTTTTTTCGATATATATTTTGTTTATACTTAAGAGTCGTTATTGTATGGTAGCTTATGATAAAAATATCTATGGTTACATATTTGTTAAGAGACTTTGTAAGAATATTGTTAAAGTGATATTGGATTGTAATGTGTGGTTATTGTTTTTTATCTAGTATCAAGTTAGAAAGGCATATGTATTTTTAGACAGATTAATCTTGAGGTGCGAGGTATAAGTCTTAAGATTACATTTTAAACATCAAATAAGATATAAATATATAAGTAACTTAACTTATAAACTTGATAATTTGTAAATAATAAACGAAAAATCTATTACAACTATTCATCAAAAGTAATGTAACATTGATAGAATATAACATCGCATCCACATAAGGATTTAAAATTCAATGAAGATGTTGTCATCAACACAAGTATAAATTTATGTATTTTTATTCAAAATAGGTCCAACTATACATGTTTCTTTTTTACAAAATAGAACATCATTTCCAACATAAATAATGGAATCTCATGCCCATAAATGACATAATGGATAAACAACATCATGATCGATCTAAAGTATGGATCTATAAGTCACCCTCGTCCCTCTTAGCACTCCCAGGTGGATTTCCAAATTGATATCTCTGCAAAAAATTACAATAATCAATTAGTTGTAAAAATTGAAAGGAATATAATCAATTTCATTAATTCACGATGATATTTTGATCAAATACTCGTTCTCACCGTGAAGATTTGAGGCAATGGAGAAGACAGCCCTTCCTGGGTAGATGGCGGAGCACTTGGTGACAAATATAGGCATGGTTCATGGGTGCTAGATAAAGGCATGGTGGATGTGAAATAGGGAAAAGGTAGTGGGTGTGGGCGACAATACACCCCCACCGGTTGTACGATAGTGGGAATCACTGTAGGCCGGGGGATTAACCTAGGGGGGGAAATTGGAATGTTAAGGGTGGACGATTGAAAAAATGAGAATGGTTGATGACTGAAGGGTAGGGGTGAGCATTGGGAAGGTATTACAGAGGTGGTTATAGGCATGGAAGAATTTATGGAGGAAAAATGTGCGCATATACGGAAACTGGGCATATACGGAAGATGTGCGCATATACGGAAACTGGGCATATACGGAAGATGTGCGCATATACGGAAACTGGGAAACTGGGCATATACAGAAGATGTGTGCATATACGGAAACTGTGCATATACGGAAGATGTGCGCATATACGGAAACTGGGCATATACGGAAGATGTGCGCATATACGGAAACTGTGCATATATGGAAGATGTGCGCATATACGGAAACTGGGCATATACGGAAGATGTGCGCATATACGGAAACTGTGCATATACGGAAGATGTGCGCATATACGGAAACTGGGCATATACAGAAGATGTGCGCATATACGGAAACTGGGCATATACGGAAGATGTGTGCATATACGGAAACTGGGAAACTGGGCATATACGGAAGATGTGTGCATATACGGAAACTGGGCATATACGGAAGATGTGCGCATATACGGAAACTGGGCATATACGGAAGATGTGCGCATATACGGAAACTGGGCATATACGGAAGATGTGCGCATATACGGAAACTGGGAAACTGGGCATATACGGAAGATGTGCGCATATACGGAAACTGGGCATATACGGAAGATGTGCGCATATACGGAAACTGGGCATATACGGAAGATGTGTGCATATACGGAAGATGTGTGCATATACGGAAACTGGGCAGATACGGAAGATGTGCGCATATACGGAAACTAGGCATATACGGAAGATGTGCGCATATACGGAAACTAGGCATATACGGAAGATGTTCGCATATACGGAAACTGGGCATATACGGAAGATGTGTAATATGTATATATTTGACATTGAAATATATACTTCATAAGTTCATTAAAATATTTGTTATAAATTCTATTTTCCATGTCAAAATGTTTTTGCAATCTTGATTATTAGTAAATAATTTTTGAAATAAACATCAAATCACTCAACTCTCCATATTGAAATATTTAATTTATAACCTCTATATATATATATATATCTATATATATATATATATATAGATATATATATATATATATATATATATATTGGTTGTGTTATCAATATTTTTTAAATGCCAGAAATTTAAAATTAAAAAAAATACATAGATCTCTAATTATTCTAGGAAATAACTATATGCGCACGTCTTCCGTATATGCCCAGTTTTCGTATATGCGCACATCTTCCGTATATGCCCAGTTTCCGTATATGCGCACGTCTTCCGTATATGCCCAGTTTCCGTATATGCGCACATCTTCCGTAGATGCCCAGATTTCGTATATGCGCACATCTTCCGTATATGCCCAGTTTCCGTATATGCACACATCTTCTGTATATGCCTAGTTTCCCAGTTTTCGTATATGCGCACATCTTCCGTATATGCCCAGTTTCCGTATATGCGCGCATCTTCCGTATATGCACAGTTTCCGTATATGCGCACATCTTCCGTATATGCCCAGTTTCCGTATATGCGCACATCTTCCGTATATGCCCAGTTTCCGTATATGCGCACATCTTCCGTATATGCACACATCTTCCGTATATGCCCAGTTTCCGTATATGCGCACATCTTCCGTATATGCCCAGTTTCTGTATATGCGCACATCTTCCGTATATGCCCAGTTTCCGTATATGCACACATCTTCCGTATATGCACAGTTTCCGTATATGCACACATCTTCCGTATATGCCCAGTTTCCCAGTTTCCGTATATGCGCACATCTTCCGTATATGCCCAGTTTCCGTATATGCGCACATCTTCCGTATATGCCCAGTTTCTGTATATGCGCACATCTTCCGTATATGCCCAGTTTCCCAGTTTCCGTATATGCACACATCTTCCGTATATGCACAGTTTTCGTATATGCACACATCTTCCGTATATGCCCAGTTTCCGTATATGCGCACATCTTCCGTATATGCCCAGTTTTCGTATATGCACACATCTTCCGTATATGCCTAGTTTCCGTATATGCCCAGTTTCCGTATATGCGCACATCTTCCGTATATGCCCAGTTTCCGTATATGCGCACATCTTCCGTATATGCCCAGTTTCTGTATATGCGTACATCTTCCGTATATGCCCAGTTTCCGTATATGCGTACATCTTCAGTATATGCCCAGTTTCCGTATATGCGCACATCTTCCGTATATGCATAGTTTCCGTATATGCGCACATCTTCCGTATATGCCCAGTTTCCGTATATGCACACATCTTCCGTATATGCACAGTTTCCGTATATGCACACATCTTCTGTATATGCCCAGTTTCCGTATATGCGCAGTTTTTGTATATGCACACATCTTCCGTATATGCCCAGTTTCCGTATATGCGCACATCTTCCGTATATGCCCAGTTTCCATATATGCGCATAGTTTCCATATTTGCGCATATACGGAAATGTTGAATCCCTAGTCTTCATTTTCATTGTGTTATCCAATCCCATTTGGATCTAACAATATGTTTTTGGAGGTGTGTAGAAATCATTTCTTTGAATTAGATATTGAGTGTTTGGGGATGTATTCAGTTGAACCAACCAACTCTCAAGCATAGAAGTGAATGAATCCATATTAATATATTCCAAAGGCTTATAAAAAATGGGCTTCTTATAGGAATATTATAAAATAATAGTGGAAATAATAAAATAATATTAGATTAACTCATCAAGTTTTGGAGGGAAAAAAACTATTTTTTCAACTTATCTCCATATGATTTTACTCAAATTTGGCCAGGAGTACTCTTTGGATGCATAATCTAATTGTACATCCAAGGAATACTCATGTTGCATACTTTTGATGGACCCTACTACAAAAAAAAAATGTGAGATACAAGAAAAAACATCATTGCAATCATGTTTTTCATGTTTTTCATGCATTTCACGTTTTAAGAAATTCCCATTTCCTCTTGTCTTTGTCTCCTCTCCATAAGAAATTCCTTTGGATCACCCTTATCTTTTGCCAAAATCCTTTGGGAGCCAAGAGTATTGATAACATATCCCTTGGAATCGCTTGCAATACCGCTTTAGTCAAAACTAGCCTTCCAACTAAGTTTAAGGCTCTATAGGTCCAACATTTAACTCTATCTTCCAGATTTGACACAATCTTCTCCCAATTGGATTTCTTTCAAGCCCTGACTGTGAGAGGGATGCCCATATATTTTGAAGGAAGACTCTTCCTTTGGAACCCTAAGATGGCTGTAAAATTCCTCTGTATAGCAATATGCATATTAGAAAATAAAATCATGGATTTAGATTGGTTGATCTCCATACTTGAGGCTTCAACGAAAGTGCCCAGGATAGTCTTGAATGTTCTGGCCTTCTTCACTATAGGAATACCATGTAACATGGTATCGTCTACAAATTGTTGGTGTGTTGTCGCTAGGCACCCTTCGTGCGGTTACGTGCCCTTAATATCCCCTTCATTGGCAGCGACGTTCATCGCTCTCCCTAGACCTTCTATTATTATAAGAAACAAAAAAGGGGACACATGGTTCCCTTAACGAATTCCTCGAGAACGAATAAAGGGTTTAGCAAGAGTTCCATTTACTAAAATTGAAAAACTAAGGGAGGTGACCAAGGACATGATCCCACTGATCCACCAATTATCAAAACCAAAGGCATTTAAAACGACTTCCATATACTCCCAACTGACCTTATCATATTCGTTAGACAGGTGTAGTTGTATTATCATTCCTGCCATCCCCATACTTTTAAGTGAATGGGCTATCTCATGGGCATGGATAACATTATCCAATATTTTCCTGCCTTCAACAGAGCCAGACTGTTCTTTTGAGATCGGGATAGGAAGAACCATTTTAATGTGGTTGGCTACAAATTTCGATATAATTTTATATACAACATTACATATGGCTATTGGACATAACTTGTCTCGAGTACTATATTTTTCCTCCTTCAGGATTAGAGAGATAAATTTGGAGTTTAGAGATTTAAGGATAGTGGTTGAGTCATGATAGTCTTCCACAACTTCAAAAACAACTTGTTTATCACTTCCCAAAAGGATTTAAAAAAATCAATGGTACAACCATCTGGGCTAGGTGCCTTACCATTAGGCATCTCTTGGACATCCTAAGCAACTTCCTCCATGGAGATAGGTTTATTTAGATTTTGATTATGCTCCTTTGTAATTAGTCTTGGAATATGCCTAACAATCTTTTGGATGAATTTTGATCTATCAATCAGGGGCTCCTCTGTTATCTTCTAGAAGTGTTGCACCAACACCTCCTCGATGTCCTGGTGAGCTTCTTAAGATTGACTAGATACATCCCTAATCATGAGAATTCTATTTGAGTTTTTGTGCTCGATTGTATACCTATGAAATAATTTAGTATTCTTTTCTACTTCCTGGAGCCACAAGATTCTCGATTTATGTTTCCATAATATTTCCTCTTGTAAGCATCTTTCCTCCCATTTATTCGACAACTCCAATTCCTCCTTCCTTCTCACCTCTATATACCCCTTTTCCATCAACGATTTTTGTAATCCTTCCATCTTAAACTCCAATTCTTTTTTTGCTTGGAAGATGTTACTGAAATATGTTTTATTCCAATGCCTTAGTTGGGTTTTAATATATATCAGCCTAGCCTTCATTTTAAACGTGTTGGTGCCCCAGATTGGGGGAGGATCCTTCCACCATTTCTTTATGTTCCCCATAAAGAACCGATGATCTATCCAAAGGCCTCGAATTTGAATGGTCTATTTTTAGGATTTCCTAACATTTCAACTGTTAACACCAACAACCAATGGTCATACCCCCTACAGGGGAGGATATTTGCCTCTATGTCCAACACTTACAGTAGCAGATCCTCAGAAATTAGGAATTTGTCTAATCTAGAGGCTACTTGATGCCCCCCTCCTCATTTATTACTCCAGGTAAAAATTCCATTACTTGTCTCTATATTTGTCAAAATTTCCTCCCCATTAAAACTCTTAAAGGTCTTAGAGCCTCTATCTATTTGTCTCAAACCACCCTTCTTTTCTTCCAATGAGGTGAGCATATTAAAATCCCCCCCTATAATCCAAGAGAGATTCTGCTTTCTTCCCCTAAGGTCCTTCAAGGCCTGAATGAAGCCTAGTTAGTCATTAATCCTCTGCGATACATAGAAATTTGTAAATATAATGGACCCATGAACACTTATTATTGGCATCTCCAAAGAGAGGAAAATTCTAGTGGCTTCTACAACTAGTAGGTGCATTACTTGTTGATTCCACCATGTGACAAGTCCTCCTGCACTACTTTGAACTTCAACATCTAAGTAACTAAGACTTCTACCTACTTCCTATCGACTTCCTTAATCTTATCTATTGTACACTTCATTTCTTGTAAGAACATCAAATCTAGTTTTCCATTTTAATCTTCTTCTTCAACAGTATTTGTTTCTTGAGGCTATTCATGCCTCTTGCATTCTAGGTTATAATTTTCATATTTGACTAAGGGGATTAGGGGGAGAGCTTAGAGCTCTCATCTTACCTAATTTTATTAGCAATGGACGAAGATCCTCAAGGGCCACATTGTTCGACTTCCTTCCCCATTTACTTCTGGTTTGCTTCGGTAATGAGGGGATTTGGGATTTTGAAACCTTGATACCCATATCCCTAATTTTCCCATGTGATCGCTTCAACCCATGAAGTTTTGCATCCTCCCGCATTACGTAAGGGTATTGGATCTTATCCACCTGCTCAACTGGAATTGCATCCATACCCTTCTTTCTCCATTGTTCTACCATATTTTGCAGGTTGATTCCCTCCCTTTCCACTATTTCTTGAAGATTGAGGTCATCATTGCCTACCTCACTTGAACGGAGGAACCCAATGTGTACCACGCCAAGTGGAGCCCTCACACTACTCACTGCCTCTTTTCCTTGTTTAAATATGAACACAGTGGTAGTGATGACCTTGGGAGGCATGACCTAGACTTGGGGGTGATCCCCCTCCTTAATGAATTGTAGGGTGATGTGGAGGCCACATGGGTGTCACATGACCTTACTACCACCCACCACCCACTGTTAGAGGTTTGTGTGTGTAGTATCAGGTATGAAAAGTAGGGCCAAGAACACCTTATTTGTATGTTTAAAAAGGAATTATATGAACTTAAACAAGAACCTAAGTAGCCATACATGAAAATTGATACCTTCTTCTTTCAAAAAGATTTTATTAAAAGTCAAGGTGATCCAAACCTTTATATGAAGAAGGATGAAAATAGTCATATTACTTTGATTTCTTTATATGTTGATGATCTAATGATAATAGGAAATTCTAATGAGTTAATTGAAGAAATAAAAACATAATTGATTATTCGAAGACATTTTCAGAAGAAATCACATTAGTAAAATTAGGTCGACACGTTTCGAACCAACTAGTGTGATTCATCATTAAGAGAAGATGAACAATCAGATCATAGCTCCAAGTTAAATAGGGAGTCGGGACCATGTAACAGCTAAAAAACGGCTAACTTTTAACAGCTATATGGAAACAACTAAAAAACGGCTATTTTTTACTCGATAGGAAAATGGGACAAATTATTATTATTTATTATTAATTAATGATAAAATAATAAATCAAATATAGTATATAATTATAAATCATCAACATGACCATTATAAGTAAAAAAAAAATTATTATTCAAATAAAATAATAATTAAGTCAAATGAACTAAATGAAATAGAAATAATATTAAATTATTTAAGTCGAATAATATTAAATAGATATATTATTTAGTTATAAATTAATAATCTTGGTATAAATGAGATTTGTTTATGTCATAAGTTTATTTATAGTTATATATATTATAATTATAGATAAATAACCAACATGACCCTTATAAGTAAAAAAAAAACAACAACAACTACTATTTAAATAAAACAATAATTAAGTCAAATGAATTAAATGTAATAGAAATAATATTAAATTATTTAAGTCAAATAATGTTAAATAGATATATTATTTAGTTATAAATAAATTATCTTGGTATAAGTGAAATTAAGAAAATTAAAATTAAAAAAAAATGATTAATTATGAATTAAATTTGAATGTATTTTAATTATTTTTTATTTTATTATTTCATAGATTATAGTTGTCTATTTTTTATTTCATAGGTAGTAGTTATAAATGTAATTTGATTAAATAAATTAATGTATTCCAATATTAATTATTTTTCATTTCTTTTGTTCTTGTAAAAAAAAAACAAAAAAACAAAAACAAATAAGCAAACCTCAGGGGGAGAAAAACCGAAAAGAGGAAAAAGAGACAAGAAAGGGAAGGGACTAAGAGGAAAGGGCTGGAATCCAACAACTGCTGATTTTCCAACCCTCGTCTCTATTAAGGTTATTGGGCCTCCTCTCAATTTCAATGGCTTCCCTAAATTTACGGTGATGAAATTGAGAAATGTTAGCAATGACCCTAGCCTCTTCAATGCATATCTAATGCTTGGTCTTCTCAGCATGCTCTGCTAAGGCCGAAGAGTGGGTCCTTCCATGATTAATATCGGCAGCGTGTTCCTTAATCCTTTGATTAATAGAATGGCCTGTTTCACCAATGTATGAAGTTCCACATGAGCATGGGATGACATAAACACCCTTCATATCCTTGGGGTCCACAGGGTCTTTTGTCGATTTCAAGGAACTTTTAAGGTGTTAAGGGGTTGAAATGTCGAGGGAATGTTGTGCTTTCTTAGGATTCTCGAAATCCTGTTAGTCGTCCCTTGGATGAAAGGGAAGTTAACTCCAGAACTACGATCCTTAGGGTCTGTCTTAACCTTAGGACTTTTGTTGGCTTTGAGGAAGGCTTTAAGGCCTTGTTTCTTACTATAACAATTATTAGCAAAAACCATCAAGAGATGGGATTTATCTATGGAAAAATGGTCAACATCAGAAAACTTCATAGCACGGGTAGCAAGAGTGCAGAGAACACCCAATTTTTGTGCTGGGAAGTGATGGGACCTCGCATGAGGAAATTGCTCTGTATGAATTTTCTTCCGAAACACCTGATGGGAAAACGAGCCATCCTCTTTCTTAGAAATGAGGACATCAAGGAAAGGGAGGCAACCATTGATTTATTTCTCCATGGTAAACTTAATGGAGCTAGATTGATTATTAAGGTGTTGAAAGAAGAGATCTAACTTATCCAGACCATGCTACCAAATAGAGCAGGTATCGTCTACAAATATTTTCCAAGCTTAGGTTTAAAAATAGCTGATGCCAAAGCTCTGGATTCAAAATCCTCCATGAACAGGTTCGCAGCAATAGGGGATAGGGGTGAGCCCATGGCTACACTGCAGGTTTTTTCATAGAACTCACCTTTGAAACAAAAGAAAGTGGAAATACTGCCTTGATGTATAGAAAGAAGATGGCAAAACACTAATCACAAAAAGAAAGTATACAGTGGAGTGTAAGAAGTTTACTATGTGTGAATGTAAACAATTGTTTATTCCATTAGGACAAAATGTTAATCTCAGTAGTGATGGTGAAACAAAAGAAGTGAATGGTACTTTATATTCATATTTGTTGGGAAGTATGAATTATCTCACTACAACTAGGTCAGATATTGCATAATTGGGTAGTACGCTTAGTCAATTAATAGCCAAGCCTCATTTTAGTCACTGGAAAGTGAGTCCTATAATTGAAATAGATTGTTAATTTTGATATTATGATTTTAAAGTTGAGTAGATAGGTCATCCAAATTCAAATTAGGAAGGAGATCTTGATTATAGAAATTCAACCATAGGCTATGCGTTCGGAATAGGATCTGAGATCTTGATGA
Organism: Pinus tabuliformis; assembly: GCA_031772625.1. NCBI lineage: Eukaryota > Viridiplantae > Streptophyta > Pinopsida > Pinales > Pinaceae > Pinus > Pinus tabuliformis. The sequence continues at coordinate 44,399,594 of CM062819.1, forward strand.
TAGAAATTCAACCATAGGCTATGCATTTGGAATAGGATCTGAAATTGTGTCATGGAGAAATAAGAAGGAAACAATTATTTCTTTGTCATCCATTGAAGCTGAGTAGAAAGCGTTATGAAATGCCATCTATGAGATAGTTTGGTTGATGCAAATTCTTGAAGATTTGGGAGCAAAGCACATAGTACAAATAATTATAAAATATGATAACCAAAATTCAATCAAAGTGGCATAAAACCCAGTATATGTCAAAGTATATTGAGACAGTACATCATTTTATAAGAAAGAAGAGGAAATTGAATTAATCTATTGTAATACAAATAATATTTACTAAACCATTTGAAAAAACAAATTTTGATATTTATAAAAGTAAGATATATACCGAAAAAAACATATTCTATATAAAAAAATAATGTGTAATAAAATGAGTATCAATTAAATATTTCTATTATTAAATTCAAATCCAAAATTCAAAAAGTCTCTTGAACCATATTTCCTATAAACTTATTATAAAATATAAATTTTTACATTTCTAAACAATAAAATTCAAAAAATGTGCGTGAGAATTCCTATCTCGCTTCTCGTGATCTCGAATTGGAATTTTGTTAATAGGTTCAAGGGAAACTACAATGAACTCATTAAAAGCACAGGGAAAATGTAAATTTTACAAGGAGATAAACCAATTTCCCTGGGGGATTTAGTGATAGATAAAAACTTATTAAAAATACAAGGTAAATGTAGGTTTTATAAGAAGAGATAACGGTAGATTTTATTAAAAGAGAGAACCAAATTGTTTTAGGGGATTAGTGTTAGATCAAAACTTAATGGAAACACAAAGCAAATGTAGATTTGAGAAGAAAGACGAGTAATGTTGACTATGCAACTTATAATTACTATGGTATGATAATCTAGAAAATAATTTGAATTCACTACACACCATGACAATTTGCACATGGACAAACATAATCCAAATAGTTATGGCATATAAATATATTTATAATATTGAGAATGACATAAGTTGTATCTTCCAAAAATGCCAATATGAACATCAAATTTGAATTCTGAATTTGATTTTATTAGCTAAATTTGGAAAAGCTTAACCTCTCAGAAGAAGAGCACGGGCCAGAGCCTCCAACTCTTCACTATCTTCTCGAGTTTTGTCAAGATTTCTGCATCTTTAGAGGACCTCCATTTGTGCCGACGAATTATCACTGGGAGGCATGGAAAATTTAGTCCATGGAATTAGCGAAACCACAGGCGTTCTCCTCCTTCACACCAAGGACTCGAGGGTTATATGGCTGGGGGATCATATGGTAGGGTGCAGGGATTTGATGCGGATGCTGACTGTATGATGAAGCAGACATGACATGATAAATCGCGGAGTCTGACGCTGATCCGGATGACACGCAGTTCGCCAGCTGTGCTTGCGTGAAAACCAACTCCGCCTGCAAACTTGCAACTTGTAATACATTCATGACACATATCTTGAGTCCGGAGATACCTGCAGAATCGATTTTTAAAATTATAAAGAAGAAAATTTCTGCAAAAGTAAAGAACAAAAAATTCATCTGCAAGAAAATTTCTGCAAATATAAAAAACAAAAAATGCTTCTGCAGAGGCTATCGACATATACACATTGTATAAACGTTCTCAAGATGCGGTGAACATTTAAGTTACCTATTGCTGCAAGGCGTAAATGTGTGCAACGAAGCCATAGACGGGATGTCGGAATCGTGCCTCTGTCTCATACGATATGGTGACTACTGCGTGGCAACATTCTTGCATGGGAATATGCAGTAAAACCTTGAATACATTGCTAGCTCCTAAGATTTTATGAACTGCGACAAAATAAGTGGGGCCTTATTCAGAGCCGAAGTAGGGAGCAAACAGGTTCGCAGGGAAAAAATGAATACAATTTTTTTTTTGTCTCTGAAAGAATGAAATAATGCAGAAGAAACCTTAATTCACCATGAGTTGTCCAGTGGAGAGGAAATCAGCGAAGCTCGTATCGATGGCCCTCGGCGTGTGTGGCTGTGTTTCCATTTTCCCACTTATAATCTCTTCAACCATTCTGCTACCCATCTTCTTTCTATCTTCCAATCTCATTTGAAATTGTGTATGGTTCTCGTTTCATCTGCCTCTAGTTTAATAGGAAAAGCCGCTTCTTTCTTGATCTTCGTTGGTGTAGAATCAGAAACAAAGTGATCTGTGGCCTCTTCCATGATTTTCATACCAAACTTGTTCAGAGGGCGGGACTGGCCGCCTTTCGCTGCACCCTCCTGGCATCACCATAACAATGGAAGAAAGAACATCAGCTACCGGTTATGGTTATAGAAATTAAAAAAAAAAATTGGGCGGGATTTTAAATTCAAGCTCAAAATTCAAATTCAAATCCGCATGCCATTAAATTCGTACGTTGTATATTGCATCCTAACGGAGGCAGGCAGGGACACCGGCGCCGGACGCGGGCAGGAACGGGCATTGCCGCAGCTGAGTGGTGAGATGTGCATCCATGCATCCATGCATGCGATGGGCTCTCCGGGTGACGGCAATCTGGTGCATTAATGATGCTATAGTCCATGAAATAGCACTTGCCATGCTTCACTGGCCCAGCGGATCTTATTTTGAGGCAGCTGATATAGAAAGTAAGTGTTTAAGTGAGGTCACTACACAAAATACAAAGCGTCACATGAAATTAAGTTGGATAGCATCAAACTATGTATGAGTCATTATGTGGTTAGTATGTATTTTGCTCCACGTAAGACATTGATGTTGTCCATATTTTTTAATATATGGTTATTGTGGAGTACTTAATAAATTAGTACAATCACATTAAATTTTTTTTTAATATCTTATTGTAAAATGGACCATTTTGCTAAATAAAATTTGTTTATATATAAATGAATGTTATAAATAATAATAATCTCAAATCTCTAGAAAATTGGTGGGCGGTGAGTCACTTAGCAAAATTGTGGTGTGAGAAAGATTTAGCGTCTAAAAGAAAATTAAGCTATTATAAGAGGGTCATCAACCCCACCCTTGAAGATCAAAAGTATCTCTCTATTTTAACTAGCTCAAAGAAGAAAATTAATATAGCAAAGATTAGAACGAATTCTCATGAGCTCCATAGTGAAATTGTCCGTTGGACAGTTCCTAAAACGCCATGGATAGAAAGGATCTGCCATATTTGTGAGAATAGGAGCATCGAGGATGAAAACCACTTCCTCTTAGAGTGCCCTGCATACAACCACATTAGATCTCAATTTCACAACCTTTGTTACAATACTGACCTTCCTAGCCTTTTACAATGCCAAAATTATAGTGAACTCGGGAGGCTTCTCTCCAAGCTTTTTGAGCATAGGAATAAAATCTTAAATCAAAATAAATAATTTGTCTTTTTAGGTCCGATAGATCATTATTTGGTCTCAGTGGACGTTAACCATCATCATCATCATCAACATGAATCTAAATTTTTAAATTTATTAAAAGTAATGAACCATTTTGCTAAATAACATTTTCTTATATCTAAATGAATGTTATAAATAATAATGAGGAACTTATTAGAATTGGGATCATCTCAAATTTCTAGGAAATTGATGGGCAGGGAGCCACCTGGCACGAATCTAGTTTTTTAAATTTATTAAAAGCCAATGTAACCTAACAAACTCGGTAACACATTACAAGCCTTGATAATTCAGACAAAGCATATGTTGAGCATATTCCCTTGAAAATCAATCTAAACCATCAATTAAAAAATAAAAATAAAAAATCAACATATCTTTTATCCACCTTAAATTAAAATAAAAAACCTTAAACAATTAAATATTTATATTCAAAACAATACATTTAAATATAAATATATCCATTAATATCAATAAAACGTATTCAATGATATATATATATATATAGTTTAAAGGGCTAATAATCGTAGAGAAGTGTATTTTAAGGAATGCTCTAAAACATTGCAATGCTCGCAAGGGACAATAACGTTATATATTTTCCATGCAAACATATAAAGGGTATATGGTTGTAAGATATTGATATACATAAATAATCTTTATTAATCATGTGTGGGTTTTTATGATGACTTTTAAGGGTTTAGTATTAATAGAGAGGGGAATACATTGGATTAGTTTTCAGAGTGGTAGATAATTCAATGATGTAAGCAAAAGAGGTGGTTATTTGAATAGAGATTAATTATGTTTTTAATTTTGTGGGTTTGTTTATCATTGCGTTGTGTCGGTAAGGATGATGTTATGGATTCGAAAAGTTATTTAAAAGGTTTAGAGTTTAATTGAGATGTATATAATATTATTTATTTGTTTTAGAGTTTTAAATATATGAGCGAGTAGATTATATATTGGTTTAAAGTTTTAGAAGTGGAGTATTAGTTGATTGTGAATTTTAAGTGTTGTGTTAAGTTCAGAAATATGTTTGGTTAGTAAAGATAATGATAATATTAGAGATATATTTTAACTTTTGAGGAAATATTGTTGCTGGGACTAAATGAAGATGAGTTAATAAGTCATACTATTATTTTTGTATTTTCCACCATCGGTTACACAAACATATTATAAGATGTTATGAAGCTAAACAATACTTCAACTAAAGAAAATCAGCTCATAAAAGTTTTGGTTACTCTTCTTTCTAGCAAAATAGTAGTTTGACATGCTTTCCTCATAGAACAAATGTAGTTGATCTAAGGTTTCTTATACAAAACCTATGCTTGCTTCTTAGAGGTTCAAGAAATGAAAACTTATGAGGAGAAAATCAGCTCATAAAAGTTTTGGTTACTCTTCTTTCTAGCAAAAGAGTAGTTTGACATGCTTTCCTCATAGAACAAATGTAGTTGATCTAAGGTTTCTTATACAAAACCTATGCTTGCTTCTTAGAGGTTCAAGAAATGAAAACTTATGAGGAGATAAATGAGCAATGGCTTGGTGAAATTTTAAAATTGTTCATGGAACTTGAGCATGACTTGTACTCACTAAACTCACATGCCATGAAGCGTATTGTTAGCTCCTCAAGAATCTACAAGAAATAGGCCAATGCTAAAGGAACTCGAGCTAGAGCCCACATAAAACCATTCATGTGCTACAAAATTGGAATAAGAGTGACCGATTTATAATTTGTTGCAATGGTTGAGTGTTGGGCATTAAGTGTGATGAAAGCTTAACTAAGAGCCATCTTATCATGATATGGTTCTATATCATGCATGTTCATTAGGGTGAGCTTGTGGCTAGGGAGAAGGAATTTAGGCCTTAGATCTAGGAATACAACAATACATTTCAAGTAAAATCATCTATATTATAACTTTCATTTAATAAATATAGATTTGCATTCTTTCCCTGCATAATCTCTATGTTTATGAATGTATTATGTATGTTAAATGAGATTTTGTTGATATCAGCAAGCTCAAGTTGCTAGATAAGTAATTGATTTATGATGCAAGATTATATTTGTAATTGTGTGAAAGAATGAGGAAGGTTTGGTTTGTTTGATGATTTCATAAATAATCTAGTGAAGCAGCATGGCTAGAGCAGAGCCTAGTAGAGATTATTAGATAACTATTCCTACATATGTGCAACCAAAGCTTTAATCTTTAAAACTAAAAATTATAATTACAATGATTCTAAGAGTTTACCTATTAATAAAGATCCATATTCATTCCATCCTAACGATCATTGTACATAGAGAAACCATCCACTAATATAGTGATTTTCTCTCCGAAAACCATTTTACGAAAGTGTAGATACAACCCCAACTCAAACTATTCAAAATTATAATAATTTGAGGATTTAACCCAAATACATTGCATTATGTCTTCCCTAAACATTCTTCAAAGCTACCCATAAAATGAAAAACATAGCAAACGACAATTAGTAAAATTGATCCCTCGAATACTTACCTGATTACATTTGATATTGACTAGAGTAAGCCAAGGCTTCCCACTAGATAACTTTCTAAATCTAAGTATCTTTCAATGGGACAAATATCTTTATATGTGTCATTAATGAAGAAGCCGCCATTCGCTTTATGTCGCGTTAGGTTCTGCAGAGCTTGTCCAGTCAAACACGGTTTGCGAATTTATAGGTAGTATGTGAACAGGACTCTTACTTTTGACCTTTTGTCTGTGTATGTTTTTTTAAAAAGATTAACCATGATATGAGAAGCGCTTCGTCCAACTGGCCAATGGAGTGAAAACTCTGCATATTTATTAATTGACTGCCTTCCTGGCAGGTTGCCATCGCCATTTCCTCATGTGAATCGAGGATTGAGAATGAAATCAAAACTCTTCTTGCTGTCCAAACAACGTGTGGCCGCCTTCGTAAGGAGGTGCCAGTTTATTACTTGCTCCTTGGCCGCCTTCGTAAGGAGGTGCCAGTTTATTACTTGCTCCTTGGCTCGCTGCCTCCACATGACTAATTAACAGGCCACGCGTATAATCCAGGCTTCACTGGCCCACCGAATCTTATTTGAGGCGGCTGATATAGAAAATAAGTGGGCCTCCGACCACTGGATCTTATTTTGAAGTTGCTGATAGAGAAAGTAAGTGGTCACAAAAACAAAGTGTTACATGTCATTAAGTTGGATGGCATCAAATTATGTATGAGTCATTAGGTGGTTGGTATGTGCGTCTTAAGTGTGGTTGGGATATTTTGCTCCAGTCAAAGACATTGATGTTAAATGCTTGTGGTCCACTTTCTCTTATTACCTGGTTATCAGTGACTAGTTGATAAAATTACATATCTATGTTCAAGACAATACATTTAAGTATAAATATATCCATTGATACAATACATTTAAGTATAAATATATCCATTGATATCAATAGAACTCATTCAAAGGTGAGTGAATATTTGTTTTAAAAAGTCATAGGCATCAAACATATTGTTTAAAGGGCTAATATGGGTAGAGAAATGTATTTTAAGGAATGATGTAAAACATTACATTGGCAAGTGACAACAACGTTGTATATTTTTCATGTAAACATAGAAAGGGTATATGGTCGTAAGATATTGATATACATGAATAATCTTTATTATGTATTTATATTTATGACTATTATAGATTTACATTCTTTCTCTTCCAAAATATCTATGTTTATGAATGTATTAGATATCTTGAATTGGATTTTGTTGATCTAAGCAAGTTCAAGTTGGTAGATTACTTGATTTATGCAAGGTTCTATTTGTAATTTTGTGAAAAAATATGGAAGGTTTGGTTTGTCTGATGATTTTATAGGTAATCTAGTGAAGTAGCATGGCTAGAGTGGGACTTGGTAGGGATTATTGGATAGGTAATCTGGTGAAGTAGCATGGCTAGAGTGAGACCTGGTATGGATTATTGGATAGCTACTCCTACATCTATGCTTCAAATATTAGGTATTCTTATTTGGGAAATGTCACCAATCATATTGATGAAAACGACACTCGGGTTCTTGATTTTTCTATTTTTTATTAGTCTTGATCTTGGACATGTTTGTTATGGCCCATTTCTTAACCCCACAAAATGGCTTTCACTACACTTTTCATTTAACCAACCGACATCCAAAGCTGGTCGATTCAGCTCCACATAATCTCTCCATTTCGACCCCGCTTTGTTTGGTCCAGTCTCTTCTAAATAAATTTGTCGACCTCAAGCCATCAACACCAACCCACTCCTTAATCATGATGGCACTTGATTGGTTCAAGGCTCATGGTTTCTTGTCTATGTGGACTTCCCATTCTCCAAGGTTCCACCATGCCTCATTCCTCCTCACGCTGGGCTCATGCGGATCCATTGCATGTCAAATTACTTTCCTCACACTATGGTGATCATTTGAGTCTTGTTTCCTCTACACTTTCTCCCATGCAACTCACGAGCAACATTAAAACACACACTTCGTGCATCACATATTTCACAAGCAAACACACCAGCTTACGCACACATAATTATATACACAGGAATCTAATTTCATTACATTAATCCCTATATTATTACATGGCACCTCTTGGTTTCTTGGTGAGCATGTTCATCATTAGAAGGTTGCCTCTTTCAATGCTGGAAGCCTATATTTATAAAAATAACCACAATGATGATGGAATCGTTGAAAGGATTCGATCTTATCCCTAAAAGTGCTCACAATCCCTAGAAACTTGGAAAAATCAATTCATTTGAGGAAACTTTATCCTCATTGTCACGCCTACTTTCTAGAAACTATTTTTTTTCCCCTTAGAGGTTGGGTTGATGCTCCTGCATCAAATATCTCTTCCTTCAAATAGTTTGCCTATCTTTAGTATGCTCACTATGACATAAATATGTTTAGATTTCTTTTTAGTGGGAAACAAGGCCTTTGGTTTTAATTCAACAAGTGGGTTTCCACCTAGTTCTAATATACCCATAGGTAGTCCAATTATAACTAATATTGTTTTTCCTTTTGGTTGGAACCTTAATATTAGGTTGGGACAAGTTGCTAGTGCTTTACTAGGGGTAACTACATATGTGGGAGTTGTCACATGGGGGTATCCATGTATCTTCATGTGGAACAAACATATTTAGATGTGTTATTGATAAAGGAGCTTTCGCTTGCATGGTGTTTTTGTCATGTTAAAGAGCCTTAGGTTATCCATATCCTATCACGTCAAACACCATGTTGAGAGTATTCAATGGTCATACATTTTATCCTCATGGAAACATTGCCACCTTCCATGTTGAGTTAGGTGGAAAAGTTATTTATTTTAAAGTTGAAGTAGTTGATGTTTCATTGTACTATAGTCTATGGTTAGGGAATATCTCGTTCTATATAATGACGGTTGTTGTGACTTTAGTCTTTAGAATCATCCACTTTCCTAATGAAGGAAAAGTGGTCACTATGGATAAGGTTTCCTACTCTACACCAAATGCTAAAGCCAACACTAGTATGAATATCTCATTCATCGATAATTCCAAGAGTGCTTATGATAGTATATTTGTTGGTATGTTTAAATATTCATCTTTGATGGGCACATTCACCTTTCCTCCAACCTTCAAATCTTCAAACTTTTCTCCTATATGTATGATTTCTTTGAGTAATATTTAATCACGAGGTTTTTCTTTAGCTTCTAGTTCAATTGTGGATCTTGCACTTCAACGGTCAACTCCTTTCAACATTTTCACCATCAATCAAGATCCTTGAGTAGAGTCTTACCCCTTTGAAATAGATTCATTTGATACAAGTATGTCATTGAGTGCGATAAAGATTACTCACAAAATTATCTAGATGTAAAGAATTGACTCTAATTAGAGCCTCCGACATTATATGGAATATGATTATTTTATTTTTCCCCTCTAGGGCATAAACTCTCTTAGTTCATATGATTGCTTTGATGTTCAATTTCCTTTAGATGAGACCATCCTTGAAGTTGTGTCTATGATTGATATTTTGGGTATGTTAGATCTAAGGCTTTTGATGTTGGGTATGTGTTATATTATTTGAATGACTAGCCCCATCAATGATTCTCATGCAATAGACATACTCAAAAGGGTAGAGGGTGTTGAAGCCCTTGAAAAATTCTTTTGGGTGGGTTTTAATACTTCTTTTTGGTGGTTCAATACAAGTTTTCAATCCATGATTTTTTAATTCCAATTAATAAATTAACATTATAATATAATTTGGGTTAAAGTGTTAGAGATGTTTCTCTCAACTTGGGATCTTATATATTGTATTGTAAATGATGAAAGTTAAAGGTGAAAATCTAAACATTTTGTTAATTTTCGAGGTTAAGGGTTTCGAGGGTAAATATTTGAATATTAATTGTGATTGTTGTTGTTTACTTTTCTATTTATAAAGATTCCATGTATGCATTACTTTATTGTAAATGTTTAAAAATTACATTTGGTATCAAAACAATTATTTGATTCAGTGGGATGACTTCATTTCTAAGTTTTTGGTTGGGTCTTTGATAACTCTGGCTTTAGTGGGAGAATTGTGGTAATGACTCTTGTGGTGAAAGAGAATGATGAGTATTTCAAAAATTGAAGTCGAGAAATTTAATGTGTAACATGCCCTAGACACCAATTTGAGGGACATTACAATTCAAGTATTTCTTTGATCCCAATTTGTGACATACCCATTCCTATGTACACTCGAAAATTTATTTTCTTGGAAAATTTCAACCTCTAATAACAATATCGAGTAATCAAGAAAATCAAGAAACAATGCATGATATGCACATGTTCATGTAATTAACCAAGAAATGAATTTAAATGCAATGCATCAATTCATGAGCAAATATAACATTAAAATATAGTTTAAAATTCCATAATTATGCAACAAAATACAAATTCAAAGGAAATGGAGAACACATTTATTAGAGTATATTTCACTACCTAATAGCACACATTGGGGATTCCACCCAATATTATGATATGATGCAAATTAACTTTCTTCAATAGGTCATGCCCAAGTTGGGGCTATGATTCCCCAAGGATGGGTGCCTAAGCCAACTCTATCACTCATAGACAGTCAAATCTTAGAAGTCACAGTTTTCAAAATTTCCTAAGTAATCCAACACCAAACTTAAATTTTAGTTCTCTTTCCTCTTAAGCCTGCATAACCCAAGAAATGATGAGAGGAAATGTAGATGGAATACAAATCATGGGGAAGATAAGAAGCCAAGTATAATTTGTTAGGTCCTTATAATACTAGTGATTCCCCCATTGCTATTGTCATTGTAGCTCTTATTGTTATCATTGTGCCCCTATTGTCCTCATATTGTTATTAGTGTGCCCCATAGAATCCCACTATTGTTATTTTTGTGCCCTTATATTATTATGGTTATGTCGGCTTTGATTATATTGTGACCCCTTAGACTCCTATATATCGAAAGGAGGTCTAGTAATTTGTATCATCCAATAATTGTTCATTTGTGTAATGTAAAGGAGGTTTCCCCCTCAAAGAAGCTGATTTTGAAGTCGTTGATCTATATTTTCTATCTTTTTGTGAGTTGGTTCATAACATTTGGTATGAGAGCTTTGGACTCTAGGGTTTCGCTGCTCCAAACAGGTCATTGTGGCATTTTCGCTATAACTCTTTTTTGCGACATTACAGAAGATAAAAAAAACCCATGTGAGCCGAAATCTCGATGATCCTCTAGTTCGAATTTCAGATCTTATCTCGCTATATTTTTAGAGATAAATCAGATTCAATATCAAGCTCCTACAGAGTGAAAAAAGGTGTGTAATTTTTTTAAAATTTTGCATAAGTTTGGTTTTAAAGATTAGTTTGAAGGAATTCAAAGGGCATAGTGAAGCATAATTATCATTAATTGATGCCTCGAAGAAATAAAATGGAAACACCTAGTAAGCAACTTGAAAGCTATAGCATGACTCATGAAGAAGAGGAAGAAATGCAACATGATATATCAAAATTATGAGACCAAGTGCAACAAAATTCACTCCCACAAAAAGTAATAGAAGCTAAGATGGATGGTTTAAATAAAGGCGTGGAAGATAAGATGGATGGTTTAAAGAAAGGCATGGAAGCTAAGATGGATGGTTTAAAGAAAGGTGTGGAAGCTAATATGAATGACGTGGAAGCTAAGATGGAGGGAAAAATGGAAGGTTTGAAGACAGATTTGACAAAGTTGCTACAAGAAATGTTTACTAATGGGGAAAAGGTAGTAAAGGAAACTCATGATGAGAACAAAAGAAATGTTAATCATGATTTCGTAGACTCTAGCATTGGATTGAAGACCCACCATGTTCCAAAGATCGATATGAGGAAGTTTGATGGCAAGGACCACGTAACATGGATATTATAGGTGGAGCAAAATTACGATCTCCATAATGTGAAAAAAACACAAAAGGTACACATTGCAACTTTATATTTGGAACCAAATCAATTTTTATGGTATCGATGGATTTTCTCTCGTAAACAAATTGTCACTTGGGCAATTTTTACGAAAGAAATGATAGCCATTATGAGGATAGAAAAATCAACACCTTTTTTAGCCAACTGATAAATCTCAAACAAAAGGGTTCAATGATGGAGCACATTGAGGACTTCCAAAAATTGAATATAAGGGTAAAAGATATTCTAGAGGAGCATAGGATTGATGTGTTCATAGGGACTTTAAAGGATAACATCCAACATGAGGTTTGCCTTTGGGAACCTGATTCATTGGAGAAGGCATTCAGGTTGGAAGAAAAATGGAAAGAAAAATTATGGAAAAAAGGAAGCCTACCACTCACAACTATAAAAATGGAAGTTTTGTTTCACCTAGCCTTCCACAACCTACAAGGTTGACACCACAACAATTGGAAGAAAAAAGAGCAAAAGGGCTTTGTTACAATTGTGATAGAAAATACACTAAAGGTCATAAGTGTGTTGAGAATATATTATTTTACATAGATTGTGAAGAGGAGGAAGAAAATGAACAAGAAACGTAAAAATAAGAGGATATAGACCATGAAAAAACCCTAGATAAAGAAGAAATTAATCCTACCATATCTTGTAATGCATTGGCTAGAATTACCACTCCTCAAACTATCAAGATAGAAGGACATATCAAGAAGAAAAAGGTAATAGTGTTGATTGATTCGGGAAGTACCCATAATTTTATTCATTGTAAGATAGCCAAGGAATTGAATTGCTTCCTACATCTAGCACCAGAGTGTTAAGTGATGGTTGCAAGCGGAGGAACCATAAATTGTCGTGGAAAGTGCCATAATATCATAATATGTATTGAAATGCTTTCCATTCCAATGGGTGGTGCTGATGTTGTACGAGGAGTCTAATGGCTACAATCCTTGGGTAAAATAGCTTTTAATTTTCAAGAACTTTTCATGGAATTTTGTTTGGAAGGAAAGGAAGTTGAATTAAGGGGTATCGTAGGGAAACCAGGAAAGATAATTAGCTCTAACAAAATGACAAAGATTCTAAATAAAGAACAACGAAGTATAATTGCACAATTATGTTCGCTAGAGGCTCCCACATCGAAATCATGTATTTCTCCATATCTCCAAAAAGTCTTGAACAATCATTCCAAGGTATTTGAGACTCCCAAAGGCCTCCCACCTATTCGTGATCATGATCATGCTATTCATTTGATTCCAGGAATTGTTCCTCCAAACATCAAAGCCTTACAGATATCCATATGACCAAAAGAGTGAAGTTGAACGCATGGTTGCAGAGATGCTAGAGGTTGGTATAATTCAACCTAGTCAAAGTTCTTTCTCTGCTCCAGTAGTATTAGTGCACAAGAAGGATGGATCATGGCGCATGTGTCCAGATTATAGGGAGCTCAACAAACTCACTATTAAAGATAAATTTCCCATTCCTGTGATTGATGAATTATTGGATCAATTGCCTGGATCAATTTACTTCACCAAGTTGGATCTTCGTTCAGGATATCATCAAATAGAATGAAGATTGACGACATTTTGAAAATAGGATTTAGAACTCATGAGGATCATTATGAATTTTTGGTCATGCCTTTTGGCCTTACCAATGCACCTTATACATTTCAAGGTTTGATGAATTCAATTTTCAAACCCTTAGAAAATTTGTGTTATTATTTTTTGATGATATACTAATCTACAACAAGTCTTGGAAGGATCATGTTCAACATGTTGACAATGTGCTCAAACTATTGGAGGAGAAATAATTATATGCGAAAAGACCCAAATGTTTCTTTGGAGTACAGGAGGTGGAATATCTAGGTCATATTGTATCTCATGAAGGTGTGAAGGTAGACCCTAGAAAAATTAAATCCATTAAGGAATGGAAAATACCCACATCCATAAAGCATCTGCGAGGATTTCTCTGTTGATAGGGTATTATCACAAGTTTGTTAAGAATTATGGGAGAATAGCAGCACCTCTAACAACATTATTGAAGAAAGATGCATTTTCATGGACTCCAGAAGTAACAAAGGCCTTTGAACATCTTAAAGAGGTAATGTGCTAAGCACCAACCTTAGATACGCCATACTTCACAAAAACCTTTATTGTGGAATGTGATGCCTCAGGAAATGGAATTGGTGTTTTTTTAATGTAAGAAGAAAGACCCATTGCTTTTGAAAGTCATCCAATCAAAGGGAAGTATTTACAAAAAGCTATTTATGAGAAGGAAATGATGGCAATACTACATGCACTTAAGAAATGGCGACCCTAACTAATGGGAAGACACTTCAAGGTAAAAATGGATCATGATAGTCTTAAAAACTTTTTAGAAGAAATATTATCTTCAGAAGAGCTGGCAAAAATTTGGTCACAAAGATGTTCGGTTATGACTCTTAGATCATCTACAAAAAAGTGAAGCAAAATGTTGTGGCAGATGCACTCTCAAGAGAGGATGAGGATGTGTAAGCATTGCTTTGTGCCATTTCTATTATCCAACCAAATTGGATAAATGAAGCAAGGCATGAATGGAAGAATGACGAAGAAGTGTGGGCACTCATTCAAAAGACACAACAAGATCCCAATACATCTTATACATTTAGCTGGAAAAATGATTCATTATGGTACAAAGATCGCTTATACCTATGTAAGAATTCCCAACTCAAACAAAAGATTCTTATGGAATTGCACACTTCTCCCTTAGGAGGGCACTTAGGATTTTTTTAAACTTACCATAGGGTTAAGAAGGAATTTTTTTGGGATGGCCTTAAATTGGATATTCAAAATTTTGTGGCAGAATGTTTGGTTTGCCAACAAAATAAAGTTGAAACAATTAAGACCCCAGGTCTATTACAACCTTTATCCATTCCAAGCCAACATTGGGAGGAGGTTTCAATGGATTTTATCATAGGTTTTCCAAGTCTGAAGGAAAGAGTGTCATCATGGTGGTAGTTGACAGACTTACCAAGTATGCACACTTTTGTGCATTATCTCATCCAGTTAAAGTCATTACAGTTTCTACTGCATTTAGGGAAACAATTCAAAAGCTACATGGAAACCCAAAGATTATTGTAAGTGACATAGATCCCATTTTCACTAGAAATTTTTGGACCGAATTATTTTCTTTTCTCGGTACTCAGTTAGCTCATAGCTCATCTTATCATCCTCAATCTAATGGGAAAGCTAAGATAGTAAAAAATGTTTGGAAGGATATATTCGTTGCTTTTTCTTTGATAAACAGACATAATGGGTCAAATGGTTACCTATGGCTAAATGGTGGTATAACACTTCCTTCCATACTGCAGCAAAAATGACCCCATTTATGGCACTTTATGGATATCATCCACCATCCATCACATCATATTTAAGAGAAAATTCTAAGGTTCAAGCAGTGGAAGATCACATCAAGCATCAACAACAAGTTCTCCAAATCTTAAAGGATAACCTCACTTTGGCACATAATAGAATGAAAAACAGGTGAATCAACATTGCATCAAAATAAGCTTTGATGTAGGTGACTGGGTATTCCTATGACTACAACCATATAAAAAAATGTCCCTCAAGCAAGCTAAGAAGGATAATAAATCATCACCAAAGTATTATGGTCCATATAAGGTGTTTCAAAAGATTGTTACTATGGCATACAAATTGGCGCTTCATGCATCTTCCCAAGTGCACCCAATTTTCCATGTTTCATGTTTAAAGAAGGTTATAGGTGACAAGCTCCCAGTTCAAACAATATTGCCATAACTTAGCAAGGAAGAAAAAGTCATATTGGAACTTGAAGCAGTCATAGAAACAAGAGCTCAACAGCTACAAAATCAATCAATTTCAGAGTATCTCATCAAGTGGAAGAACTTACCTGCAAAAGATTCCACATGGGAGGATGAGAATTTTATACAGAAGAATCCAGAACTACTCAAGCGTTGAGGACAACAATTTTTTGAATGAGAGGGGCATGTTAGGTCCCTATAATACTAGTGATTCCCCCATTACTATTGTCATTGTAGCCCTTATTGTTGTTATTGTGCCCCTAGTGTCCCCATATTGTTATTAGTGTGCCGGATAGAAGCTCACTATTGTTATTGTTCTGCCCTTACATTATTATTATTATGTCGACTTTGATTATATTGTGACCCATTAGACTCATACATATAGAAAGGAGGTTTAGTCAATTGTATCATCCAAGAATTGTTCATTTGTGTAATGTAAAGGAGGTTTCCCCCTCAAAGAGGCTGATTTTGAAGTCGTTGATCTATCTTTTCTATCTTTTTGTGAGTTGGTTCATAACATAATGTAGGATTGTATTCAATACAAATAATCATTGAATGAAAATGAATGATAGGTTTGGGGAACCATGGAATGGCCTATAGGTAATACCTGCAGACATGAAACCAAATAACTAAAGTAAAATATTGATGATAAAACACTTTGTCGAAGTAAAGTAAATTAATAATGGAGTATTTAGCTTATGTACCTTCTTTTATTAAATTACTAGAAGATGGGTACCAAACTTGATTTTTGGGCGTATTGAATGGAAAATTGTTACATGTCAATTTGTCGAGACTTGATCAATTTATGGGTATTTTTACTAGCCGTGAACATATTTAAATCAGCGCCCTCAGAAGCTAAACAATCCAAAATAATTTGAAGTAGAAGAGAAATTTGAGAAAAATAGCTGTCACACCTTGTTAAATTCCACCTGTGCCATTTTCTCTAGATTTTCCCACACATGTGCTAAAATTTACTTTGAGAATAGCACAAAGATGCTCTCTGTCTGCCACTATAAACCCGCTCAAGTGAATTCTAGAAAGTAAAAATAAAAAGTACATTCTAGAAACATAGTTGGTCGAATATTTCCCAACTGAAAGCTTCCAGGTGATGACTATTCGAACTATAATTGTTAGATGATGCATCTCCATCCCTTTTCTCATGGCAACCTAATCCCTCAATGAAGGAGTTTCATCCTCCTTTTTTGGATCTGAAACTTCCTCCTCTTGGCCTATAAAAGGACTAGAGGGTAGAGGGATTAAGGAGATCATAACTCAGAGAAGACAAACTTATGTTGTTGGTTTGAGATTGGAAAGTTTGTCATCTAAGGAGGAGATTGAAGGCATTTCGGAGGGACCTCACGGCATCAAGGTGAAGGTTTTAAGGCTCCTCTTAATCTTTGATTGATACAAATGAACACTTTCTCCCATTGATTTGTCTTATTGGAATGATGAATGGCTTACAATTGTTTATAATGTTTATTAAGGAAAATTCAATTCCTAATTTCCTTGATCATTGGGTTAAGTCGTTTGGATTATTATATCGCATGTGCTTTTCATCCTTTTATGGTCGATGTTTTCAAGTCTTATCAAGCATTGAAGAGATGCATCGAATCGCAGCAAGGGATCTTCATCGAGCATTTCGTGAAAAAGGTAAGACGCTCATCCATTAGCTTTAATGCTTACAAGTCAAACAAGTTTGACTTAGGGAAAGAGTTAGTTCAATTGTCTTGCTTGTTTCTAGTTTCCATCAAGGATCTAGGGAGATCACTCTTGTCTACAAGAGGGATTTTCTGGTGTAACAAATTGGCAACTCCACTGGGGAACGAAAACTGTTCTTGTATTTTTCCTTAGTTTTGCTTTCTAATTTTTCTTATTTATCCATACCCGAGTCTTTATAAATTAATTGTCTTTTAGATCTAAGTGGTTGAATTTTATAAAAATTTTATTTTCTTGATTTTTCCCCCTGCACCATTTATGTTTGCTAACAAAGCATAGCTCTGCACCCTTTTTGTCGTAGCAACAGAGCGTATGTGCTTTGTTTTCTACTGTAAACCCGCGCAGGCCTTGAAATATTTTTAAATATTTCTTTTGCTTCAACCCAGACCTAAATTTGTTTTTTCTGAAAGTGTCATTATCTTTGTTTAGACTGTGTTGTGCCTCTTCTAAACTCAGTTGACTACTTTGTTAATGATTTTTGAGAATTAGGTCTTTTTGAAATAATTACTTAGGGTTTTGCCTGGTTGATTTGTTGATTGATCAAAACAAGATAGAGTGTATTTTTTTCTTATGATATTATTTTCTTTTTTGTCAAATACACTGGTTAAGCCTTAGTTGTTGCTTATTTGTGGTCACATTCACTTTGAATTGCAAATTAGGGTTTCTTAATACCTTGTGCTTTTGTGAAAGAATTGTAGTTATTTTTTCTTGATAAAAGAGGTTGTTGCTTTCATCTTGGAAATTTTTTCGCAATTCCACTATTATTATCATTAAATCAAAGAATTCATAGGGGAAAATGTCTTTTCTCCAACTCTCTTGATTGATTTCTGTGTGCTTGAAAGTTTTGAGTGATTAGAGAAAAAGAGTATTTTGGCTTATTTGATGATTAGGGAAATCTAGAAATTAGTTTGTTGACTACATTTTCATTTCATAATAGTGAAATGGTTGCTTAAGAAAATTGGAAAAGTTGTGAGTTTTTGTATTTCATTTCTCAAACAATCAAAGAAACTCTTTCTTTTCTCTAAATAGGATTTCATCGAATTTGAAAGTTGTTATTGCATTTTAGAGTGCATTAAGATTTCGAGGCATGTCATAACATCATAAGTTTCACCTTCATCACCCATTGAGTAAAGAAAAACTTAATAATACGACGTTAATTAAAATTCATCTAGAATTTTACTTTTTTTAGGGCTCTTGTCACCTACAGTATCTTAAGTGTAGGGCTTTGGAATAGGGAAGGAAGTAAACTTTCCAAAGCTACAATGAACAATAGAATCTTGAGTTAGGAAGAGAAAATCCAATTATTTCCGTTTTTCTTTGGGAAGCTCTTCTTATACATGAGTTAAGAACGAGATTGTGTTGAATATGGTGAAGTGATCGTATCCATTTCATCGGCCTATATATAGTGATTTGCATGTATTAAAATGGCATTGAAAGGTACTTGGGGTCACTTGAAAGTAAACCTCCAATTGATCATGTGGAGGAACCTTCAAGGGGATTGAGCTTGTTACTCTGCCCTTGTGTGTACGTCGGATCTACACTGTCCCCCCAGGTAAAATTGTTGTATTTGGTAAACTTAGTGACTATAATCCTAGGGATCTACCTAAGGTGACAGAAGAGGGAAGGTCTTGTTGTACCTGGAACAAACATTGACTAGACTCACTTGGACTTTCTGGAAGGGCAATCTTTTCTCGAGATGGTCTATTTCATTAAGAAGGTTGTTAGGGTAATTGGTTCCAAGCACTCATTTCTATAAAAAATTTCACTTTGACCTCTGCGATGTTGGATTTCATCACCAACTAGTAAATATTGATCTCTATGAAGAGTCAGTTTTTATGGATTGAACTCCTAGATTTTTAACGCATGTTACTTTCTATGTTGTTTTTACTTTTTAGAGACTTTAGGTGTAATTTAGATATTGTGTAAATTGAAAATTTTTCATTGTGGCAGAACTACCAAGACAATCATGTAGGATACTCATGGATCCCCCTTAGTATACACTGAGTCAGTCAGAAAATATTAAAGCCGAAAAATCTAGATCATCTGGATCTATAACTGTAGAAGAAACTAAAACTTCTACTATTATAGACTCTAATGTAAGAGGAATTGAAGTTAATCAACCAATAACATATGCTATTTTAGGACTTAAAGTAACATAAACTGAATTTGATCAAACTCAGAGATTAACATCACACTCAGAAGCAATTGATTTACAAATTATTGAACTCATTCAAACTAAATCAGATATTGGAGACTTTTTATATACAAACCCCATTTCTGAACCAGATATTGATGAACCTGAGTTAGATATTTCTGAGCCTAAGATTCATACGTATTCTACATAGCATATTCCAGATCCTCCACTTTCACCGAGTGTGAAACTCATTATTACTGATATTCTCCCTCCAGGTCTCGTTACCATTGAATAACTTCTTTCAGATGAAGAGGAAGAACCCATAGTTTCTACCATTGAACCTATAGATATCTCAGAGCTTTTGTTTAGATATCTTCACCATGAACTTTGGTATTTCACACCCTTAAGCTTTTTATGACAATGGATTCCGTGATACACGACTCCTTATTTTACCGTACCAAGTTTTGACTAGTCAATAATGGCTTCTAGAAGTAACTCATCAAATCGTGTTTTCTACTTCTCCAGAGTCAACATTTTATGGTGGTTTTCTACCACCTGGATATCACTCTCTTGCAGGAGCTTATTGAGGAACTTCTTCCTTGAACACATCTTCAAAAATGCCAACTGTTGTAATTAACCCTACCAATGAAAGTTTGAAATTTGAAAAATATATTAAATTTGATTTATGTTAATGTTGGTAATTCAAAAAAACCAACCCAACAGGTGGTTATTACCCACCTACGGGGGAACCATCATATCCTCCACCTGGAGGACAACCTATTGGTGGATCTTACCCCACAGCTGGGGGGCAAACCCATGCCAAGAATTACCTTAATTATGCTCAAATGCCTTAAACTGGTTTTGGTCAGCCTTTTATGCCTCAACCCATCATTAGAATGCCTTACCCTAGAATGAATACAATCTGGAACCCTTAGTTAAATCAACAGTCAATTCCGGTTGCTTCTCAAGTGCCTTTGTATCAACCTGTTCAACCTCTTGGACAACCTATACAAAAAACACTGTTTCAAGGTATGCCTTTTCAAACCCAATCAACTGTTCAGGTTAATCCATTGACACCTACCCAACAACCACTTCAGTGTCCTCTCCCGAGTACTCTTTAAACATTGGCATAGTCTGTTGCCCCAACGACTATTCCGAATTTGAGTTTAGGTTCACCTCAAACTCCCATTCCGGGAGTATCACATGTAATTGTCTCGCTTACATCACAAGTTACTATGCAACCCCTTGTTCAGTCTTTACCTCAGGTATTTCGTTTTCAATCCATTCTTACCATTCTGTCAACACCCCAAATACTTGTTGTACCCTAACTTTCCTTGTATGCAAGTACCATTTTCAAGGGCTACCTTTCTAAGTTTTACCCCAGAATCAGTTTATTCAAGGACTATATTTTCAAACTCAATTTCTCCAAGGTCAACCTTTGCAAAATCAACCCTTTCAAGGACAGTTCATCCAAGGTCAAATGGGTCAAATTCTCCCTTTTCAGAATCAACCATACCTAGGTCGTACATTTCAACTACCTATACAACCGCAATATGGTATGGCTCATCTTAGATATCTAAGAGGTATGCATATTCCAACTACTTAGGCTATCCTAGTATATCCTCCTTGTTATGTGGAATTTTGCATCTATGGATAAACACAATTTCCCTAGGTGGGTAGCTACACCTAGAACAACAGATTTAAAGCGCTTAACATTTTTCTATAGAATATAAATAAGACAAGGGACCTACTTATTATCTTTTGCTTTTCCTTTGTCTCCTTTGTTTAGATCCTGCTGCTCCTTCTCGAACTTAATCCCCTCAATAAGTACCTGCAATCATAAACAGAGGAAAAAAACCAATCAAAGCAAGAGATCTATCTACCATAATCAAATGGAATCAAAAAAATTTACACATATAATCATCTTACATAAAGACAAGAATATGGGAAAAGGTGTAAACAACTTTATTAAGTAGAAGGAAGAGTTACAACCATGAAGTCTGATCCAATGTCACTCCTCCAGCTTGGGTTCCAACCAACATCACATCAAAAGCACACAACTTCAACAGCATAAAAATACTTGCTTAAAATCTCAAACCTCACACCAACATTATCTCCTTACAAATTCTTAGAGTCCAGCCCCTGATCACTTAGATGAGTGCTGAATTTATAGGAAAATGGGGGTGGTTTGGTCATAAATGAGGGTATTGAATGACCTTCCAAACTTAGAGTTAGTTTCCATGGAGGAAGGGATGAGAGGATAGGAGGTTACTTAACTTGTTCCCTATCTAATTTCGAGCTCATAGGAGATGATAAGTGTGGGAATATTCTAGAAGGCTCTAGAAGATAAGAATATTCCTAGAACCTAATGAGGACTTCGCTCAATCTCACCCCGCGCAGGTCAAAGTGGGCCTAAGTGCTCTGAAATGCACCTTGACATGGGCCTGCCTGCACTAAAGTGCACTTACCCTTGACCAAGGTTGCACTAGTCCCTCAAGGAGGCATTTCTAGAGGGATTTAGGCCAAGAAACTCTCAGGGAAGGAGGCATTCAAATTGATGACTTCTCTAGGGCATGTAGCAACTGAATTAGGGTTTGATGAGCCCTAATAACACTGATTTGAATGTTGGGAGTGATGTGCCCAAATGGATCTATAAAAACTGCCACCTAAGGCATGAAGTCATGAAATGATAATGTCGAGTGATATGCTTTATGATGTGATGAGAAGGTTCCAAAGCTGATGGTGACCTGCATTGATTACAATACATAGTATCATGATATTTTGATTTTTTCTCATGAATTACTAAGGGAAGGCATACCCATGCTCAACATATAAACTTTGATTAAAAGTACATAGATAGTCGTCTACAGATATAGACCCATGATCGGATGACCATCAATGTAAATCCATTGTACAGATGATTTGGTACTTTCATGAAATCGCAACCTGGATGGATGAAACTAGATCTGGGGTCCTCTATCTCGTTTAATCATTCACTCAAGTATGAGTCTAACCATGTGAATATGTGATCTGATGTTGAACATGGGAAGACATCATTTAATTGCCAGCCAATGATGTAAGCCGTTAACAGACATGAGAGAAATCACCGATAATGATAATGATCCTCAAGGTACTGCAATACATTATGCATGGTGTGAATAACATTTTGATGTCGAACACCATACAAAGTCTTTCGGTCGAAGGCCAGTGATGTCAACTTGTCACCGGAAGCGAGAAACTTGCCATTGATGTATGCAAGCCCCAAGGTACTGAAAGGGTGTTTCTAAATCAACTTCTTGGATAATGTGCTAATGTCGACAAGAAGCGACTCGTCATAGGAGGGCCTTAATGCATCCCACATCAATGACATGAAATGAGTGTAATGATTTTTTGGACACGGAATGTGACTGGCGACACAAGGTTTAGGAATGGCGGTCATGAAAATGAAGGTTTATGAGTATTGCAAAGGATGAATTTTGACTGAGTGACTTCTCTTGAACATGTGGGCGACACTGAATGAATTGGCAGCATTGACCCAAAACCAAAGTAATGGATGGCATGATAGACTAAGGTATGATGACCATCAAGCAGATAACCCAACCCATGTAGTCACAGTGATGAAGTGAAAGTGTCATGTGTTAGTGTCAGTCTTTGCAGCCTTCCTCCAGTGATCAAACATGCTCTTACAAAGTGATTTTAAGGTGTCAAGGTCAAATTTTTTCATTTCAGTGAGTCTTCAAGCAAAATTTGGTCACTAGGTATTAGGTCTAGGGTTTGATTTTACTCCTTTCAAATTTGTCCAAATGTCAGTTCATGTCACCATTCAGCTGATTGTACCATCATTCAAAGGGCTGTCATCATCATGTCAGGTTCCAATGGGTCATTTTACACCTTGTTCATGCTTCAGTTGCGCCTAGGTAAGGTTCATTTCCCTCTCCTAGGGTTTTGAAGGTAATTTCTCTTGGATGGTCAAATCATTAGAAAAAATTGTATCCGGATGTTAATACACCTTCCCCTATCCTTAATGTACCTTATTAAACACTTCCGATCACTGATATCCCTCAAATTCCTCATTTTTGACAAGCCCTAGTTTCTTGCTACAACTTGACAATTTTCTGGGCTAGGCCTGTGTTTTTCCCTTTTTGACCCCTTCCCCTCACTCAATATTTGAAATTCCACTTTCCCCTGCTTCGTAACATCCCTCCCTACTTCCAAGAATTTTCCCAAGAATTTATAATCCCCTTATCCCCATCATTTCACTTCATTTCGACAAATCCCCTGTTCGACACATCGAGATAGGTTATACTCCAATGATGTTTTTGAAAAATAAAAGATTAATTTTGGAAAAATGAGAGATTTTTTTGTCCATAATAGGTCAAGGAAGAAAAACCTCCTTCAAATTTTACACAGGTGTCATGGTTTTATAGAAATGTCAAAAATACAGTTGCCTCAGGAGAATTGATGCATCTTTGGAGTGACCTTGGGAAAATCAAGTTTTCTCCTAGCTTGGTTGGCCAAATGAATTGCTTTATGAGTATAATAATAACTAGACACAAATATATTTCCAATGAGCTATCATGAGCTCAATTTGGAGTTGAGGAAGACCTTCAAAAGTTGACTGCAACAGCACTCTGCCTTTAGGTAGCCTCATTTTGCACATTTTGACCAGTCTTGGGAGATGTGATTTTTGATAGGTAAACTGAACTCCAAATTGAACAATTCTAGTTTGGTTGAAAATTATACTCAATAAAATTTCTAACGAGCTATCCCATGCCCAATTTGGACACATGGAAAGCCTTCAAAAGTCTCCTGCAAAAAGCGCGACGCATTGGGTTTGGTGGCGCAGCGCATTGGGTTTGTGGCGCGACACATAGAGTTGTAAGCCCAATTTTATCCCAAACTCTCTCAAGTTTCTAAAATTTCTCAAATATTCAAATTTGAAAGTAATTCAAGCTCTTTCCCTTGCAATTGAAGGAGTTTTTATTTAGAATTTATGGTGGTTGTGTAAAGGAAAATCAAACCCTATTTTCTTGCACTTTCTCAAAAGCCATTGCCTAGGGTTTGCCATTTGTCATTTTGCTGCCAAACTCATTCTACCACACCCTCACTTTTCCAATTCTCCATTTATTTTCCCAGCTTATTCACCCATTCCTTAAATCCCATATCCCTAAAATCATTCATCCCTATCCCCAAATCCCATTTTCCCAATCCTAACTATAAATCCCCAAACCCTAATTATTGTCCCTAAGCTTACATATTACTCCCTAATCTCCTATTTCCCAAAAAAAGCCCTATTATAATATTCCAAAAACCCCTCATACAATTTCCCTCCATAGTCCCTCATTCATTCTCATTCTTGGTAGTAGAAATCTAAAATCACCATAAATCTCTTCATACTCATCAAGAAAACTCACACATTAGCAAGCATCGTGAGTTCTGGTTGGAGAGGAATAATATACACTTGGAGAGGAAGCTAGAAAAGGCCATCAATGAGAAGAACATGGTTAAAATCCTGTCATATCATTACTTGTCGAGGAACATGGTGTGCCAAGCTAGAATCAAGAGCTTAAAGGCAAAGTTGAAAAGAGCATCAAGGAGGCATAAAGAGCATGAAGGACTTCAGATATTGGTTGAGGCTTCCTTGGCCCAACACAATGTTTGATGGAGAAGAGTCAGCCCAAATTTCAAAAAGGTTGGAGCACTTTTTGCATTTTTTAAATTTTTGGACTAAAACACAAATTTTTTGCCCTACGCGCTGTGCCACCTGGCGCTCGCTTTTGATGGGAGCCTCCAAATGACAAAAAATAAACATTTTTGGATTTGGAATGGAAAAATATGATTTCCTACCAATGGCCAAGAAATTTTGACAGGTTTTGAGCCCTCAAAAAGGTCAAAAACACTCAAAACATGACCTTACTGCCCCTATTTTGACACACAGGAAGCAGTGTTGGGAGAACTGAATTTTGGAGGGGCAAATGGAGGCCAAATTGAAAAATTCCACTTGGGTTGGAAAGTAGACAAGCATATCTTTCCAAAAAGAACTCTTGGAGTGAATTTGGACAACGGGAAGGCCTTAATGTTGTGGGGAAAAATGCCTATGCAGGACGATCCTATCCACCTAAGGTGTGACAGTGCCTTAGCAACAAACAGAGACAACTATCCTAGTATTCTTCCTTTATGAATTAAGAATGAAGAGAGATGGATGGACTAACCGGTGTCTTCTGTTTGTCCCTCGATCCAGATCCTCTTCTCTTTGGGAGTTCACAGCTACTTGCCTTCTCGCTCGCCCAGCTTCAACAGGTCTCTGCAAGATTACAAGAGAAGAACACTACACAAAGACATAGATTCATAAACATAACTAGTTCAGGATTAGAAGTAAACTAAACATACTAATGCAATCATACATCAAAGATACATCAGTATGTAGGAGGAACCAAGATAGCTTTATTGATGAATAACAAGGTTCAGGAAGAGATACAACCCAGAGGGCTCCAATCCAGCATCTCCTTCCCAGCAAAATGGAATTCCTATCTTCACCTCCCTTCAAAGCATTAAGCACCCAATGATTCCAATCTCAAACCAACAACAATTCTTTGCAATAAAAAAATTCCAGCCTCTAGATCTCATGGAGGAGAGATCCATATATAGATGTTTGGAGAGAGGATGAGTCAGCTTGAGATCTGACTAGTGTCCTCTCCCTTTGTCAGTTCTTGATTCCACTTGGAGGTTCTTGCTTCCACTTGGAGATTTGGAACCTCTTACTCATCACCAGTCGAATTCCCTGAGGCAAGTGTCATTTTGGAAGCTTCTTGGGTTTTGACACCTTGAGAAATGAGCCTGCCACATGTCCACTCTCGCTCAGCGCAGGTAGCTAGTGTTGGCTTTGACATTCAGCGCAGGTAGCCAGTGGAGCCATTGACATTCAGCGCAGATAGCCAGTGGAGCCATTGACATGATCCTGAATTGACTTGTTTTGAGCAGTTTCTGGTGGAGAACTTCTGTGAATTGTTGTGGTTTGTTAGCCTTGTTCCTCTAGGGGTAGGAAAAACATGTTTAGGGACTTTGGATCCCTTAGATTATGGACATTTCATGCTCAATGCTGTAAGGCACAAAAATTTCTATAACAGTTGCCCCCTAAAGTATGAGGCCGTTTATCGGGTGAAATGCTTTATCCAGGAGGGTCCGAAGTTCATCCAATGCTGGGAGGAGACCTGTAATAAGATACAATACAATACATTATTTTTCATACTGCTTTCATGATCTAGCTGAGGCGGGCATTCCCATGCTCAGCTTTATAAATTCATTTTTCTGTACATAGAACAGACAATCGTCTGATGGTAGACTGATAATTTTGATGAAATTATCATCCTTTGAGTAGGATGATCATCTGCTGCAATGATGTACATGTCAAATGTCTTTATCTTTCCTGAATATATATCGCAGCCCAGATGGATGAAACTAGATCCGGGGTCTTCAAACTCATTCGATCTTCACTCTAAGTACAAGTCGATCCATGTGAGAATTGTTCTGAAGTCGAACATGGAAAGACATCACTTGATTACCGGTCAATGAGGTAAGCCGTTAACAAGCGCGAGAGGAATCACCGATAATGATAATGACCCTCAAGGTACTGTAGTACAATTCACGTGGTGTGAATAAAGGACTTGGCGTCGAACACCACGCAAAATCTTCTGGTCGAAGGTCATTGATGTATACCTGTCGCCGGAAGTGAGAAACTTGCCATTGAGGCATGCAAGCTTCAAAGTACTGAAGGGGTTGTTCCTAGATCAACTTCTTGGATAATGAGCTGATGTCGACAAGAAGCGATCCGTCAAAGGAGGGCCTTAATGAATCCCACATCAGTGACACGAAACGGAGCTAATGATTTTGATGGAGGTGAAAACGATCTGTAACATATGATTTAGGGTGGCGGTCATGAAAGGATGAAGGATAATGTATGGCAGTGGATGGGACACAGTTGACTCTTTCTGAACGACTTCTCTTGAACATATGGCGACACTGATGTGATGGATTGGTAGCATTACCCCAAATATGGATGGTATGGTGAGACCATGGTGATGTGACCGGTGAATGAAACAACCCAACCCGATTGTGGTACGGAGGAAAAGTGTCATGTTCAAGAGCGACTTGCTACCATCAAAGTTTTCTTTAGTTTCTCCCAAATTTTCCCCAGTCATTGCTGACCAGTACCTCTTTATTTTTGTCAAGCTTGAGGAGGATAACATATGCTTGTTCTATAACCTGCCCTTCGGGCAAGCCCATCGCTATGTTTTAACGAGCCTAGCGATAGTGAAACTCGTTCTCGTCTAAAGACAAGTTTGCCACTATTTAGTGATTTTAACGAGTCTAACGACAAAGATAGCTCGGTCCTTTTCATTTTTAGAGAGTCTGAAAAGGTACATAAAGTTAACTCCAAAAGTTCCTTTTTCGTCATCTAATCCCTTTAGTCCGAAAAAGTATAAAACAATACAGAAGGGATGAGTTTTCGATAGTTTTAACGAGCCGAACAAAACAAGCGCTCGATCTTTTTGTGCAATAATCCCTCAGGTCCAAAAAGATTAAAATCTAGAGGAGGGATAGCACTTCTGGTCGCTTTAACGAGCTGGAAGGCCAAAACTCGGCAATCTTTTCATATTTTACGAGTCAGTTGAAAAGAGCTTAAAGAAGACTCGTCTTTTGAGGAACCAGTGATAAACAGGGTTAGCAGCTGATTCCAGGTATAGGTTGGAATTTTCCAATCACGGCAGTGTCACAAGGATGGCTAGGTGAAACCACTCTTCGCAGCTGTTCCTCAAAATGGGTAAACAATCATATGGAGGTGAACGATCGGCCAAATGAAAAGTGGAGGTGACGGTGCAAACACGACCAAGGCTTTAATGGCTGATAAGGTTACATTCACAGTGGTTATTTACCGGGAGATAGTTCATTTTTTAACGAGCTTGAACGCGGAAAAACACTGCTCAATCTTATGTTTATTTTTTAACGAGCATGAACTATGCGCTAAAACTGCTCGGATCTTGCGTTTATTTTTTAACGAGCATGAACTTTGTGCTAAAACTGCTCGATGATAAGTTTGCATGCCCCCAGCGTAATAACGCAAATCGAGGTGCATGCCCCCCAAGCTTCATTGCATTCAACTTGGTGGTTGGAATGAAGGTTTACCTTTGAGATTTGAAAAGGGGATTTGTTTCATTTTTTAATGAGGTTGACACAGTAAAAGAACTATCCTCATGACTCCTTGTTTCATTTTTTAACGAGGTTGACACGAGATAAGAACCGTCCTCGGAGCCCACTGTATTTACAGTATTTCTATTAGGGCGATGATCCATGCTGACAAAATGTTTAGGAAATTTCCGAATCCATTAGATATAGAAGATTTCATATTGTAGGTTTCCACTGTGGCCACTTCTGCCAGATTACTTGCAGGCGGTAGGGAAAAAGTATCCATTAAGGCAGGGTCTTTTAGGAGACCTACTCCAATATTTTGAAGCGAATGATTGCTTCCATGGATCATTGGAATGCTTCCCGTAACTTGTGAACTGTCGGGGAGGAAAGTTTGTTGGTCGACGACTGTAATTCCTCCTTGAAAGGGAAATGCAATCTTCCTGAAGTAGGTCGACACAACTGTGGCCATGGCATATATCCAGGGCCTTCCCAGTAGGATGTTGTAATCGAGGTTTCCATCAATTACTTCAACATCAATTCCTACTGTTTTGCCCCCTAGTTCAACTTGCAAGTTACTTAAAATCCCGTATGGAGTGTATGATCGTCCATCAAATGATTTTAACGTCGTTGACGATCTCCACAAGGGTGGTGAGCCTAAATTATTCCAGCAACTCATCGACATAATACACGTAGATGCCCCCTCATCAATAATTGTTCGATGAACAGTTTTGTTGAGGGCTTTCACTTGAATAAGGAAAGCTAGTTGAGCTGGTAACTGAGGGTCATATCCTTTATGATCAAAGGCCACAAGATTGGAATCCCTTGGGCCAATCCCACCTATTGCTGAAAATAAAGCTTGCTCTTGGGAGAGGCAATTTTGCGGTACCTCAAGTGTCGACATAGCGGACGGCGATTGGGCCATGTCCTCTACTATATTATAATTCTGTGCTACTTTGGCACGAGGATTAAATGTCGATTTGTGTACTCCTCCCTTTGGCGACTTTATCATTGGTTCAGGAATGATGGGTGGCACAACTTCGGTCAAAGTTGTCGTCGAACTACTAGGTTGTTCATTAGCCTTGTTATTCGACAGCTGTGGATTCCCGTAATCTTTATTCCTTGTCAAAGCATCATTTTGCTGCTTTGAGACAGACAACATAAGCACTTGGGATCGGGAAGTATTTTGATTAGCAACCAGTTTGGTTCCCGGGTTTGGAAACGGATCAGTCAATACTGCTGAGGGTTTTGAACTCTTAAAGAGTTTCTTAACTTCAGCTATATGTGGACAATCTCTCGTCCAATGATCCTCATCGCATATATGACACCCCGCAGGGGGTTTCCTTTTTCTCCCTTTTTTTTTCTTCTTGCCCCCCCGGTTGCTTCAGTTGTTTGCCCTTGTCGGTCGACGCGGCATTTACTTCCGAGGCAAGAATTTCCTCATTTGCATTTTGACTGGAAATCTTATGGGCCCTTTTAGATGTAGCCTTTGTCGATTTGGTGTCTGTCGTGCCAATCACGCCATCGATGGCATGAGAGTCATTGTTTGATTTAGGAGGAGGAGGAATTGAGAATTCCGGTCTAGGGGCGTCAGGTATTTTGTCGTAGAGCGTGCCAGACTGAGTATAGACCAAGTCCAAATATTGTGCACGAGCGATGACTTGCTCTTCCGTTACGACTCCCCCCTTTGCCACATCTTCCGTGATTGTAGGAAGTAAGGATTTGATAAACCATTCAGCTAATAGCTGATCGGGAACGTACGTTTTTACCATCCTACGACGACGTCGCCACTCATGTATATGATCAGATATGTGAGTGGCCGTTGTCTGTTTGAAGTTGGTTAGGAGTTCCGTTCCCGTTTCATACCTTATCGGTAATTGAAAATGGGTTAAGAAAGTCGTGGCTAAGGTACTGAAGTTGTTGAACGAAGCTCTAGGCAACTCAATATACCATTTTGCCGCTGGACCAGTTAACGTCCTCTGAAAAAGGCGAAGCCTAATCGAATCATCATTTAGGGTGTTTGATGAACACCACAGATGAAATGTCATCACATGATTCGACGGATCTTCACCCAGATTTCCATTAAATTTAGGAATATCTGACAGAAGTTTATGCGGGATCGCTGGCCACCAAGGGGCATAAGCAATTGGATCATTCGTCAGCCGGTTTAGATCTGGTAATTCTAGAGTTGCTACAAAGGGCAACTGTTGATTCAGGTTAGGCGAAGCATACCCAGGATAAGATGGAATCGCCTGAGCAGTGGGTCTTTGCATACCAGCATAATGTATTTGATGCTGGCAACTTTGACAAGGTTGATGGGCATAACCATTATAATATGGTGGTTGATAACTGCTTTGGAAATGCGATTTCCCATTACTTACAAAGACTTGTTGCTCAGGTCCTTGATATGATTGCTGGAATGGGGGTTGTTGAGTTTGAACCAGCTCTGGTTGTTGAGCCATTTGCTGTTGACCAATACTGGATGATTGACCAAGATGAGGAGTCACAGTACTTGTTTGATCCTGAGTCGCTCCAGATAAGGAGGCACTAACCTGAGGTTGTGATTGAGTCGTTGAGACAAGAGGCTGTTGTATTGCAACCTGAGGCTGTTGGGGTTGACACACAACAGGTAGTGCTTGTACTTGCGACGCAGTAACCATAGCAGGTATAGTGGGAATATTCGACACAGGGTGGACTGGTTGCATTGAATATACAACCCTTGGTTGCTGAGGCAGTATTGGTACCCAACCGCTGGATGTAATTCCAGTTTGACCTGAACTTTGTTGTAAACTCCCATATGGTTGTTCTCCGGGAGGGAACAATGAAAAGGCATACTGCCCTCCATATGGTGGCAACCCAGTACTTAAAGGGAAGATTGGCCTTTGAAGACACATTGGATCAATTTGTTGAGTTTCAACATAAGAAATACCAGATGATAATATGGATGAAGAAATAGGAACTAACCATGTCGTCGAAGCAGTCCCTGATGGGACTCCGGCTTGTTGTTGATAACTTGCCAGGACAGATGGTATACCATCGAACATCGTTGGGGTAGCAGCAGGAGGCTCTACCGCTGCTGTGTCGGATGACACATTCCTGGATGTCGACGGCTGTTCAGACATATCTAGTCTATCCAAAAGATTTTCTAGCGATTCTACAAGAACTTACGATGAAAAGAGACTAACTTCGAAGATCAATGAGGGAATGGTGATGATTATTCCGTTTAAAATAAATTTTAACGACGCTTAGACACAACCTGCTTTTTCACTTTTAAAGAGTCGAGAAAAAGCTAAAGATGACTCTAGTCTCCTTCGATGTTTTAACGAGCCCGAAGTGACAAATGCTCGGATGGACTTTTTCTGTTATAGAGTCTGAAAAAGGCCAAAAGAAACTGCTCTGGAGTTCTAGGCAGAGGGTGTGCCAAACTTTTCGCAAAACTGCAGAATACTTTTTAAGGTACGGGCGGTTGATCTTCCTGAATGCTGTGTTCAGTGCATTGCGATCAGTAGGGCGGCCGACACGGCTTCCTAAGGATAAAGGTTATATTCCTATAGGGGTCTCCCAATATATACGCGATGGTACGTGGGAGCACAATCCGTACTGGCGCTATCGTCCCTCAGGAGGAATCACCCACCTTCAACGAGATCGACAGTCACCAGGCTTTACGACGCCGAAACACGTCTCTAGCCTAGACCTCTATGTTGTGCGTTATGTTGCAAAGCGTTGTTAAGTTCATTCATTTTATTTTAAGTTGATCTTTTTAGAAGTTTGCCTTTCTGGATCACCACGAGATGTATGGTACAATTCCTAAATGCAGTCTAAAGATGATACGCAAGCTTTATATCTTTTCAACTTTGAAAATCCTAGCTACTAAGGGAAAAGAAAGACACCATCTTTTCTCAAAGAGCAATCAACACACTCTAATGCACTTTTTCCTAAATCAAGCATGCAAACTTATCAAAATGCAAATGCACAATGCAGGTGTTTGTTTTCCGCTTTCTTAGTATTGATGCCTACAAAGAAAGCTTTTTGTACAACTTTGAATTTGCTTTTAAATGACAGATACAAACAAGTTTACTTTTTCAAAATCAACAAGGGTAGAAGAGATTACAATCACTTTGCGACCTTTGAAATGAATACTTGTTTCGACACTTAGAAGAGACAAACTCAAACCAATAAGCAAAAGCAAATGTATAATCAACTGCAAACAGCCAATGAACTCTCTCCTAAGATCACAGTCAATCAGATATGAATCAAGGGCTACAGGATGATTATTTCACTCATGCAAAGGAAAACTGTAAATGACGCCACAAACACATAAAAACACTCACAGTCTTTTTGTACAAAAGGAGGCGGAATCTAAGCAGAGAAAAGGAGTTATCAGACTGGTACCTATGCTGGTTAAAGGCTGCAAAAACAGAGATCAAAACAGGGCAACAGAGAGCAGAGAACCCCAGCTGCACAAGGACAAACTGGTTCAGCGCAACCTCAACACTGTGGAGTTGACATTCAGCGCAGGTAGCCTTCACGGGACCTGCGTTGAAATGCAGACTGCCTTCACAGCAGTTGCGCTGAAGGAGAAACTCTCGTTTCTCACTGGGTTCTGGGTCACAGATTGCTCAAAAATCAACAGTTTCAGGCCAAATCAGAAACACAAGCAAGGTATAATCAAAGGGATGCTTTGAGAGGGTACTAAGATCTATCACAAAGGATCATCAAATCATTTGTGAGTTCATTGTTCAGATCATAGACAAAATCCAGTGAAGGATCAAGGCAACAACTGTCTACTTTGCAGAAGCAGTTCGATTGTTGCTGTTGAGTCTATGAAACAAACAATGATAGAAACACAAATAAAATGACTAAAACAATCCTCCCCAGCGGAGTCGCCAATTTGTTGTGGGGAAAAATGCCTATGCAGGACGATCCTATCCACCTAAGGTGTGACAGTGCCTTAGCAACAAACAGAGACAGCTATCCTAGTATTCTTCCTTTATGAATTAAGAATGAAGAGAGATGGATGGACTAACCGGTGTCTTCTGTTTGTCCCTCGATCCAGATCCTCTTCTCTTTGGGAGTTCACAGCTACTTGCCTTCTCGCTCGCCCAGCTTCAACAGGTCTCTGCAAGATTACAAGAGAAGAACACTACACAAAGACATAGATTCATAAACATAACTAGTTCAGGATTAGAAGTAAACTAAACATACTAATGCAATCATACATCAAAGATACATCAGTATGTAGGAGGAACCAAGATAGCTTTATTGATGAATAACAAGGTTCAGGAAGAGATACAACCCAGAGGGCTCCAATCCAGCATCTCCTTCCCAGCAAAATGGAATTCCTATCTTCACCTCCCTTCAAAGCATTAAGAACCCAATGATTCCAATCTCAAACCAACAGCAATTCTTTGCAATAACAAAATTCCATCCTCTAGATCTCATGGAGGAGAGATCCATATATAGATGTTTGGAGAGAGGATGAGTCAGCTTGAGATCTAACTAGTGTCCTCTCCCTCTGCCAGTTCTTGATTCCACTTGGAGGTTCTTGCTTCCACTTGGAGATTTGGAACCTCTTACTCATCACCAGTCGAATTCCCTGAGGCAAGTGTCATTTTGGAAGCTTCCTGGGTTTTGACACCTTGAGAAATGAGCCTGCCACATGTCCACTCTCGCTCAGCGCAGGTAGCTAGTGTTGGCTTTGACATTCAGCGCAGGTAGCCAGTGGAGCCATTGACATTCAGCGCAGACAGCCAGTGGAGCCATTGACATGATCCTGAATTGACTTGTTTTGAGCAGTTTCTGGTGGAGAACTTCTGTGAATTGCTGTGGTTTGTTAGCCTTGTTCCTCTAGGGGTAGGAACAACATGTTTAGGGACTTTGGATCCCTTAGATTATGGAAATTTCATGCTCAATGCTGTAAGGAACAAAAATGTCTATAACAATTAAGGAGTGGCTCCAAACAGGCGCTATATATAGAGAAATTAGGCACGGCGCATAGGGAAAATTTTGCCAGTTTGACCAAGTATACTCTGTTTTTCGCCTAGCTTTTTCTAGTTTGACTTTTTCACCTTATTAGTGTCAAGTTTGTGATGTAATTTAATGTACATTGATGGATCATGAGTTAAATATGTCAAATTTTCACTTATGGAGGTAGATTCATCCATGAAAAGGTAGTTTGCAACTGAATGAATCAGTTCCCTAGTTTATAGAGGCAAGTTGTTTCACTGCCTAATTTGTAGTTTGCAATTTAGAATTAGTTGGAACAACTCCTAAACTCATGAGCTCGACCCCTAGAGGCTAGGATGAGTTTTTGTTTGCCTATATATTATGTTTTTTCAGTCATTAGCATGGTTGGACTTTTGAGAAAGCCTTGAGCTTCACTGTACACTCATATCAGCATTTTGGCTAAGGAATTGAGATCAAGATTTGCAGCACTCTTTGGGATCCATGTGAAAATTTGTCTTGGTACAATGCTTTCCTTTGTAATTATGAATTTATTTATGTGATTGTATGCCATTATCTCTCTTATTTCTTCTCAGCTAAATCAAACAAGAGTGTAAGTAGAATCCATTGAAATTGTAGTGCTCTACTTCAGGTTTGCTTTAGTCTTTGATGTTTTCAGTTGTTTGGAGAGGATCCATGATTTTTCTTGCCCTCTTCAGCTCCTCACCTGTCTAATCCTTCCATCTCATTCAATTTTAAGTGCCAAAAACAATTGCCTACCTTGCCCCATTGAGATCTCTGCAAGACTGAGCCTCATTCCCCACACCCAAAATCTACCTTTCCATCTGAGCCAACAAAAACATCATTTTATTCAATCAAAATTTTTCACACATATACCTAGCCTAAGATCAGTGTTTCTATCAGTCATCTCAAGCCTTTAGTGATTATAATTTGCTGAGATTGATCCGGAGAGAGCCCTCTCCCGACCTGGTAGGGATAGCTACTAGGTTAAGCGTGGTTTGATGTTGGTCCTGGATCCTACCTTTCTCAGCCTGAAGTAGATTTAGGCACTAACATAGTGGAAACCATACTGGGGAAGAAATTTTATTTTCATTGTTTTGCTTTGTAGACTACAGATAGAGCCTGAAGTTAGCCAGGGAGCCTTCAAAATGCTTTTGCTTTGCATTAGCGAAAGTAGATAAAAGCTGCTTCAGTCAATCTCCGGTCTAGTCTTATAAGCTGAACATTTGACTTGCAAATTGCCCCAGTAACATGTATCAAGTTCAGAGCTGATTGTTGATGGTGAACAATGATCAGATACAGCAAGGCTGAAATCATTCACCTGGCGATTCCAAATCATTTTCGAGATTAGATCCAAAGACTCCACTAGAGGATGAACCTAACTAGCAAAAACATGAAAGGACAATATGGCAAGATCAGGTATTCAAGTTGGAATTTCATCCAAGATATTTTGTTCTTCGTTATAAATTATTTCTTCTCTTTTCCCGCGAATGTTAAGAAGGTTTTGCAAAGTATACTATCTTTGAGAAGAGATTCTCAGCCTGCATTTGATTCTTTCCCTTTGAAGATTGTAAATACCAAAGATTTGCATGCCTTTGATCTTGATCTAGACCTTTCTTTTGAATGTTATGATGACCGTCTTAAAACTGATGAGACCCAAGAGACCAAGACTGATTCTATACCTTCTGTATTTACTCCTACACCTTGTAAAATTCCAGATCGATACAAGCCTCTGATTTTACCTCCTATATCCCATGCATTCCTAAAACATCATGACTTATATCTACCAAGATTTGATGGTGAACGTGACAATATCACTGCTGAGAGACATGTATTGAATTTTGAGTCCTTTCTTGACCTTTTTGAAGTTGATGAAGAAGATGTCAGTATTAGGCTTTTTGCTCTTTTGTTGCAAGGCAAAGTCAAGAGTTGGTTCAAAACCCTACCTAATGTGAGCATCTCAGATTTCCAGCAGTTTTCCTCGACAGGTGGGTGGTCAGACAGAACCCTTTCTTGATTATAGAAGAGTATAACCAGCTAAAAATACTGCTAGGGGAGACTGTACAACAATTTTCTACCAGATTTAACCAAATTTATTTTTCAATGTCGGTTAATATAATACCTCCTCTTGGATTTGCTCTCTTGCACTACCCGAGTGCATTTGATCCGGAAATGGAGTTCCAGCTGAGAGAAAGGAATCTTGCAACACTTGAAGAGATGCAAAACAGTGCA
The DNA here is from genome assembly GCA_031772625.1 of Pinus tabuliformis. Classification (NCBI taxonomy): domain Eukaryota; kingdom Viridiplantae; phylum Streptophyta; class Pinopsida; order Pinales; family Pinaceae; genus Pinus; species Pinus tabuliformis. The sequence goes on from CM062819.1 coordinate 44,436,455, forward strand.
GTAGATGTAGAGGCTCATTTCCTAATTCGAAGGGCAAAGTTGAAGGAAGAAGAGATGAAAAACATAGATCCGAAGGAATCGACATCTCTAGAGGTAAAGCTTGACATTTTGGTAAGCGTAGTGGAAGAGATGATGCAAAGGATCACCACAAGGAATGAGTATAGTGTTCAAGTGCATGGCTCACTAATTGAAGAAGAACAAGTTGCTGATCCAAAACATTTTGTTTCTTATCCCAATTGTCATAGATCTGATAATGATTGTTTTGTATATCATCTTGGAGAAGAAAGATCTATTGATATGACATGTATGCTTGATGATGTCTTTTATACTGATGATTTGCCTCAGTTTGATCAGTATGACGATGATTATGTTCTCCAAACAGAAGCTAATCTTGTAGACGAATCAACAGCTAGTGTGTGGGAGGAGGAAGTTCACTTTCAGCAGCTCGAACACAATGTCCAACCATCACATATCAGCTATGGAAATGATGAGGAAAGTGTAGCAAATTTTGAAGTAAGTGAAGGATCTTTACCTTTTTGTTTTGCTTCGTTTCAGTTCATCATAGACAACATTCATGCAATCAGAAGTCAATCGTCGATAAGTCTTGATCTGGACCACCTTGAGAGCAATGAAAACCTTGTTCAAGACTTCTCATATCCAGATTTGCAGCCCCCAAATGCCATTGATTGTCACGTTGCAGATGAAGACATGGAAGCTGGCACATACGATCAAATGATACAAGATAATTCTGTACCATTTTGTTTTGAATCATTTCAGTTTCTGAAGGGAAATCTGTATAGTATATCTTCAAATGAGCAGCCTATAGGGAATCATGTAATCACATCGGAACCAATAGAAAATGGGTTAAAACAGTCTTTTCAAGTTTTTCACGATCCAATAGCTGATGTGTTGGATGATGTCTATAGTCAAAGTCCTTCTCCATTGATTACATGTGAGCTTGAAAAGAGTATTGATACAAACTTAATCCGGTAGCCGGTTTCTTTGTCATTTTCACCAGGAGTTTCATCACAAAGCTCAGATCAAAGTTTACATTCATGGTATGAAGAGAAGAGAAGTAATCCATTGGATGAGCTAAGTCCCAATGTGCATTTCTAGATCCTTATGCAGTGTGAATTTTGAGATCCATATGTAGTGTTTTTGGAGGCGGATAGAGAATCCATAGTATTCAACGGATCTGTTAAAAAATTTTCATGGGAGTTGCCTTTTAGTAGTTCTCTATTTTTTTTCATAAGAAAGCACTTGCGGAGAATTCAAACAGCAGCCGGAATACTTACTTGGTTGCATTGGTTGTTTCATTTCACTTGATCAAGTCATGAATGAAACTGTTAGAGTAGGTTTTGATGAATAAGCTCTACTTTGAGCATCATTTTGCAGTTTGTCGGTTGTGTTTAAGTATTGAGTCAGTTTTTAGTTGAGTGAGAGTCAATTTGTGTCATCAAGTCATTAAATTTTAGTCATGCATTTCAGCTTGAGTTTTTGACTCCATTGCCCAATGGATAAGGCACTGGTCTGATCTCCCAAAGATCTACCATTCTTGGCACCTCCAAGGAGATACCATCCCCATTGGAGCCAATGTTAGTGTCAGTATTTTTAGCCTTCCTCCAGTGATCAAACATGCTCTTACAAAGTGATTTTAAGGTGTCAAGGTCAAATTTTGTCATTTCAGTGAGTCTTCAAGCAAAATTTGGTCACTAGGTATTAGGTCTAGGGTTTGCTTTTACTCCTTTCAAAGTTGTCCAAATGTCGGTCCATGTCACCATTCAACTGAGTGTACCATCATTCAAAGGGATTTCATCATCATGTCAGGTTCCAATGGGTCATTTTACACCTTGTTCATGCTTCAATTGCGCCTAGGTAAGGTCCATTTCCCTCTCCTAGGGTTTTGAAGGTAATTTCTCTTGGATGGTCAAATCATTAGAAAAAATTGTATCTGGATGTTCATACACCTTCCCCTATCCTTAATGTACCTTATTAAACACTTCCGATCACTGATATCCCTCAAATTCCTCATTTTTGCACAAACTCTAGTTTCTTGCTACAACTTGACAATTTTCTAGGCTAGGCCTGTGTTTTTCCATTTTGGACCCCTTCCCCTCACTCAATCTTTGAAATTCCACTTTCCCCTACTTCCTAACATCCCTCCCTACTTCCAATAATTTTCCCAAGAATTTAGAAGCCCCTTATCCCCTTCATTTTGCTTCATTTCGACAAATCCCCTATTCCACACATCGGGATAGGTTTTACTCCAATGATGTTTTTGAGAAATAAAAGATGAATTTGGGAAAATTGAGAGTTTTTTTGTCCTAAATAGGCCAAGGAAGAAAAACCTCCTTCACGTTTTACACAGGTGTCATGGTTTTAGAGAAATATCAAAAATACAATTGCCTCAGGAGAATTGATGCACCTCTGGAATGACCTTGGGAAAATCATGTTTTCTCCTAGCTTGGTTGGCCAAATGACTTGCTTGATGCATCCAATAATAACTTGACACAAATAGCTTTCCAATGAGCTATCATGAGCTCAATTTGGAGCTGAGGAAGACCTTCAAACGTTCACTGCAACAACGCTTTGCCTTTAGGAAACCTCATTTTGCACATTTTGACCAGTCTTGGGAGATTTGATTTTTGATAGGGAAAATGAACTCAAAATTGAAGCATTCCAGTTGTGTTGGAAAGTAGACTCAATAACCTTTCCAACGCAATATACCACACCCAATTTGGACACCTAGAAGGCCTCCAAAAGTCTCCTGCAAAAATCGTGACGCATTGGGTTTGGTGGCACGACACATTGGGTTTGTGGCACGATGCATAGAGCGGTAAGCCCAATTTTATCCCAAACTCTCTCAAGTTGCCAAAATTGCTCGAATCTTCAAATGTGCAATTAATTCAAGCTCTTTCCCTTGTAAACAACTTTATTAAGTATAAGGAAGCGTTACAACACTCCAGCAGCATAACAATACTTGCTTACAATCTCAAACCTCACACCAATAGTATCTCCTTACAAATTCTCAGAGTCCAGCCCTTGATCACTTAGATGAGTGCTCAATTTATAAGAAAATGGAGGAGGTTTGGTCATAAATGAGGTATTGAATAGCCTTCCAAACATAGAGCTAGTTTCCATGGAGGAAGGGATGAGAGGATAGGAGGTTACTTAACTCATTCCCTATCCAATTTCGAGCTCATAGGAGATGATAAGTGTGGGAATCTTCTAGAAGGCTCCAAAAGATAAGAATACTCCCAGAACCCTATGAGGAATTCGCTCAATCTCACCCAGCCTAGGTAAAAGTGGGTCTAAGTTCTCTAAAATGCACCCTGACATGGGTTCGCCTGCATTGAAGTGCACTTACACCTGACCAAGGCTGCTCTGGTCCCTCAAGGAGGCATTTCTATTGGGCTTCAGCCAAGAAACTCTCAGGGAAGGAGGCATTCAAAGTGATGACTTCTCTAGGGCATGTAGCAACTGAATTAGGGTTTGATGAGCCCTAATAGCACTGATCTAAATGTTGGGAATGATGTGCCCAAATCGATTTGTAACACTCCTCTTGGTAGGGGGCTCGTTCCTCAGTGATATCAGTATACATCTCAGGATCCTAACCACCAATTTACCTTCATTGAAACTTTAGATTTACCTAACCTCTCTCGGTTTACTAATGATCCATTTTTTTATTTACCATTTTGGCCAGCCATTCCTACTAAGTTGCCTAGTGATATTCCTAAGTTTGAAGGTAAATCGAGTGAATATCCATCCAACCATGTTATGACCTATCATCTTTGGTGCACGTCCAACTCATTAATCGACAATTCTATTAGATTACGACTTTTTCAACGAATCTTAACCAGTTCGGCAGCAAAATGGTATGTAGAATTATCGCGCACTTCTTTCAGTACATTTAATGCCCTTGCTACAAATTTTTTGACCCATTTTCAGTTGCACGTTTGATATGATAGTGGAACTGAACTATTAACTCTTTGAAACAATCAACGTCAACCCATATCTCAGATCACATTCACGAATGGAGATGAAGACATCACCTAGTTAAAGTTTACATTCCAGACCAGATTCTGGCTAAATGATTCATAAAATCTCTTTTACAAATAATAACTGAAGATGTGTCCGAGGGGGGTGTTGTAACTGAAGAGAAGGTAATTTCTCATGCCCAATACCTTGATCTTGTTTATACTCAGTCTGGTACTTTGTATGAAAATATCCCAAATTTACCCCGATCTAGTCAAACTAATCCAACTCTTACAGGATAACATGCCACAGATAGCATGATTGGTTATGTGAGGTAGAAATCTAAGAACAAAAAGAAAAATGCTAAGAAAACTCAAATTTCAGCTCTACCTGATTCACCTGAATAAGATCCTTCTCCCGAAACTACTTCGAAATTACTTCATAAATTAACATCGTAGATTCATCTACCGGTAAGGGTAATCAATCCAGAGATAAGAAAAAGGGAAAAGGAAAAAATAAACAAGGCACTCATTCAAAGGTGAAATCCAACAAGACTGAATCGTTTGATGAAAAGAGGAAACCTCGATATCCTTGCTTAATTTGTGAGGAAGATCATTACACCAAGGAGTGCCCACATCGTGTTGAAGTTTCCAAATTCGTCAAAAGTTCACCCACACCCGCTGTTTTAAAGGACCCTTTTCCTCCCCAACACAGTAAATTGGTTTCTCATGACCAATCCTCCTCATCCCCATCGGCACATATCATGATGATGTCTTCCAGAGTTATGGTAGAAACAAGATCCAAAGATTACATGTCAAAGAGTCCTGTTGAAGATGGAGATGACTCTAGTTCACCTAGTCAAGATTCCACATCTACTCCTCCTTCTTCTCCATTACATATTGAAAAACCAAACCCTGATATGATAGTTTGTCCGCCTCCTAAGGGTATCCTTCGAAAGTCATCCTTTAATCCTCATGTGAGGGCTGCTCAAAACTATAACATCATCAAAGATTTGACTATGTCACCTTCGGCAATGTTTGCCCTTAAAGTGTTGCAAACTTGTCCAGCACAAAGGAAATTATTATTATCATCCATAGGAGTAGTAAATCCTTAAGACTCCAATTTTATTGTTTTGTATCTCGAAAATCATGTACCGTGTCTCCCACATCAACTGGCTTTTCAGATACCAGTTCATGTCAAAACTTGATGAGTTTTTTGAAAAAAATTCGACGAAGGAGCGTCGACATGTATTATGTCCATTTCCTGTTGGAAAGCCTTGGGTTCACCAATAATCAATCAATCTCCCACGACTTTGAAAGCCTTCGATGAAATAGGTTTTCATCCATATGGACTTTTAAATGATTTTCCAATCAAATTAGAGGGCAAAACAGTAGTTATAGACGTTGAGGTTGTTGATGCTCAACTTGACTATAACCTTTTGCTTAGTAAGAGTTGGACTTATGCCATGGCATCAGTAGTCTCTTCATATTTTAGGATGATTATGTTTCTCCACAGAGGAAGAATTTTTAAAGTAGACCAATTATCCTACTATACCTCAGACCCTAATTCCACTAGTAGTATCCCATTTGTTGGAAAATCAACCACTCCATATGAAGAAGTTGTTGTTGGTCTTCTCAAAGACTCATCTTTGATAGGAAATTTTGCGTTCCCTCTACCCATTTTCCTTCATAATGAAGCACAAATTAACATGATTACATCAAGTACTTTCGAATCGAGAGATCCATGGAAAGTACCTTCAGAATCGAAAATGATCTTATATGGCGATGAAATGCCTCATAGCCCTTTTGAGTTAGCCTATGATGCAATTCAACCTTTTTCCAACTCATCAATGTATGAAAATAATAGAATGAATACGATTATTGATGAATATTCTCATTTGTCATGTTTGGAACCAATCTCTATGCTTGATCCTTTTAACACGAATTTCTTAACTGATGAAGGGATTATGGAAGTTACGACCTTGGATGAAATTCTATGGAATGATACTCATCATCATTCAACTTTCTTGCCATCCTTTAACAAAATTGAGAATAATTTCTTGTCTATGTTTTCATCTAAGACCCTTAGTGATCTTCAATGTTCAATATCTACCCATTCTTCCAATTCTGAATAGAATTTAGGGAACATATCAGCCACAATACCTATAGCAATCTCAGTGAAACCCCAGATAACTAAAAATATTCATATAGGAGCTACTTGTTCATTAGAAGAGATTCAAACTTATAAAGCCCTATTTCAAGATTTTTGTGACATCTTTGCCTGGTCGTACAAAGAAATTCTAGGAATCGACCCTATTATAATTGTACATGAAATAAAAACTTATCTAGATGTTAAGGTAGTTAGACAACGATTGCGTCCTATACATCCACGAAAAGCTACGACTATCAAAACTGAGTTTGAAAAATTGTTGAAAGCAGGATTCATTTACCCTGTTCCTTTAACTGATTGGGTATAAAATATTGTGCCTATTAATAAAAAACAAGGAAATATTTGAGTATGAGTTTATTACCGAGATATTAATAAATCTTTTCCCAAGGAAAATTATCCAACTCCGTATATCGACCAAATTGTTGATGATTGTTTGGGAAATGAGATTTTTCCTTCATGGATGGATTTTCTGGCTACAATCATATAAACATACTCCTTGCCGATCAATATAAAACTGCATTTATATGCCCATGGGGAAATTTTTCTTATAGCAAACTCCCATTTGGCCTAAAAAATGCTGGTGCGAATTTTCAGTGAACCATGTCTTATGCATTCCACGATATCAAGCATATAGTCCAACATTATTTAGATGACCTAACGACTCATTCAATGAAAAGGCAGGATCACCCATTACACTTAAAAGCATTTTTCATTAGGTGCAGACACTACAATATTCACTTGAATATGCACAAATGTGTGTTTTGTGTGCAATCAGGTCAGCTTCTAGGTTTCATCGTTTCGAAAGAAGGCATTCGCGTCGACACTCTCAAGGTAGAGGAAATTTTGAATTTGCTTGCTCTTTCTAGCCTTACTCAACTCCAAATTTTGGAAGGGAAAGCAAACTTTTTGCATAGATTAATCCACAATTATGTTGAACTAACCCAGGGTTTTACTCGAATGTTGAAAAAGGGAATTCCATTTTTTTGGGATGAGCTTGCTGATAAATCTTTTAATGCATTAAGGCATGCACTGAACAATGCACCATTACTGCATCCACCCAAGTATCATCGATATTACTTTCTGTACTTAGCTACATCTGATGCAACCATTGGCATGGTATTAGTCTAAGAGGATGATTCTAGTAGCGAACATGTGATTTACTACTTGAGTAGGAGTCTCACTAAAACTGAGATTAAATATGCAGATGTGCAGATTCTGTCACTATATACTTCTTCGAAAAGTAGTTGTCATTTTAGATTACAACCCTATGATGTACATTCTCACTAAACAATTTCTAGGGGGAAAATACTCCAAGTGGATAATTATCTTACAAGAGTTTTGATTTGGAATTCAAAAATGCAAATCAAAGAAATCTTTGATTTTCGTCAAACTATTGTGTGACTTTCTTCATACTGATATAGAAGTTGTAGTAGAAGATTATTTTGCTGACGAATCTCTCTTTCTTATTAGTACGTTAGATCCATGGTATGGTATGGAGATGTTATGCAACCAGCTCAAAAAATAGAAGAAAAGTTATATCAACACCTTCAAAATCAGCTTCTTCGAGGGGGAAACCTCCTTTACATTACACAAATGAACAATTATTGGATGATACAAATGAAAAAAACCTCCTTTCTATATATAGGAGTCTAAGGGGTCACAATATAATCAAAGCCGACATAACAATAATAATATAAGGGCACAACAATAACAATAGTGGGCTTCTATGGGGCAAAATAATAACAATGTGGGGAAAATAGGAGCACAACAATAATAATAAGGGCTACAATGACAATAGTGATGGGGGAATCCGTAATATTATAAGGACCCAACATGCCCATCTCCTTCAAAAAAGTGGTGTCCTCAACACTTGAGTATTTCTGGATGCTTCTGTATAAAATTCTCACCCCCCCATGTGCAATCTTCAGCAGGTAAGTTCTCCCACATGATGAGATACTCCGAAATTGATTGATTGCATAGCTGTCGAGTTCTTGTTTCTGTGACTTCTTTAGGTTCCAATATGATTTTTCCTTCCTCGTCAAGTTCTAGAAGTAATGTTTGAACTGGGAGTTTGTCACCTATAACCTTCTTTAAGGATGAAACACGGAAAACTGGGTGCACTTGGGAAGTTGTAGGAAGCTCCAATTTGTATGCCATAGTACCAATCTTTTGCAACACCTTGTATGGACCATAATACTTTGGTGATAATTTATTATCCTTATTAGCTTTCTTGAGGGACATTTTTTATATGGTCTTATTCGTAGGAATACCTAGTCACCTACATCAAAACTTCTTTCACTGTGATATTGATCTGCTTGTTGTTTCATTCTATTCTGCGCCAAAGTGAGGTTATCCTTTTTGGAGAACTTTTTGTTGATGCTCGATGTGATCTTCCAATGCTTGAACCTTAGAATTTTCTCTTAAATATGATGTGATGGACGATGGATGATATCCATAAAGTGCCATAAATGGGTCAATTTTGCTGGAGGTATGGAAGGAATTGTTATACCACCATTCAGCTAGAGGCAACCATTTGACCCATTGTGTCTATTTAACAGATACAAAGCAACAAAGATATCCTTCCAAACATTTGTTTACTATCTTAGTTTTCCCATCAGATTGAGGATGATAAGATGAGATATGAGCTAACTCAGTACCAAGACAAGAAAATAATTATGTCCAAAAATTTCCCGTGAAAATGGGATCTCTATCACTTATAATAATCTTTGGGTTTCCATATATCTTTTGAATTGTTTTCATAAATGCAGTAGAAACTGTACTGGCTTTAAATGGATGCGATAGTGCACAAAAGTGTGCATATTTGGTAATTCTATTAACTACCACCATGATGACACTCTTTGCTTCGGACTTGGGTAAGCCTGTGATAAAATCCATTGAAACCTCCTCCCAACGTTGGCTTGGAAAGGATAAAGGTTGATTAATTGTTTCAAATTTATTTTGTTGGAAAACTAAACATTCCGCCACGGACTTTTTAATATCTGATTTAAGGCCATCCCAAAAAAATTCCTTCTTAACCCTGTGGTAAGTCTTTAAAAATCCTGAGTGCCCTCCTAAGGGAGAGGTGTGCAACTTCATATGAATCTTTTGTTTGAGTTGGGAATTCTTACATAGGTATAAGTGATATTTGTACCATAACGAATCATTTTTCTAGTTAAATGTATCAGATGTACTGGGATCTTGTTGTAACTTTTGAATGAGTGCCCATACTTCTTTGTCATTCTTCCATTCATCCCTTGCTTCGTTTATCCAATCTAGTTGGATAATAGAAATGGCGCAAAGCAATGCTTCCACATCCTCATCCTTTCTTGAGAGTGCATCTGCCACAACATTTTTCTTCCCTTTTTGTAGATGATTTCAAAGTCATAACCCAACATCTTTGTGACCCATTTTTTATTCTCTTCTAAAGATAACCTTTGTTCTAAAATGTATTTAAGACTATCATAATTAGTTTTTACCTCGAAGTGTCTTCCCATTAGGTAGGGTCGCAATTTCTAAGTGCATGTAGTATTACCAACATTTCCTTCTCATAAATAGCTTTATGTAAATACTTTCCTTTGATTGGTCGACTTTCGAAAGCAATGGGTCTTTCTTCTTCCATTAAAACAACACCAATTCCATTTCCTGAGGTATCACATTCCATAATAAAAGGTTTTTGTGAAGTCCGACGTAGTTAAGACTGGTGCTTGGCAATTTCCTCTTTAAGATGTTCAAAGGCCTTCGTTGCTTCTGGAGTCCATGAAAATGCATCTTTTTTCAATAATGTTGTTAGAGGTGCTACTATTTGCCCACAATTATTAACAACTTGCGATAATACCTTGTCAACCCGAGAAATCCTCACATATGCTTTATGGATGTGGGGATTTTCCATTCCGTAATGGCTTTAATTTTGCTAGGGTCTACTTTCACACCTTCATGAGATACAATATGACCCAGATATTCCACCTCTTGTACTCCAAAGGAACATTTGGAGTTTTTGCATATAATTTTTTCTCCTCCAATAGTTTGAGCACCCTGTCAAGATGTTGAACATGATCCTTCCAAGGCTTTCTATATATTAGTATATCATCAAAAAATACTATCACAAGTTTTCTAAGGAAGAGTTTGAAAATGGAATTCATCAAACCTTGAAATTTAGAAGGTGCATTGGTAAGGCAAAAAGGCATGACCAAAAATTCATAATGACCCTCATGAGTTCTAAATGATGTTTTTGGAATGTCTTCAGTCTTCATTCTGATTTGATGATATCCTAAACGGAGATCCAACTTGGTGAAGTAAATTGATCCATGCAATTCATCCGATAATTTATCAATGACATGAATGAGAAATTTATCTTTAATATTGAGCTTGTTGAGCTCCCTATAATCTGGACACATGTGGCATGACCCATCCTTCTTGTGCACCAATACTATTGGAGAGAGAAAGAACTTTGACTAAGTTGAATTATACCAGCCTCTAGCATTTATGCAACCATATGTTCAATTTCACTCTTTTTGGCATAAGGATATCTGTAAGGCCTGATGTTTGGAGGAACACTTCTTGGAATCAAATGAATAGCATGATCATGATCACGAATATGTGGGAGGCCTTTGGGAGTCTCAAATACTGTGGAATTATTTTCCAAGACTTTTTGGAGATTTGGAGAAATAGATGATTTTGATGTGGGAACCTCTAGCGAACTTAATTGTGCAATTACGCCTCATTGTTCTTTCTTTAGAAGCATTGTCATTCTGTTAGAGCTGATTATCTTTCTTGGTTTCCCTATGATACCCCTTAATTCAACTTCCTTTCCTCTAAAGAAAATTTCATGAAAAGTTCTTGAAAATTAAAAGCTATTGTAACAAAGTATTATAGCCAGTGAACTCCTAGTACAACATCAACACCAACCATTGGAATGGAAAGCATTGGGCTATTCAATACATATTCTCCCATGGATAGCTTGATATTATGGCAGTTTCTAGAGCAATTTATGCTTCCTCCACTTGCAACCATCACTTGACACTCTAGTGTTCGATGTAGGAAGCAATTCAATTCCTTGGCTATCTTACAATGAATAAAATTATGGGTACTTCTTGAATCAATCAACATTATTACCTTTTTCTTCTTGATATGTCCTATCTTGATAGTTTGAGTGGTAATTCTAGCCAATGCATTACAAGATATGTTCAGATTCATTTCTTCTTTCTCTAGGGTTTGTTCCTAGTGTATATCCTCTTCTTTTGATGTTTCTTGTTCCTTTTCTTCCTCCTCTTCACAATCTATGTAAAATAATTTCTTCTTAGCACACTTATGACCTTTAGTGTATTTTCTATCACAACTGTAACAAATCCCTTTTGCTCTTTTTTCTTCCACTTGTTGTGTTGTGAACCTTGTAAGTTGTGGAAGGCTAGGGGCAACAACACTTCCATCTTTACAATTGTGAGTGGTAGGCTTTCTTGTGACCATAATTTTTCTTTCCATTTTTATTGCCAACCTAAATGCCTTCTCCAATGAATCAGGTTCCCAAAGGCGAACCTCATTTTGGATGTTATCCTTTAAAGTTCCTATGAACACATCAATCATATGCTCCTTTGGAATATCTTTTACCCTTATATTCAATTTTTGGAAGTTCTCAATGTGCTCCATCATTGAACCCTTTTGTTTGAGATTTATCAATTGGCTAAAAAAAGTGTTGCTTTCTGTATCCTCATAATGTGCTATCATTTCTTCCGTAAAAATTGCCCAAGTGACAATTTGCTTACGAGAACAAAGCCATCGATACCATACAAATTGATTTGGTTCCAAATATAAAGTTGAAATGCGTACCCTTTTTGTTTTTTTCACATTATGGAGATCGAAATATTTCTCCAGCTGTAGTATCCATGTTACGGGATCCTTGCCATCAAACTTCTTAATATCAATCTTTGGAACATGGTGGGTCTTCAATCTACCGTTAGAGTCTATGAAATCATGATTAACATTTCTTTTGTCCTCCTCATGAGTTTCCTTTACCACCCTTTCACCATTAGTAAGAATTTCTTGTATCAAATTTGTTAAATATGTCCTCAAATCTTCCATGTTGCCTTTAAGTTTTTCTTTTATACCATCCATCTTAGTTTGTATGCCTATCTTCAAATCTTGCATGTTGCCTTTAAGTTTTTCTTCTATACCATTCATCTTATCTTCCATGCCTTTCTTTAAACCATCTATCTTAGCCTCCATGCCATCCATCTTAGCTTACACACCTTTCTTTAAACTATCTATCTTATATTTTGTTACTTTTTGTGAGAGTGAATTTTGTTGCACTTGGTCTCGTACTTTTGATATATCATGTTGCATTTCTTCCTCTTGTTCATGAGTCATGCTAGAGCTTTCAGGTTGCTTACTAGGTGTTTCCATTTTCTTTCTTTGGGGCATCAATTAATGATAATAATGCTTCACTATGCCCTTTGAATTCCTTCAAACTAATTTTTCAAACCAAACTTATGAAAATTTAAAAAAAAACTACACACCTTTTTTCAGTTTGTAGGATCTCGATCTTGAGTTTGTGTTATCTCTATAATTTGCGATCTCCAAGGTCTGAAATTGTGTCTTGTGGTAGCCTCTGAGTCCTCTTTCCAACTCCACAAGTCTGATCAAGATTGGATTATCCAAGGAAGAGTTATGCCAAATCTCCCACGTTGACCTGATTATAGACTAATTCAATGGAGCGAACTTGTACTAAGTGCCATGTGTCATTGTTTTGACCTTAGGACATAAAACAAATACAAAAAAAAGTACAAGCCATGCTCTTTCTGTAAATTCTTACTAAATTTCAATCTGTTGCTCAGAAAGAAAGTTATGAAGATTTTCCCTAGGTCACCTGTTTGCGATATAATTCAGGATCCTGCAAAAACCCTCACTTCCTTGGATCATATCTATGAAAATATAGCAAGACAAGATCTGAAATTCAGACCCAATGTTCAGACAGATTTCGGCTCAAATGGGTTTTTGTGTAGATTCTGAAACGTCACAAAAAAACAATTACAGTGAAAATTCCATGATGACCTGGTTGGAGTAGCGAAACCTTAGAATCCAAAGCTTTGAAACCAAATGTTATGCAACTAGCTCACAAGATAGAAGAAAATAATTAGATCAACGCCTTCAAAAGCAGCCTCTTCGAGGGGGTAACCTCCTTTGCATTACAAAAATGAACAATTCTTGGATGGTACAAATGACAAAACCTCCTTTCTATATATAGAAGTCTAAGGGGTCACAATATAGTCAAAGCCGACATAACAATAATAATATAAGGGCACAACAATAACAATAGTGGGCTTCTATGGGGCACAATAATAATAATATGGGGACAATAGGTGCACGACAATAAAAATAAGGGCTAAAATGACAATAGTAATGGGGAATCACTACTATTATAGGTACCTAATAGGAGACATAATTATATATCTTGAAACACAAACATTTAGGCCCAAGTTATCCAAAACTAATCGTCGTTGAATTCGATACCAATACCAACAATACAATATTATTGGTGACACTCTTTATTGTCATGGTACTGATTCTATATTTCGACATTGTTTAACTTTGCAAGAGGCCGAAAAAACATTAAATGACTACCACTTTGGAATGTGTGGTGGTCACATGTCTAGGTATGCTATTGCACAAAAGATATTACGTGCCAGCTATTTTTGGCCGTCAATGTTTGAAGATTGCATTACTACAGTCTACAAATGCCATAATTGCCAAATCTATGATTGCAAAATGCAAGCACCTCCAGCTCCTCTTCACCCTATCATAGTTGTCAATCCTTTTTCCAAATGGGGCATTGACTTTGTCACTTGTAACCCTCACTCGCTTGGGGAGCATGGGTATATTATCCTTGTAGTCTATTACATTACAAAATGGGTCGAGGCAATGCCTACATATAGAGACGACGTTGAAACTGTAGCAATTTTCATTTTCAATCATGTGATTTCTCAGTTTAGTGTCCCACAAGCTATCTTTATAGACCATGGTAGTCATTTTCATAACTTTATGATGGTAGAACTATCAGCACAACTCGGCCTTCTCCATGATAGCTGTACTCTGTATTATCCACAAGCTAATGGACAGGTCGAAGTTGTCAATAAATTTTTAGCCAATATGATTAAACAGATAGTTGGTATGCATAAAGGAAACTGGCATTCTATTCTCTTTTAAGCACTTTGGGCTTACCGTACTACTATAAAAACATCGACCAATTTTACTCCTTTCCAACTTGTTTATGGTTTGGAAGAAGTATTACCTATTGAATGTGAAATCCCATCCCTGAAACTAGCTATCAAATTATTACCTGCTAGCTTTGTGGACGAAGAACGTTTTGTACATCTAGCTCATTTAGATGAAAATTGCCATAATGCCATAATATCTAGCGAGGCTCACCAGAAACATCTCAAAGCCCAATATGATCAAAACGTTAATCCTCGTTCATATTCAAAAGGTGGCCTAGTCTTGGTTTATGATCAAGCTCATGACAAGTTAGGTGCAGGGAAATTCGAGCCCATGTAACATGGCCCTTATATCATAAAACGTGTATTAGATAAAGGTGCCTATGATCTAGTTGATTATGATGGTATTCCTTTGGGAAATCCCAAAAATGGTCTTTACCTAAAGAAATATTTTGCATAAAAATTTGGTGAATATCTGTACATTATTTAGTTTTTTTCTAGGTATGTGTGATAATTAATGTTTTTTACATTTGCTACTACTTCTCCTAGTTATCTCGTTTCCACACTTGATTTTCAGATGTCAACGTTCTCTCAAACTTACATTGGCTTTGCTAATGGAACTTGTCGCACTACCCGAAATTTATCTTTTACGGCCTGGGTTATCTATTCACCCAGTGATGAGCTAGTCTCTATTCATGAAATATGTCTTGGTCAAACAACGAACAATATAGCGGAATATAACGCAGTCAATGAGCTACTAGCTGATGCCATTACATTTGGTATCTGACGTTTGATTGTCACGTTAGATTCACAGCTCGTGGTATTAGATTTAGACGGTGCCTATATAGTAAGGAACCCAACTATGTTAAGAGTATTTTTACAAGTCCGTCTCTTGGAAAGGCAATTTGATTACATTGAATACTAACACATTCCGAGATATTTAAACACATTGACAGATGAATTGGTGAATCATGTGTTAAATAGACATTTGCAACATATGTAAATTAAAAACAATATACATTCATACATTGATTGAGATGTTTCATTAAAATAGAGTTTGTATAAAAGTGTGTGTCTACAAAACATGTCATCCAATGACATAAGGTCCCGTGGCCTTTTATTTTCCAAATATGCTGACACCAAAAATTAAAAATGTGTCCTAGAAACTAGAACAACTAAGCATGATAATGATCATGATAAAAAACAATAGCACAAGAAACTCAACGTAGCAAACATCTAAGAGGTCCTGGAACCCCAACTACATGTCTCTGATAGGCGCATAGAATGTCATCAGTCCCAGTCTCTGGGATGTTGGAAGTCAGCCTCTCAAGGTTATGATCCAACCCTGTCAAGATATCCTCTGCCTCTGGATTCGCTGCTGCAGCTGCTATAAGTTTCTCACCTCATCTATCGTATCATCTCAACCCGGCTAGTCGGGTTGGACCCACATTTGCACATGCATTTCAAATAATTAGCCTTTGAAGACCAAAACCGCATAAAAAATAAAAATTTGAAAATATGTCAAAATGAGAAATTCTCAGCTAGATCACCCCACTAAGTTCCAGCTGGAAGTGGGATATCGGTATCACCTCTGTAATCCATCCCGACATACAGAAAGTCCTCAATTGGAACCATATGCTGGCATAACCAGTCAAAAAACACTGTCGTATACCTCACTGCTGGTCCATCACCTTCATGGCATTCCATTAGTGCAACCCACCTCATCATGCGTGGATCCCTGGAACCCCCCTATCCTACCAAATTTTTTTGTGGTCGAAGGATAGGAACCCTCTCTAGGGAAAAAGCAACAATAATGGCACCATAACCAAATTTCTTCATTTTTCAATTCTTGCACCTAGTCCACTGGCCCTTCATATTCACCACCACTGCCTCACACCAGTTGTATATCATGGATTCCTAGCATTCCATGGTCGTTTGCATCTATGCCCATGTGGCTAGATGAAGGGCAAGGATGCCACACAGTTTGTAAATAGTGAAAGAAATGGTCCTCAGGGGTAAAAGCTCGATGGTCTGAATGTCAATTCTTCCATCCTTGGGTGATGCACCCCTGCAAAAGTGTCGTAGATACAGATAAGTAGTATCTCCCCCTATCCTTGATCCGAATAGTGAAAGATCAACACCCCGATGAGACAACCCAGTCAATAATTAGATTTCATTGACATCAATGATAAGGCAATGATCGACAATCACAAAGCACTATTCCTAGACATTCTAGGTCCTTACTAGACACATCATCAGATCTACCTAAGCTTTCATCCTAGGAATGAGCTAGTATTTCAGAAGGCCACGAGTCCTGAGAGCTTGCATGGTGGTCGATCTGCCAAAGCTGTCAAATCATTGGATTCATGCTCTCTTTCCCTCCACTCCATTTTGAACAATCAAATGACCTAAATGACCATTTTAAAGCAATTAGAAACATTTTAAAACTCATCTCATGTTTTTATAGCTCAAAAATTGTTTAAAAATTAACCCTCGACGTCTATGTGGTTTCCCTTTTATGTACAGGGCATAGCTAATGTTGGAAAATAATACTGACAGGGGGGGGGGGTGAATCAATATTATCAGGTCAATTAGTTTTCATTCCACAATCCGATTTGTATACACTACTTCAGTTAGTGAATACTGCATATGTACGCAACTACAGTTAAGGAAACCAACGTATAACCAACAGACTTGTAACTTAAATTATTCTTCAGATGTTGATCATTAATCTGTACATCAAACCATATAAAAAGTAAACAGAACAGGCAGTCACACATAAGAACACAAGATATAAGGTGGAAACCCAATGTGGGTGAAAACCACCTATTGCAATTCGTCTCTATCTTCTTTTAATTAGAAAATTCTTTTTACAATGTTTCTGTACTGGTGCAGTCTTATACCAGTACGTAGGCTGCTACCTGCAGAAGGCTACTACCTTCTCTCGTTCTCCAGCTTCTCCTTGAAGGGAGCTACAACCCCCTTAGCTCTTGTACTAGCTGAGGTACTAGTACGTAGGTGCTGACCTATAGAAGGCTACAACCTTCTCTTTTTCTTCCAGGGACCACGTTTCATAAATTTTCAGACTAGATCCATGAATAACATCAATCAAACATCAAGTATATCTGCATCAACCAATCTCCTTTGCGCCAAACAAAACTGAATCAAATAGTCACCTCTCTGAATGTTGTACCCAGAAAATAGTAACAGTAACCAAACACCAATTCTGAACCCAAAACACTGCAACAATAAACAAAAATAGCTAAAACATATTTCAAGAGACGTACACTACTTCAATGTATACCACCTGCATGCATACGCTTCTGAAATGAGGCCAACCTATGTATACACTATTTTGAATTACCGAACTAGCGTGTATACACGCCTTTGCTTTGCTGAACCTACATACAGATCTATAAAAGATAATTTATCCTTTTCACTTATTCAGACATCAGTTATACCCAGATTATCAGATTTATAGATCAAGTCATGTGCCAAATATAACAGATCAAAATCACACAAAGATACTATTATTCAAGCCTTAGGATCTTGACCCATCAATAGAACTTATCCTTTTCCTTACACTTAGGTTCCTCCTTGATTCAGATCCAACTATGCACCATAACCCAATGACCAGTGTTCTAGATCTTGCCTTTCATAAGATATTCAATACTTCAGCGAATGCCTCGCCCAATGATCTCCTTCCCCTTTTATAGTCTTAGGCCTTACTCAATACCGTGGTCCAAAACCGCTTATGTTATAGCTCCGATACCACTTGTTATAGATCTGACCTAGCTCTGATACCACCTGTTATAGATCTAATCTAAAAATATAAGACAATGCAAATAAACCCAAGAAATAATAAGATAGAAATAGATATAAATGTTTCTTTATTGATCAAACCCTTAAGGTAGGGCAACACCATACATTCACTCCTTAAGGAAGGAGAACACTCCACAAGGCATATGCTTGTTCATACAATAATCCTTGACAATATTCCTTGACACAAAGTCTCTAGCCTCTATATAGGCCTCATACATACAATACCATGGGTCATTACCATGGTTCCCTCATACAATCAAACTAATACCATGGGCCCATTACATTATTACTAACTACTTGTGGTCCCTTACATGATATGGGTTAACCACCTTATTTATTACTATGGTCCATCCCATTATTACATTATTACTTTGGGTACCTCCCTTGGTAACCCATATTATCCCCCCTTGGTATATAACATTATGATACCACTTGTTATAGCTCTGATACCACTTGTTATATCTCTGATACCACTTGTTATAAATCTGACCTAGCTTTGATACCACTTGTTATATATCTAATCTAAAAATATAAGACAATGCAAATAAACCCAAGAAATAATAAGATAGAAATAGATAGAAATGCTTCTTTATTGATCAAACCCTTAAGGTAGGGCAACACCAAAAATTCACTCCTTAAGGAAGGAGAACACTCCACAAGCCATATGCTTGTTCATACAATAATCCTTGACAATAATCCTTGACACGGAGTCTCTAGCCTCTATATAGGCCTCATACATACAATACCATGGGTCATTAGCATGGTTCCCTCGTACCATCAAACTAATACCATGGGCCCATTACATTATTACTAACTACTTATGGTCCCTTACATGATATGGGTTAACCACCTTATTTATTACTATGGCCCATCCCATTATTACATTATTACCTTGGGTACCTCCCTTGGTACCCCATATTATCCCCCCTAGGTATATAACATTCCACCCCCCTTAGCATGTTTCGTCCCTGAAACATGGGAAGAACACAAATAATAAGATCTACTCAAAAGAGTAGTCCACTGGTACCATGCACATGCATCTAGCCATCCAAGAGAGAGGTGAACTCTCAGTCTTGCTGGTTCCTCGCTCGCTTGAGATGGAAGTTGACTGTGGTAGCTCTTCTGTGTTGATGTGTAGTAGGTGGATCTTCGCTCCCTTTTACTATCTGTCCTGCGGGGGTTGTTGTCTGTGTGGCTAATTGGTTGCCATCTTGATGGTTTTCTTGCAGGGTGATGTGGGTGATGATATGTTGAAGTTTTAACCCACGATGGCTTTTTCTTTAATTCACCCCTTACGGGAGCCTGACTGTTATCTGGTGCATGTTGTGGTGCCTGCTGTGGTGTCTTATCTTTCAATATTACTTCAACCACTGAGCCCTCCTCTGATGTATCAGCACCTGTAACCTTTTCTGCTTCAACCTCTATTTGTGTTTGATTGTCTATCATCAGTGGCTCATCATCTAATATGTCAGACCTTGGAACATCTTCTGTTTCAGCCTCCTTGGACTCTACCAGTTTATTAATGGAAATATCCTGTAATGTAATTTTCTTCTTTTTATACCAGAGCTTCACGAATTTCTTCTGTATATTAATATTGATAGTACCCACTAATTCCATCCAAGGGTATCCCAAAACAACATCCATGTTATCCATATCTGAATCATAAAAATCATCATGCAACACATACTTATCCATAGAAATCTTCAAATCCTTGTACACTTGAACATCCTCATCATCCACTTGTGTGTTTTTGTTAAAATTGGCAACCAGGGAAAAACTTCATGTGGGTCATCTTATTCATGGCTAATAATATTTTTATTAGATTCCTCTCGCCGAGAGGTGTAGGATTGTGTTGAAGCCCCGAAAATCGGGTCGACAACAAGGGGGATACCCACCCGGTCCGGAACTTGGTTGGCAGCTCCTTGTCCGTTTGGTATAGCGGGTCCGACTAGGGATAATGGGACCAGTTTCCCAATCTAGGGGGTGTGTGTGTGTGTAGAGTTGGATGATGTTGATCTAGAAGTATTTTAAGCTAATTTAATTCAAACTTCTAAGCTAACTCTATGCTATTGTAATCTAATAAAAACAACACATCTAATCTACGCTAACCCGGGGTGTATTTCTTCTATTATGCGATCTAAAGAGATTTCGAACAATAACTGGTAATAAAGATCATTCAGCTATCATAAGAATAGAAATCAATTAAGATAAACCATTCTGCATAAAAAGTTAGGCAAAACAGTTGTGAACAACATATCGCATAATAAGTTATTCATATGTCAAGCACAAATAAATGACTCCACCATACAGAAGTGCCAAATGGTAACCCACACATTCATACATTAACATATAAACAACTAAAACTGCATATCACTCTAAGAATATAAGCAGAAATTGGTCAAGAGATAAAAGCACCATTTATGACTGATTTCACTCATAAACTTCAAGCAATAATGATTTATCTCTACTTGTTCTAATATCTACTAAGAGTACAGAAGTGAAACATCAGTAGCAGACATTAAATGCAAACGTTGATAAATCTTGATCCATCCATTCATCAAAAACCCCCTCCGAGGGTGCAAAAGTGCATGTTCTGAGGACAAGTTTTTTGACGGATTTCCGGACCCTTCTCCAAATGCCATGAGAAGGGTTAAATACTACTAACTAATTAATCTTAATTACACAAATTTAGGAAACGGCTTCAAATGACTGCCCTTCTACTAAAACAGATTTATTTCTAAAAATTGAATCTAATTTCTAACTGTTTTTGTATCTGCTCCTTAGTGCTGTAAGCAATGCAATGTTCGCCTGAGAAGAGTCGGCTGGTTGTCTTCTCCTTTCGTTCGAGCGATAAAAGTAGAAATAACAAGAGTTGGCACCGCTTTCTGACAAACTAGAAGATATTTTCGAAAATCTTCCTCTGGCTTGGTGTATTCGCTGTGTGTATACTTGGTATAACCCAGATTTCTTTCAAACTGATTGTGCTGTTGCTATTTCGGTCTCCGGTCGTGCGAATGACTCAATGAGTTAGGGATTTCGTTGCCTGAACAATTTTCTGTATTGTAGATTGCTTCCGCTCTTTGTTCCAGGCTTTTCTGAAGCATCTTCCTTCCTTAGCGTCTTTCTTTTTGCTTTACCCAGTCTGAGCTTCAGGATCTTTTGTGAACATGCCGCTTTTGTGCGCCTTTGACTCTGAGTCTTGGATAGTCTATTTTCATCAGTGTCTGTTGAGCGATACTCTGGAATCCACGGTCCTACTGCATGCGGCATCCATTTGCGAAGGCATCTCCTCTCTGTTCTCCGAGTATTGGCGCTTTCCCCTTTTCCTTAGATGTTTCCTGCATATTGATTTATATTAGTTGCTGCCTTACAGTTTACGCAAAGGAAAAGAGAAATGACAAAAAGATTGACATCAAAGCTTTAAGTTCTAATGAATGCATAGTCATGACACTCATAATGACTTGACTCTTCGAAAAACGCAACACAATCATTCTTGGATACTTTGGCGTACAATCATTAATTTCCCTTAAGGTGCGCGCTCAATTTTGGGTTTACAGACTATGTCGAGGAAATTTTGCGATGAGTGGTTTCTGCGATTCGCATCGCAGTATCGAGGATTTCGATGTCAAGAAGTGTCATCGCAGGAATTGATAGTCTTATTCATCGCAGATCGCAAGTCGCAGGATCGCAGATCGCAAGATCGCAGTTTATCATTCAATCACTATGTGCTGCTTATGCGTTGTTGCGATATGCGACGTCGCATATCGGCCGTCGGTGATTCCTTAAGTTTCTCATTTAAGGGCGCTTTCAATATATGCGATGCGATGAATTTCGCGTCGCTTCTTCGCAGCTTATTTACGCGCATAGGAAATGCTTCACTCTCTCTTCACGATGCGATATAGCTTTAGGGAGTAAAAATACAAAAATTTTGATAAAAATATTTTTTGGATTTTTTGTTAAGGCTCCCCCTTTGCTTGGTGTTATTGCTAATACCAAATAAAGAGGGGGGTTGTTGGTGACCACAACAATGGCGATTCACTGTGAAGAACCAGTTATCTCTGCTTTTCTATTGAATTTCCACTTCCGAAACAGAAAAATTTTCGTATGTCTAAATTTTGTTATGGACAGATAGAGTACATTACCCCTTATCCTGTCAATGATACTTTGTCTCAACCTTTTCATATTCCAATTGTTTGCTTCCTCGGGCTTAGTTCCTGTATTTGCACCAGAGATTACTTGGTATTTTAAAGATAAAATAAGGTCTTCTCTGCATACTGGCTTTTAAAATATGCTCATTTGTCGTAGGTAGAGCCTCTGCTGCCCGCAAGCGTCCATAGCCTCGACAGGGTTACCTGTTATCCAGCAATGATCCTTTATCCTGCTTGAGGTTATTTACAACATTTCAGAGAAAAACCTTTTTGACACTTTTTCCTTTTTTATTCTCTAAAGAACAATGTCTTGGTTTGGTGGCCAAATTATGACACAGTCATTCACTTGATTTACACTTTTGCTGAACAAGCTGGCTCGTGATGAGACCCCTTGTCTTTTGATTGCACTAATCTTGAGTCGTTGCCCTGTTTTGGTAGACAATATTTGGCAAAGTCAGCAAGTTATAATATCTGTGATCATGATAAGTCGGCTCGTGATGAGACCTCTTATTCTTTGAGATATAGTGTTTTCGGATTGTTCCTCTGAATGCTGCGATTTCCTTTAGCAGGGAGGAAGTCATTGTTTTTCCTTAAGAAAGCTCTGGACGACAATAATAGAGTTTGAAAATAGCAGCTTTACAGAGAATATTTATTTTATTATTGATACCTTTCATTGTGCTGATATAAAACAATTTTTACCGAAGGTTGCTTTCATCAAAGTTTTTTGAGGTTGAAACTAACATCATATTTAGGCTAAAGTTAACTCTATTTGTCAATAATAAAGATCATATTTTTCGAAAAGTTTTGCTACTTGTACAAGCGAAATCAAAATCTGATAGAGGATTGGTGTGCTCTTTCATGAATCCTTTTAGTGACCATCTACAACTGGTTTTATTTATAAGAAAGAGAAAAACAAATAAAAACTAAAACTATCTTACAAAAATAGAAGGATGATCTTCTATGGAAAATATATTTTAAGAATCTGTCCATTAACAGGCAAAGAATCTCTTCTACCTGCCAAATCCTGCAACACAAACGTCGATGGGCCTATGACTTCTACAATCTGAAAAGGACCAAGCCACAACTTCTGAAATTTCGTATGTTTGCCCTTTTCTTCATGAGCCTTATCCCATTTCAAAACTAAATCTCCCATCTGAAAGTTTTTTCTGGTCATTATGCTTGAGTCAAAAGAGGATTTTATTAGCGCCTGGTGATGAGCATGGGTTTTCTTAGCTTGTTCTCGTTGTTCTTCTAATTTGATTATTTCCATTTGTCTCAGTTGTAAGGAGGAAGTAGATACTTCATCGATGTATTGTACTAAAGACAAAGAGGGAATGACTAAGTGAGTTGGAAGAACCACTTCTTTCCCATAAACTAAATTAAAGGGAGAAGTGCCGATTGAAGATTTCTTCGTAATTCTATCTGCCCATAAAGCATTTACCAGTGCTTTGTGCCAATTCTTTTGGTTTTGGTCGACTGTTCTTTTAATAATCCTGATTAGGTTCTTGTTTGTTGATTTAGCCAATCCATTACCTTGTGGATAGTAGTTGGCAGAATATTTCAGTTTGAACCCTCTTTTAAGTGCAAACTCAGTCATTGTATTTCCAGAAAAGTATGAGGCATTATCAAACATTAAGGCCGTTGGCAATCCAAACCTAGTGATTATAAATTGATCTATGAATTCAATAATGTTTTCAGAATTAGCTGTCTTGAGAGGAACTACTTCTACCCATTTAGTAAAATAATTAGTTGCCGTGAGGATATACCTATGCTGCTTAGAAGAGTGAGGAACGATCTCACCTATTATGTCCAAGCCCCATTGACTGAATGGTTGCTCGATGTTAACCGGCTGTAGTGGCATGGACGATTTCCTTTGTTTTCCTGCAGCAGTCTGGCAGACTTGGCACTTCCTTACGTAATTGTATGAGTCTTTGAACAACGTGGGCCAATAATATCCTGCACGTAATAGTTTATGTGCAGTAGCATCTCTAGCATAGTGTCTGCCTGCTGGTCCGTCGTGGAGTTCCTGCAAAACCTTTTCGGCTTCAGTTTTCTCAAGACACCTAAGAAGCACGGAATCGTAATTCCTTTTAAACAGAACATCATTTATGAGCTGGTATTGTTTAGCTTTCAATCTCAGAGCTCTTTTCTTGGTGTGATCCAGGTGTGATGGAGCATACCCGTTCTTAAGATAATAAATGGTGTCAGCATATAATGATTCTGCATCGTTTAGGCTTACCTCATACGTATGTACCTCGTCAGATGAGTTCTCAGGAATTTGCGATGCTCCAGCTAACATCTTGCAGAAGCCTTGACCTCTTACGATGTTTGTCGGCTTGATCTCAAGATCGTATTCTTGTAAAGTGGTAATCCAATTTGCTCTCTTTTCGCCCACATCCTTCTGTATCAGAAGGTTTCTTACCGCCGGAAACGGTACTATGAATTTGGTATGGGCTTTAAGTAAGAAAGGTCTGAAATACTTGATCGCTTTGAAAACAGCATATGCCTGTTTCTCTACGTCTGAATAATTGAGTTCAGCACCTTGTAAGTTCGAGCTAAAAAATGCGATTGGAGCTTCCGCCTTCTCTTGATTTGCTTGAGTTAGAATCGCGGCATAAGATTTCTCTGAGGCAAATGTGTATAAGATAAAAGATTCTGAAAAATTTGGGGTCGCTAAAGATGGAGCGTTAATGATGGCTTGTTTGATCAAGTTGAATGCTTCATGCTCATCTTGACCCCATTTAAAATTTGAATTCTTTTTATCATATTTTGCAAAGGAGAAACAATACGTGAAAAATATGGGACAAAACTCTTTACAAAATTGATTTGACCCAGGAAAGATTGCATGGATTTTTTGTTATGAGGCATGGATATTTCGGAAATTTCTTTGATTCTGTCAGGTTCAATGTGAATACCAGATTTTGACACTATGAATCCTAGCAATTTCCCTTCACTTAATGCGAAAAACGATTTCTTTGGGTTAAGTGAAATCCCATACCTTAAACATCGTTGAAAGATTTGTTTCAAGTCTTTGAGATGGTCGCTTCGTTTCTTGGAGTACACTGTTATATCATCCAGGTAAATCACTACAGATTTATTGACTAAACCTTTAAATGCGATGTCCATGGCTCTCTGAAAGGTAGCGCCGACATTGATCAGACCAAATGGCATCTTCTGATATGCATATGTGCCCCACTTAGTTCGGAATGAGGTTTTTAACTGATCATCGGGGTGTACCAGCACTTGATTGTATCCTGAAAATCCATCTAGAAAAGACATTAATTCTGAGCCTGCTACTGCCTGTAATATTTGCTCCATAGGTGGGAGGGGAAAATTGTCTTTTTGACAGGCTTTGTTGAGATTCCGGAAATCGATACAGATTCTAATATCTCCGTTTTTCTTTCTAACGGGCACCATATTGGATACCCATTTGGAATGTCTGACAGAGAAAATTATTCTGGCTCTCAACAACTTATTTAGCTCAGTTTTTATCTGATTTTCTAAATTGGGGTGGATTTTTCTGAGTTTCTGCTGGACAGGTTTTTCGTTGTCAATCATAGGGATAGTGTGTTGAATGATAGAGGTGTCGTATGTCTTCAGCTCATCGTAATTCCAGGAAAAAACGTTTTTGTATTGTCTCAGAAGACGGATATATGCTAATTTTTCTTCAGGAGCTAGGCCGTGGCCTAGATTAACGTTTTGTGGCTTCTCATTGGTTCCTAGGTTCACTAATTCATAGTTCAGAGTTGAACTGTAAAGTTTAGAATTGGTAGACTTTTTAAACCGACTTTTCAAATCGTATAAGTCTTCTAACTTAACCACCGATTTAGGTATAGCATTATCAGTGCTATTTTGTTGTATTTGGTGATTATGATGGTCTTTATCAATTATTTGGTTTGAGTAGGATCCTTCAGAAGTGAGGAAATTTACAATGTCAAGATCGTCGTTGAATACTCTCCAGTTGGTGATGTTGTCAGGGATGGATGGTCTAAAGATTAATTCTATTGAGAATCTATCTGGACTAAAATTTTCGGAGGGAATAAGTCTAGAGGCTACGTTAGCTAACAGGTCTGCGCTTGCATTTTGGAGTCTTGGGATTGACGAAATATTGAATGCTATGAAATGTGCAGTCAGATCTTGTACTAAATATTGATAGTGCTTCAAATGACCTGATAGGTAATGTATGGTGTTACGTACCTGTTTGACGACGATCTCAGAGTCTCCAAAGACTTGAAGGTACTTAACGTTCAACCCAATTGCTTTGTATAGGCCTTGTACTAAGGCCTCGTATTCCGCTGTATTGTTTGTGCAATCGAATTCAAGTCTGCATGTAAGCATGGTCTTATTTCCGTCTGGGCTAATCAGAACGCATCCTGCCCCTGCTCCCTCGTTAGATTTGGAGCCATCAAAATATAATTTCCAAAACAAAGATGTATTTACAGGGTTATCTAAAAAATTAACACATTTTGAATTATCAGTTTGGGAAAAATTTTCAACTTGGGACAAAACTGAATTTTCTAAGTAAGGTGAAATATGAGCATTGAAATTGCCGAGGAAAGAATCTACCGAGTAATTGCCTATGATACTGCTGTTGTATGTTATTGCTTCATTTTCTCCCTCCAATTCCGTCACTATGTACTTTTGGTGTAACTCTCGTTCAACCTTTATTTGATTCGGTTTACCATTGTAGGGTAACCACATGTGCGACCAGTCGGTTGAGAAGTATCCGTGGAGTTTTTCGGACCAATCCCTACTAAGAATTAAACCATAGAATTCAGGGATATCAGCTACTAGAATGTAGATAACCTGACATACCTTCGGGTTAGACGACAATCTTATGGTCACTTGATTAAGTTCACCAATCACTTCGACTTGAGATCGATCAAGCTGAACTATGCGCACTGCGGATTTTTGTGGTTGAACATTCAATTTGGCACATATTGATCTGGGTAAAATATTCGTTGAAGCACCAGAATCAACCAAGCAATTGTGCACGTTTTTATTGAAAATTTCATAAGTGAGAAGAAAAGGGGGAGTATGAGATCTCGATCTTCCTCCAATCAAGGCGATGTCATTTGGGTCAATCTGATTGATCGTGTTGGTTGGAGGTCTTCCCATGTTGTGGGAAGCTACAACTGTAGGTAAAGATGTAGTAGGCATGGCATGTAATTCTTTCATCATTATTTTCTGTTGATGTTTCAATTTGCTCAACTCGTAAAGAGTGATATTAGCCCTAGTCTTTTTCATGTCATCGATAATGTTATACTCCATTTCATCCGACACTATCAGTGTTCTTGATGGAGGTGCTTGATTTGATTGGACTTGGCTAGATTGGGTCGCTCTAGCGGTTGTTTTCTTTGTTGCGACCTTATCTTTTGTTGCAAGGCTTGCGCCCTTCTGTTTAGGGGTAGTTTGGGGAGGATCAAGTTGATTTTTGCTTCGTGTGCTAACCGGAAATGCTTCTTGATCTTCTTCTTGTGGGAGGATGAAATCCCACATTCCTTGTAGTTCCACAACTTCTTCATCATCGGTCTACCCTTCAGTGATGTTCTCTTCATCTTCTTGTTCTTCGGATTCAACGTTTGAGACAGCATTGGGTGGTTTCACATCCATGGGAGGATTTCTTTTAAAAGCTCTGTAGGGCTTCTTTGAAGAAGTTTCTGCTACTTGTTTTTTTATGTCAATCATCTCATTGGACATGGCCTTTAATACTTTTTGTAATCCTTCCAAATCGAAAGGATCTTTCGTTTGTTTCTTCTTGGTGTCTTCTTTGAAAGAGATTTTCTTAGATTTGCGTTCTTCTATCACAGATTTCTTTTCTAGGGCTACTACGAGTTTTTCTACTGCTATCGCCTCTGTCAAGTTTTCAACTAAGGTCGTCTTGTTTGCCCTATCTACGAAGATAGCCAAGTTTGATGGTAAGGCCGTGATATACCATTCACATCGTACTTCCTCGCTGGGTTGGGAAGCAACAGGAATTTTGTTGAGGATCTTATTGAACCGTAAATTGAAATCTTTAATGGGTTCTCTGGCCTCAGCTTTGAGATTGGATAGGTCATTGATCAACGTCGCCGTTGATCTGTCATCACCGAACTTGGTAAGGAATTGACTTTGAAAAATGTCCCAACTTGTGATAGACCCAGAAGGTAACGAAAAGTACCATGAACCAGCTGTTCCTTGCATTGTATAGGGAAAAAGTCGGACGACAGCATCCTCGTTGGTAACTCCGTTGAGATTAACAAAAAGCATGAAATTATTAATATGCTCTTCAGCTAGCATGCCTATTTCTGGATTGAATTTGGGTAGCCATTTCTCAGGATGGGCTGGTATTGGACTCAGGGGTGGAGGCATTAAAACCGCCCCAGGATTGTTCCATGGAGACTAGGCCATCGTTGAGTTGCTAGTGAATGAAAGTGCAGAGGATGATCCCTGATGCTGAGAAGATGAAGATATTATGATCTTTGATGATTGAAGAGGAGGGACTGTGGAAGATGGATGAGTGATTTGGAATGAAGATGTGGCTGGCTGACTTCACGGTGAGGGAGTTGAAATGGACGAAGTAGATGAAAGAGTCTCACTGTCAGACTCTGGTGGTGTTTTCCTTGCTCTTTTCCTGGTGGGGAGAGGAAGTTCAGTTGGCTGGATGCCAAACTTTTCACTTTTCAATCTGGTCAGGGGATGAGTAGGATTGTACTACGAAGTCACGCTGCTTTGAGATTTATCAGACCTCTGATTAAAAATAGAGAATCCCTGGAGTTTACGAATCAGAGTTTTAATTTCAGGGGGTTCAATGATAAGTTGGTCTGAAATATTAGGGTATGTAGCAGCGGTGGATACTCGAGCGACTTCAAACTCCGAGTTTAATCGTACTGGAGAAGTCAGGGGAGTTGATGAGGGTGATTTACTCTCAGAATGGTATTTAGATTTTGATTTAGGTGCCATTCATAGTTCGTGCCCTCCTTCTAGCGCCAAATATGTTGAAGCCCCGAAAATCGGGTCGACAACAAGGGGGATACCCACCCGGTCCGGAACTTGGTTGGCAGCTCCTTGTCTGTTTGGTATAGCGGGTCTGACTGGGGATAATGGGACCAGTTTCCCAATCTAGGGGGTGTGTGTGTGTAGAGTTGGATGATGCTGATCTAGAAGTATTTTAAGCTAATTTAATTCAAACTTCTAAGTTAACTCTATGCTATTGTAATCTAATAAAAACAACACATCTAATCTACGCTAACCCGGGGTGTATTTCTTCTATTATGCGATCTAAAGAGATTTCGAACAATAACTGGTAATAAAGATCATTCAGCTATCATAAGAATAGAAATCAATTAAGATAAACCATTCTGCATAAAAAGTTAGGCAAAACAGTTGTGAACAACATATCGCATAATAAGTTATTCATATGTCAAGCACAAATAAATGACTCCACTGTACAGAAGTGCCAAATGGTAACCCACACATTCATACATTAACATATAAACAACTAAAACTGCATATCACTCTAAGAATATAAGCAGAAATTGGTCAAGAGATAAAAGTACCATTTATGACTGATTTCACTCATAAACTTCAAGCAATAATGATTTATCTCTACTTGTTCTAATATCTACTAAGAGTACAAAAGTGCAACATCAGTAGCAGACATTAAATGCAAACATTGATAAATCTTGATCCATCCATTCATCAAAAACCCCCTCCGAGGGTGCAAAAGTGCATGTTCTGAGGACAAGTTTTTTGACGGATTTCCGGACCCTTCTCCAAATGCCATGAGAAGGGTTAAATACTACTAACTAATTAGTATTAATTACACAAATTTAGGAAACGGCTTCAAATGACCGCCCTTCTACTAAAACAGATTTATTTCTAAAAATTGAATCTAATTTCTAACCGTTTCTGTATCTGCTCCTTATTGCTGTAAGAAATGCAATGTTCGCCTGAGAAGAGTCGGCTGGTTGTCTTCTCCTTTCGTTCAAGCGATAAAAGTAGAAATAACAAGAGCTAGCACCGCTTTCTGACAAACTAGAAGATATTTTCGAAAATCTTCCTCTGGGTTGGTGTATTCGCTGTGTGTATACTTGGTATAACCCAGATTTCTTTCAAACTGATTGTGTTGTTGCTATTTCGGTCTCCGGTCGTGCGAATGACTCAATGAGTCAGGGATTTCGTTGCCTGAACAATTTTCTGTATTGCAGATTGCTTCCGTTCTTTGTTCCAGGCTTTTCTGAAGCGTCTTCCTTCCTTAGTGTCTTTCTTTTTGCTTTACCCAGTCTGAGCTTCAGGATCTTTTGTGAACATGCCGCTTTTGTGCGCCTTTGACTTTGAGTCTTGGATAGTCTCTTTTCATCAGTGTCTGTTGAGTGATACTCTGGAATCCGCGGTCCTGCTGCATGCGGCATCCATTTGCGAAGGCATCTCCTCTCTGTTCTCCGAGTATTGGCGCTTTCCCCTTTTCCTTAGATGTTTCCTGCATATTGATTTATATTAGTTGCTGCCTTACAGTTTACACAAAGGAAAAGAGAAACGACGAAAAGATTGACATGAAAGCTTTAAGTTCTAATGAATGCACAGTCATGACACTCATAATGACTTGACTCTTCGAAAAACGCAACACATTCATTCTTGGATACTTTGGTGTACAATCATTAATTTCCCTTAAGGTGCGCGCTCAATTTTGGGTTTACAAACTATGTCGAGGAAATTTTGCGATGAGTGGTTTCTGCGATTCGCATCGCAGTATCGAGGATTGCGATGTCAAGAAGTGTCATCGCAGGAATTGATAGTCTTATTCATCGTAGATCGCAAGTCGCAGGATCACAGATCGCAAGATCGCAGATTGCAAGATCGCAGTTTATCATTCAATCACTGTGTGCTGCTTATGCGATGTTGCGATATGCGACGTCGCATATCGGCCGTCAGCGATTCCTTAAGTTTCTCACTTAAGGGCGCTTTCAATATATGCGATGCGATGAATTTCGCGTCGCTTCTTCGAAGCTTATTTACGCTCATAGGAAATGCTTCACTCTCTCTTCACGATGCGATATAGCTTTAGGGAGTAAAAATACAAAAATTTTGATAAAAATATTTTTTGGATTTTTTGTTAAGGGTCCCCCTTTGCTTGGTGTTATTGCTAATACCAAATAAAGAGGGGGGTTTTTGGTGACCACAATAGATTGATATAAAGATCATCCAATTCCGATAAGTATTCATGGAGATATGAATTTATTTTGATTATGGAATTATTATCAAGCCGACCTACAACTCATGTAGGCTCAGAAGCCCAACAGTTGCATCTATTCACCCACCAATGTTGTGTATAAATATAAGAGGACTTTTCCTCATTTGGACTCACTCATCTCATCACATCTCTCTCTCTCTATTGCGCAGATATGAGTCTCTTCTCTACTGCGCTGAAATGGGTCTCTCTCTCTCACACATGTGAAGCCGGAAGCTGTTGAATTTGAAGCTGCAACTGCAGAAGTAAAGATTGACTTGCGTGGCCTAGAAGATCTCCTCTTTGGAACTGTGTTGTAGGTTCATCTGAACCTCCTTTGAAAGCCGCAACTTTTGGTGGTGGAATGAAGTCAATCCGACGAACGGTTTGCAAGATATCGACTGCCCTAGTTTGAAGCCAGAAACTGCTGAAACTGAAGCTGCAACTGCAGAAGTAAAGATTGACTTGCGTGGCCTAGAAGATCTCCTCTTTGGAACTGCGTTGTAGGTTCATCTGAACCTCCTTTGAAAGCCGTAACTTTTGGTGGTGGAATGAAGTCAATCCGACAAGCGGTTTGCAAGATATCGACTGCCCTAGTTTGAAGCCGGAAACTGCTGAAACTGAAGCTGCAACTGCAGACGTAAAGATTGACTTGTATGACCTAGAATATCTCCTCATCTGAACTGCGTTGTAGGTTCATCTAAACCTCCTCTAGAAGCTAAAACTTTTGGTGGTGGAATGAAGTCAATCCGACGGTCGGTTTGTGAGATACAGTCTGCCCTAGTTTGATAATGAAGCCGCTAATGCTGATGCTATTGATCTAGGGTTTGCTACTGCTGATATGAATCAGATTTATTGTACTATTTATCTTTGCTAAATTATTGAAGATAAAAGAAGATTTGATTAAAGGGTTTCCCCACTCATTGTGGGGTTTGTCCCTGGCTAGCCGCCACATCTTGTGTCTCTTGTCTTGGCTTGTTTTCTGTCGATCGTTTAATGTTCTATCCGCACTTTACTTTATGTACATGTGATTGCTAATCGGTGGAATATAATAAGAAAAAGAAATAAACTGTTATAAGCATAGAACATACCATAACTTAACAGTTTTCAATGTGTTTTGCTGGAATTTGCAACTTTTTTTCCAAGTTGACATTTATGAGATTTTTCTTGCAACTCATATTTATAGACACAGTGACTTTCTCCTTCTGAATCAATCCATGAATCTACAATAAGGAGATACCAGTAGAAAATAGTCCCACATGTTTCTCCTTATCTTGTTTTCTGGCATGAGACCATCTGTCTATAAGTAATTTTTCAAATTCTTCATCGGGCAGGTTGGAACACTTCTTTTGGTTAAGTAATCGCCACCATGTGGCTGCCTCATCTCTAAATTGCTCCACTACCCACCATTTCCAACGGTTATTCCATAACCACTTCTATTTTTTTATGTATTCTTCAATAGTAGGACCATTATCTTTTGCTGTAAAATATAGAACCTTGCTAGAACCCATGAAGAGTGTTTTGAAAAAAATCACTTACTTGGTGAAAATGTGAATTTGTCACAATTCCGTCAATATTGCCCAGAATCCCTATTATGACATGTTTTAAGAAATGGAAAAATAATTCTGCATTTGCCCATGTGATAGAAATCTTGATCCAGGCACTAGAATTTTAGATCTGCGCTGCAACTCTTCTGTCGTCACCAAAATTTCTGCAAAAAGAGCTGATTTTAAATCAGCGATATCTCCCTCATCCGGACTCCGGTTCGACCGTTTTTTTTTTGAAATCGGGTATTTTTTTACATAGAATCCAGAACTAAAAATAGATTTTGCAGATATTGCACCAGGATGTCCAAATCTGTGCCGCAAACTCGCTGCCCTGAAAAATTGTCTCCAACCCCACTGATTTTTAGATCAATGATATCTCCTTCATCCGGACTCCGATTCAACCGATTTTTTTTTGAAATCGGTTATTTTTTCACAAGGAATATATATATGCAATTATATTTTGTAGATCTTGCACCAAAATGTACATATCTGATCTACAACTCGCCGCCCCAGAAATTCTACAAAAAATAAAAATAAAAAATCTCCAGTTTTGCCCAAGAAAGTGCTCTGATACCACTTGTTATAGCTCTGATACCACTTGTTATAGATATGAACTAGCTCTGATACCACTTGTTATAGATCTGATATAAAAATATAAGAAAATGCAAATAAACCCAAGAAATAATAAGATAGAAATAGATAGAAATGCTTGTTTATTGATCAAACCCTTAAGTTAGGGCAACACCATACATTCACTCCTTAAGGAAGGAGAACACTCCACAAGCCATATGCTTTTTCATACAATAATCCTTGACAATATTCCTTGACACAGAGTCTCTAGCCTCTATATAGGCCTCATACATACAATACCATGGGTCATTACCATGGTTCCCTCATACCATCAAACTAATACCATGGGCCCATTACATTATTACTAACTACTTGTGGTCCCTTACATGATATGGGTTAACCACCTTATTTATTACTATGGGCCATCCCATTATTACATTATTATCTTGTGTACCTCCCTTGGTACCCCATATTATCCCCCCTAGGTATATAACAACTTAGAACCAATGCTTGGGGTGCAATACCTAGGTTTAAGACTTTGGACGAGATATCATGGTCCAAAACCATAGGTCCAAATACCAAGGACCAAATACTATGGACTAAAATAAGTTTTCCCACATGTACGCGTTTTTCTGTGCATGAAAGTACGTGCATACACATACGCGAATTTTAATCAGCAATCCTGTGCGTATACGCGACTTCGTCAAAGGGAACCTGCGTATACGTATTTTTCCTTCATTCTGAGAAATGAATAGTGATCTACCATCTGAGTGAGTTGCCATCATGGACAACACCTGTGTCATAGTGTCAAACCAGTGTCATAATGCCAACAATCTTCCCCTTTGGATTTGATGGCAACCCCAAGTCACTCAAGATCATTCTCCCCCTTTGAAATCAAGGGCAAAGGGTTATGCTCCCCCTGAGTACATTTTGGAATCTCTATTCTGCTGTACTATCCATGCTCCCCCTAACTGTAGGCAAGGTCTGCAAGAAGATGTTATACAAGAAGATACATAACCATATACATCATAAATGACCTTCCTACCACCACAGACTCATATATGCATCCATCTCCCAACCAAGTGGGGATACACCAAAAGTTTACACAAGATAAAACAAGAACGTTACATTATCCATCCCAGGCATAGTGGGGAAATGATAAGAAAAGAAACTCATGACATAGAGACGAAATATCTACAACCAGATAGTTATCAACAAATATCATCAGCAATATCTATAAATCATCATTGAGATCAGTAACCATGTTCTCCTTCTGCACCTATTCCCCCTGAAACCAAAATATTGTGAACTTGAACCAAGATCTTCTAGGATAATGCCAACAATGTATTATTAGAAGAATATGTATGCTCCCCCTGAACCTGTGCCAGATGGTCTCTGTCAGACCCATATCAGACTCCTTTCATCCTGAGCCTGGCCCACTGTTTGTCTTCAAACCAACATGTACGCGACTATATCCACATAAACCGGCATATGTACGTGGATTCTCCTCATTAAAATCGTGTACAACCACTTTTCTCTGAAACAGACAAGTTTCAACAGCAAGATGATGCATCAACTACTCCCAGATTCTGTCTAAGGTATTCAAATATCTCCCTGGGCAGTGGTTTGGTGAGTATATCAGCAACTTGTTCCTTAGAGGGAACATACTCCAATTTGACCTTTTATTCAAGCACTTGTTCCTGGAGAAAATGATACTTGATAGATATGTGCTTAGACTTTGAATGAATGACATGATTCTTTGAAATACTAATTTCACTTGTATTATCACAGAAAATGGAGATAGGTGGAGTACAAGTGATTTGAAGGTCTTGCAATATTTGCATCATCCAAAGGAGTTGTGTGCAACAAGATGCAGTAGGAACATATTTTGCTTCAGCTGTAGATAATGCAATTGAACTTTGTTTCTTGCTGAACCAAGATACTAAACTAAAACCCATGAAGAATGCACCAACACTAGTGATTTTTCTGTCATCCATGCTTCCTGCCCAATCTGCATCAGTATATGCATGAAGTGTGAGATTTGTATCTCTAGGATACCATAAGCCATAGTTTTGAGTTCCTTGAAGATACTTGAAAATTCTCTTAACTGCCTGAAGATGAGTCTCCCTTGGATTTTCCTGAAACCTTCCAACTATTCCCACTGCATGCATAATGTCTAGTCGGGTACCTGTTAGATAGAGCAGATTACCAATCATGGATCTATAGGTTGGTTGATGTACTTCTGCTGATTCATCATTTGCACTGAGGCTGCATCCTGTTACCATAGGGGTAGATACTGGTTTCGAATCCTCCATCCCATATTTCTTCAAGATATGCTTGAGATACTTGGTTTGTGATAGAAAAATACCGTCTTTGTTTTGTTGGACTTGTAAACCAAGAAAATATGTGAGCTCACCAAGCAGGGACATTTCAAATTCTTTTTGCATCACCAAGGCAAAGTTTTGACTCATGTCTTCTTCATTGCTACCAAAGATGATATCATCAACATAAACAACAAGTATTAGAAACTTATCATTGTCAATTTTTATATATAGATTTCTATTTGTCGATCCTTTTGTAAACCCTTGTTGATGGAGATACTTATCCAAATGATAATACCAAGCCCTTGGAGCCTGTTTAAGGCCATAGAGAGCCTTTTTGAGTTTGCATACAAGTTTTGGATCATTTCCAAGGATAAAGCCATCTGGTTTCTCAATATATACTTCTTCATCCAAGTCTCCATTCAGAAAGGTAGATTTCACGTCCATTTGAAATACTTTTAACTTATGAAAGCTAGAAAGAGCAAGGAACATTCTTATAGCCTCAAGTCTAGCAACTGGTGTAAAAGTTTCTTCAAAGTCTATACCTTCTTGTTGTGCATACCCTTTACAAGCAAGTCTGGCCTTGTTTCTAATAACATCTCCATTTTCATTCAGCTTGTTTTTGAATATCCATTTTGTCCCTATGACATTCTTATGTTTTTGTCTAGGGACCAACTCCCAAGTTTTATTCTTTTCAATCTGCTCCAGTTCTTCATTCATGGCCTTGACCCAGCATTCATATTTGCATGCCTCACTTACATTTTGTGGTTTAGTGGAGGAGAGCAATGCTAGATGGCTTGAAGCTTCTGAAATGGTTCTTCTTGTTTGTACACCTGCCTCTTTCTGCCCCAAAATTTGAGTTTCTGGATGGTTCTTCTGAACGTACCTGGATGGGGTCTTTTCTTCTATCCTTATCTGTTCTTCTGGTGCCTCATGGGTTTCTTCTTCATCATGAGTCTGATTTGTTGTTGAAGGGTAGTCCTCATCATCTTCGAAATCTTCAAATTTTACTTGCCTAGGAATGTTTCCTTCTTCATCAACCACTACATAAATACTTTCAACAATTTTTCCCAATCTTTTATTGTAACACTTATATGCTTTTTTGTGGGGAGATTAACCAAGAAGAATGCCTTCATCTGCTCTAGGTTCAAACTTACCAAGGTTTTCATCAGTCTTTTTGATGTAACATTTGCTTCCAAAAATTTTGAAGTATTTTACTGTGGGAGTCTTACCATACCAAAGTTCATGAGGAGTTTGAGTGTTGTTTACCCAGATGTTTGTCTTGTTGAGAATAGTAACTGCAGAAAACGCGGCTTCACCCCAGAAGGCTGCGGGAGTTCCAGACTCATCAAGCATAGCACGAGCCATTTATTGAACCGTTCTGTTCATCCTTTCCACTCCTCCATTTTGCTGAGGAGTCCTTGCAGTAGAGAATTCCCTTCTTATTCCATGTTCTTCACAAAAATTGAAAAATTCATTCGAGGTAAATTCCCCACCTCTATCAGACCTGGGGCATTTGATTCTGCGATCTGATTCGTTTTCAACCAAGGCTTTGAATGCTTTGAACTTTTCGAAAGCTTTGTCTTTATGCTTCATAAGTCCTATCCAACACATCTTGGAAAAGTCATCAATGAACAATATAAAGTATTCTTCTCCTCGAGGTGACCTTTTCTTAGATGGACCACATGCATCAGTATGGACAAGTTCAAGTGGCCTACTAGTTGATCCTTCCTTCTCAGGGAAGTTAGTTCTAGTTTGCTTCCCAAACTGACATGATTTGCATATTGTATTGTCTGGAATTTTGATGTCAGGGAGATCACGAACCACCTGATATTTGTATGCTTTCCTTATATGAGAGAAGCTTAGATTCCCCAATCTTCTATGCCATAGCCAGTGTTCATCAGTCTTGCTTAGATAGCAATGTTGTTGTCCTCCCTTGAGTGTGTATAAATTATTTGGCGTTCTTATGCCTTTGATCACTGTTTCTCCTGTATCAAGCTCACGAACAATACATCCATTTGATCAAAAGATTACCTCATTTCCTTGATCACACATTTGACTGACACTCAATAGATTATGCTTTAAGCCATCAACATACATAACATTTCTAGCTTTGACCTTTTCTTTCAAAATAACAGAACCTTTACCTTTTATGAATGCAGGGGTGTCATTTCCAAATGAGACCTTCTTTTCTTTTTCTAAGGCACTATATGACTAAATTTTTTCTTTATCACCTGTCATATGTTTCGAGCATCCATTGTCAATGTACCACTGATTTTCCTGCCCTTTCGCATATAAGGCTATACCACATCTTTCTGGTCGCAGTTCTTTCTTTCTCCATGTTTTGGGACTTAATGAAGATTACTCCTTCTAATTTGTTTGCCAAAACCTACTCCTGCATTCAGAATCTTCATGATCGAAGTTGTTACAAATAGAACATTCTATTTCATTTTCAAGAGCAGAAAAGTTATTGTAGGTCCTTTTCATGATCCCAGTCATACTCCTTTGTTTTTGAGCTTCTCTAGTCATGATGGTCTTGTAGGCAACACATTGAGCAGCTTTATGTCCAAATTTATGACAAGAGAAACATTGGCCATTGAAGAAATTCCTGCGATTATCAAACCTACTGACCAAGTGATTGTAGTTTCCATTGACATCCATTCTTGAGGCAAATTGAGAATGATTTACCTGCGGTTGGTTGTAGCTTCTGTTCATCCTTGAAGTAGATTGCCCTCGAGTAAATTGTCCTTGATTTACCTGGTGATCTGTATTGTGCCTTTGCTGTCGATTGTCAACTTGTTCACTTCTCCTTGCTGCTTCAAGATAACTTTTGAAGGTAGATGGCTTCTATGCTTGAGATGCTTCTTCAGTATACCCAAGGCCTGTCTTGATTAGAGGAGAATGCTGCACTTTGATAATCTCATATAAAGTTTCAGATCCTTTAGAAAATCTAAGATTAAGAGCTTTTGTTTTCTCAATATCTTTTCTAAGTCCCACAATTTCACATTCTAACTTTTCATTGTGTTTTTCCCTTTCAGCAAGTTGGAATGTCATAGTATCTATAATCATATTCTTTTCTTCTAAACAAATTTTAAATTTAGAAATTTCTTCATAAAGACCTTCTTCATCTATAGCATCAAAGAGATCATCATCTTCAAAAGCCATCAAAAGTCTATAATCATTACCTTGTTCATCTTCATCACTATTTGAAAATCCATCACTGTCTTCATGTGTATAATAGCTCTTCTTACTTACATTCTGTTTTCGGTTCCATCTACCTGGTTCCTTACCTTTGTCAAGCTTATCTTTATAAGGACACTTGGTTGCATAGTGACCATCTCTTCCACAAGTAAAGAATTTAAAAGGTAGCTTACCTCTGAATCTTCCAAAACCCCGTTGAAGGTTCTTGACAAAGTTTGATTCTTCTTCTCCTTTTGACATATGTCCTGACTCATTGTATTCTCCTTTTCCTGAGGCTTTGAATGCAAATTCTTTCATGTCTGATGGTCCCCCTTTTCTCATTTCGAAAGTAGTTAGGATTCCATGTAGCTATGACATGGTAATGATTTGAATATTCTGCTTTTCTTCTATGGCCGAAAGTTTTGATTCAAACTTAGAAGACAAAGATCTTAGAACCTTTTCAACCAAAGTAGCTTCTTTTATTTCTTCACCCAAGTTTTTTATACAATTAACAATCTCATCTATACGTAAGAAATAATTAGCCACACTTTCATCATTGTGCATTCTGAGATTTCATATTGAATTCTGAGAGTTTGTAGTTTTGCACGTTTTACCTGATCATCTCCTTCATAGCTCAGAACGATCTTGTCCCATATTTCTTTCGCAGTTTTGAGCTACATAATCTTAACGAATTCTGATTGAGATAAACTCCCTAATAGAGTATTGACAACCTTTGCATTTGTTTCATACTGCTTCTTACCAGCCGTATCTGTAAGAGTTGCTGATGGAAATGTGTATCTTGTTTCCATGATATCCCAAACTTCTGTACCAAGAGATTGAAGATAGGCTGTGATTCTTACCTTCCAATAGACGAAGCTGCTCCCATCAAAAATTGGTGGCCTGATAGATGCCTCTTTTTCGTAGTTGCTCATGATGATAGATCTTCCTTCAAGCGATCAAGCTTCTTCTGAAGGACCTACTCTGATTCCAATTGTTGGAAATAATACTGAGGGGGGGGGGTTGAATCAATATTATCAGGTCAATTGTTTTTCATTCCACAATCAGATTTGTATACGCTATTTCAGTTAGTGAAAACCGCGTATGTACGCAACTAAAGTTAAGGAAACCAGTGTATAACCAACAGACTTGTAACTTAAATTATTCTTCAGATGTTGATCATTAATCTATGCATCAAATGATATAAACAGTAAACAGAATAGGCAGTCACACATAAGAACACAAGATATAAGGTGGAAACCCAATGTAGGTGAAAACCACCTGCTGCAATTTGTCTTTATCTTCTATTAATTAGAAACTTATTTTTACAATGTTTCTGTACTGGTGCAGTCTTATACCAGTACGCAGGTTGCTACCTACAGAAGGCTACTACCTTCTCTCGTTCTCCAGCTTCTCCTGGAAAGGAGCTACAACCCCCTTAGCTCTTGTACTAGCTGAGGTACTAGTACGTAGGCATTGACCTACAGAAGGTTACAACCTTCTCTTTTTATTCCAGGGACCACGTTTCATAAATTTTCAGACTGGATCCATGAATAATATCAATCAAACATCAAGTATATCTGCATCAACCAATCTCCTTTGCACCAAAAAAAACTGAATCAAATAGTCACCTCTTTGAATGTTGTACCCAGAAAATAGTAACAATAACCAGACACCAATTCTGAACCCAGAACACTGCAGCAATAAACAAAAGTAGCTAAAACATATTTCAAGAGACATACGCTACTTCAATGTGTACCACCTGCATGCATACGCTTATGAAATAAGGCCAACCTACGTATGCGCTATTTTGAATTACCGAACTAGCGTGTGTACGGGCCTTTGCTTCGCTGAACCTGCGTACAGATCTATAAAAGATAATTTATCCTTTTCACTTATTCAGACATCAGTTATACCCAGATTATCAGATTTATAGATCAAGTCATGCACCAAATATAACATATCAAAATCATACAAAGATACTATTATTCAAGCCTTAGGATCTTGACCCATCAATAGAACTTATCCTTTTCCTTGCGCTTAGGTTCCTCCTTGATTCAGATCCAACTATGCACCATAACCCAATGGCCAGTGTTCTAGATCTTGCCTTTCATAAGATATTCAATACTTCAGTGAATGCCTTTGCCCAATGATCTCCTTCCCCTTTTATAGTCTTAGGCCTTACTCAATACCATGGTCCAAAACTACTTAGAACCAATACTTGGGGTGCAATACCTAGGTTTAATACTTTGGAAGAGATACCATGGTCCAAAACCATAGGTCCAAATAACAAGGACCAAATATTATGGACTAAAATAAGTTTTCCCACATGTACGCACTTTTCCGTGCATGAAAGTGTGTGCATACGCATACGCGACTTTTGATCGGCAATCCTGCGCGTATACACAACTTCATCAAAGGGAACCTGTGTATACCTCTTTTTCCTTCATTCTGAGAACTGAACAATGATCTGCCATCAAGGACAACACCTATGTCATAGTGCCAAACCAGTGTCATAATGGCAACAACTAAGTGGTTTTTTCCCGCATAGTTCTGTGCAGGCCGTGATTTTTTGTGTGGAAAACTTTATCGGCCTGTGTGGGCCCAAATGAAAAAACCCATGTAGGACCAAGGGCATTTTTAAACAAAGTTTATCTCTAAAAAATAAAATGAAATTCTAAATGGATAAAAAGCTAAGTTAAGGAGAGATATTCTACCTGTAAGAAACGGTGTGTGATTTCGTCCATTGGTTGGCCCGAAATTAGTCCTGGAAGTCTGGGGGTAAAAACTCCTCTCTCTGCTCTCAAATGGTAAAAATGAAAATGGTGAAAATAATTTACTTTTTCCCACTTTTATAAGTTTTTTGGAGCTAAAAAATATTATTTTTTATGTTTAAAACCTTTTTGGAGGGAAAATAACATTTTTGAGCGGTTATGACAAGTTATTGAGTTTAAATGTGCAGGATCAGTTAGGAAGTGAAAATGAATCATTTTAACATTTTAGCATACTTTTATCACTTTTCATGCTCTTAAAAAATTACGAAAAGCGAAAATCATGGAGTCTTCTTTTAAGCCCTTTTCAAACTCTTTCAAAACAAAAAGATTGCCAAGTACTTGCTTGTTCGAACTCATAAAAGTAAATGAACAACCGTCCACTCAGTCTAAGTTTACCCCTTTTATGGACTGAGCTAGGACTCTTTACGAAAAAGGTATACGTTGACTGAACATGGTCAATATAGTTCTCTCTTGTATTATTTTATCCTTTCTCGGACCTAAGAGACTAAACTAATGAAAAAGAACATGATGGAGTTTACTTATGTTTTTCCTCTGACTCTCTAAAAATTAAAAACACCGAGCTTTACTTTCTTCGGGCTCATTAAAAATTTTACGGTAAAAGAACTGAATGAGTTTCCTTTTTGTGTCTTTTTCAAACTCTTAAAATAAAAAGACATCGAGTTACTCCTTTACTGGACTTGTAAAAATTAAACAATATAGGACTCGTTAAACATGACAAGACCGAACCATTCCTTCTTAGGGTTCATTAAAAATACTTTGATGGACTCATCTGAAGGATGAGCTTACATTCCAAGCATATGTTATCTTCCTCAAGCTTGTAAAAAATAAAGAGGTACTTGCCAGTAATGGTGGGGGGAAACTGGGAAAATATGTCCATTTTACATTATCATTTTTAAAAGGTAGCATGTCGTTCTTGAACATGGCACTCCGTCACACTCATATCTGGGTTGGGAAATCCATTTTTCTTATAGTTAATTGAACCTAATTGAAAGTCTTCATGGTTTTGGGTACTATTGTTAAGTCAAATGACACCAAGTAGTTTTCGTGTCGTTATGTGTCCAGGAGAATTTCAACCTTAGTTCAAAACCCCTTTGCAAATTCTATGCCTTTAATCGCGTCGGCCATCATTGAGTTAGTCCTTTCTAACTATTTTCAAAACTTGACACTATGTTTTGTGTCATAGGATTTCCTATGACGGATTGCTTCCTATCGACTTTAGCTCATTATATAGGAATTGATTTAGAAACCTTCAATATCTTGAAGCCTGCATGCCTTAATGGCAGGTTTCTCGCTTTCGACAACATGTTCTCATAATTAGGCTTCGATCGAATGATTCTATGAGTGTTTGACTTAAGATCACTTATTCACACTTCAAATATTGTATTAGAAGTACCTTGAGAACCATTATCATTATTGCTGGTTTCTCTCACGCTTGTTAACGGTTCACATTATTTACCGGTAATCAAGTGGTCTCTACCATGTTCAACTTCGAGACATTCACTCGCAAGGTTAGATTCGTACTATGGATCGAGAGATGGAGA
This sequence comes from Pinus tabuliformis, assembly GCA_031772625.1. Classification (NCBI taxonomy): domain Eukaryota; kingdom Viridiplantae; phylum Streptophyta; class Pinopsida; order Pinales; family Pinaceae; genus Pinus; species Pinus tabuliformis. The sequence goes on from CM062819.1 coordinate 44,479,932, forward strand.
TCAAGACCATGGATCTAGTTTCATCAATCCAGGCTGCGAGGAAATTTTTTATTCATGATTACATAGATAGATTGTTGCATCCATGCTGTGTCTACCATCTATATAACTTTATTTTTTCCATGTTTGTTCATTGAGTTCACTTTACTCTGAGTATGGGACTTCCTACCTCAAAGATGATTTTTGATATATATTTTCATTGTGTTCCTTGAATGTTCCCTGTAGGTTCTAACCATTGCCTCTGATTCGATCCTTGGATTGATATAGCGCTTCAATCTTTTAAACTTTTTTTTACATAATTCGCACTTTAGGGGGCAATCTATTACATGTCAATATGTTTCCATGACACTTGATCAATTTATAGGTCTTTTTACCGTCCGTGAACATGTTTGAATCAACTCCCTCAAAAGTCAAACAACTGAAAATATTTTGAAGTAGATGAGAAATTTGAGAAAAATAGTTGTCACACCTTGCTAAGTTCCACCTGTGTCATTTTCTCTAGATTTTCCTAGATATACACTGAAATTGACTCTGAGAACAATGCAAAGATGTTCTTTGTCTACCACTATAAACTCGTGCAGGTGAATTCTAGAAAGTAAAAATAAAAATTACACTCTAGAAACATAGTTGGTCAAATACTTCCCAACTGAAAGCTTCCAGGTGATGAATATTCGAACTATAACCCTCAAATGATGCATCTCCATCCCTTTTCTCATGGTAACCTAATACCTCAATGAAGGAATCTCATCCTCCTTTTTTTATCTAAAACTTCCTCCTCTTGGCCTATAAAATGACTAGGGGGTAGAGGGATTAAGGAGGTCAGAACTAAAACAAGAAAATCTTATGTTGTTTGTTTGGGATTGGAAATCTTGTCATCTAAGGAGGAGATTAAAGGAATTTGGGAGGGACATCATGGCATCAAGGCGAAGGTTGTAAGGCTCCTCTTAATATTTGATTAATACAAATGAACACTTTCTCCCATTGATTTGTCTTATTGGAATGATGAATGGTTTCCAATTGTTTATAATGTTTATTTAGGCAAATTCAATTCCTAATTTCCTTGATCATTAGGTTAAGTCATTTGGATTATGATATCGCATGTGATTTTGATCCTTTTTTGGTCGATGTTTGAAGGTCTTATCAAGCATTGAAGAGCTGCATCGAATCACAACAAGGGATCTTCATCAAGCATTTCGAGAAACATATAAGAGGCTCATCCATTAGCTTTAATTCTTATAATTCAAACAAGTTTGACTTAGGGAAAGAGTGAGTTCAATTGTCTTGCTTGTTTCTTGTTTCCATTGTAGAATTTTCTCTACAAATCAGCTAGCTCACTGATATCATGTAGAAATTTCACCTGCAGATCAAACTGATATATGCAATGTACTAAAGCATAATATTAGATCTACATCTACCATAAACTTTGTGGAAGCTTAATTGAACATGAGCAACATCAAGCATGAACACATATAATTGATAAGAAGGAATCAATCACACATAACACATAATATATCACGGGGGAAAGCACCAGCATAAAACCCCAACACTGTATTATCAATCAAGTGGAAATCCTCAAAAACATACAAAAAGAATCAGCTCAAAAGCTATCCTGCTCTCTCTGTACTCTGATGATGTAGCTAATGGACTATCTAGGCCTGAATATATAAGCTCCAAAAGTCCTCCAAGCCCCTATTTCCTTGCGGGGTTTTGATTGGGGTTCAATTACATAACATGTGTGAATTGGCCCAAATCATACTTGCTGTCACCTCAGGTCCAACTACGCAGTACCAGAAGGAATAATATTCCTTCCTCATGCAAGGAATATTCACTAGGAATATCCTAGCAACTGATAGTACATTGTCCCTCATCTAATCTCAACTGGGTCTCTATCTGAATTGACATGCATAAGTTATCCATGAGTGAATACTCAGTTATCTGAAAATACCAGTTGTCACATGCATGCAAGCATCAACAAACTGAATCTCATTAATTTAACAACTTGTTAAATTAATCTAACTAGACTTGACTAAGTAAAACTAAGTCAACTGATCCTCTCAATATAGAACTCATCCTTAATTCCTCAATCAGTGGAGCAAATCAAGGACACATTCCCCAATCAGTGGAGAAATTATTGCATGTTCTCACAAAGACTTCAAGTTTGCTTTTCCTTAACTAATTAACTCATGGAGAAATAATTAATTAATATTCCAAACTACTGGTAAGACCAAATTCGAATTTACTTCCTATAGATAGACCAGGGATTGCTATAAATAGGAAGGGACCGAGAAATGCTATTTTTAGAAGATGCTATTTTTAGCAATTTCACCTCTGACCCAAGGTGGCCAAAATGCTCATTGGCCAAACTGCTATTTTTAGCAGTTCTATTTTTAGCACTTTCTAAATTTAGCATTTCTTGTTGCACATTTTTCAACACTCCCTCTCAACAAGAAAGGCTTCCTCTCGAACCCGATCCTGTAACTTTGGAATGTCCTTCATTCAACACAACTACCAAGTGTGGTTGCTCCAGCAACACTCGGAACAAAAAAAGCTCCCAATTAACCACTCTGTTGGGCTAGAAAGATACTCTGATGTTGAAGCTCTACTTGTTGCTGACAAGTGCTTCCTCTCTGAGCTCTGAGCTACTACAACACTCCATGCATCTCGCACCGTTGCACACCTCTCTGTGCCATCCTGCACTGGTGCAACACTCCTGTGCCTCTCGCATTGTTGCAGCCTGCTAGCTCTACATAGTCCTGGGACTCCAGCACTGTAGCTTTACTTGCCGCTCCATCCAAATCTGTCTCTACCCAATTCGTTAGTCCTGCTACTCCTCATCGGGACTCCTGTATCAAAGTAGAATCAAATAGGTTGGGTACCTCAAGGATCCTACCCCTCCTCCTTGGGACAATCACTCCACATCGCCCCTCCTACCTGGAGGTCTGGATGCATGTGATCCCTCTGCCCACCTGGGTGGAAATTCCCCCCTACTTGAGGTCTTTGCATGAGTGGATGTCTCTAGTTGATCTCCACTCAGCTTCCCCTGTTGTGGCTACTCCAAAACCTCCTGAAGCTGCTGCACCAATCATGGCTCCTCCATAATCATCTGAGACTTATTCTGGCGTTGCATGTTGAGAGGTAATATACTCTCCCTCTCAATCACCAAGTCTCCATCATTTGCTTTATTGCTCAAGGCTTTGCATGCATCTTGAACCTCAAGAGCATACAAGTTCTTGACCCGTGAACCAATCTGCTTCACTTGTCTAGTGATGATGTGTCTAAGGAAAACCTTTCCCTTACTGAAGACTACATCATAGCATCTATCTTCCAGCATCGCAATCGAAATCAAGTTTCCTTTAATCCTAGTACATACTTAACATCGATCAAGGTAAGGCGAGCTCCATGTTCCCTCTGAAAAATAACCATGCCTACACCTGAGACATTATACTTTTCATCATTACCCATCACTATGAGTATCTGAAGATCTTTCTCCTCCAAATTACTGAACAAACTCTTGTCGCCGGTCATGTGGAAAGAAGCTCCACTGTCAAGAAACCAACCACTTACCACCATGGATGAAACCATGCATGTGAAGAGTGTGAAATCCAACTCAAACTGTGAAGCAAGTGCCTCACTTTGAGATCCTTCCCCAAATCCCTTCTTGGATTTCCTCAGTGGACAATTTGTTACAAAATGGCCCACCTCATGACAACAAAAGCATCGTACTTTCGATTTTTCAACCTTCTTCCCACCATGGGAAGAACTGGATTCAGGAAGAGAAACCTTCTCGTTCCCCTTCTTCACCTTACTTGCTAAGGCACAGTTCTCTTCATCCGCCATGGATGAAGTACCGTCTCTAGTGCTCCGTCTGATCTCCTCCTCCATAAAATCCGACCATAGTTTTTCCCAATCTGGCAGTTTCTCCCTTCCATTAACCAAGTCCTGGTAGTTATGCCAGCTCTTAGGAAGGCCAAAGAGTGTTAGACTCACCATATCATCATCAGCTGTCACGACCCCTACACTTGAAAGCTCATCCCTGCATGTGATGAGCTTGGTCAGATACATAGATATCGTCTCATCCTTTTCACACTTGATCTTTCGAAGTTTGTACTTCAGTGCCAGCTTCCTCTGATCACTGCTATTCTAATATAAATCTTTCAATGTTTTCTACATTGCAAATAGAGTCTCCTTCCCATCGAGGCTCGAGACAATGTGATCTCACACTCCCTCCAAGAGAATTATCCTAGCGCTAGCCACACACTTCTTCCATTCCGCCAGTTGAGTAGCATCAGTAGGCATAGGGACTTCTTGATCAATGAAGTCCTTAAGGCTGTTATCTTCCGATACTGCCTCCATGCGATCCTTCCAAGCTATATAGTTTGAGCTGCCATCAAGGGCATACTCAAGCCTCAAACCATAGAATGCCATCGATGAAATAGCTATGATAAGAACTTGAGATCTATATCTCGAATAATAAACTTCGAATTCCTTCTTGTATATTGTTCTTCCTTGATCACTTGTGCTCTAATACCATGTAGAATTTTCTCTACAAATCAGCTAGCTCACTGATATCATGTAGAAATTTCACCTGCAGATAAAACTGATATATGGAATGTACTAAAGCATAATACTAGATCTACATCTACCATAAACTTTGCGGAAGCTTAATTGAACATGAGCAACATCAAGCATGAACACATATAACTGATAAGAAGGAATCAATCACACATAGCACAAAATATATCATTGGGGAAAGCACCAGCATAAAACCCCAACACTGTAGTATCAATCAAGCGGAAATCCTCAACAACATACAAAAAGAATCAGCTCAAAAGTTATCATGCTCTCTCTGTACTATGATGATGTAGCTCATGGACTATCTAGGCCTAAATATATAAGCTCCACAAGTCCTCCAAGCCCCTATTTCCTTGCACAGTTTTGATTGGGGTCCAATTACATAACATGTGTGAATTAGCCCAAATCATACCTGCTATCACCTCAGGTCCAACTATGCAGTACTAGAAGGAATAATATTCCTTCCTCATGCAAGGAATATTCACTAGGAATATCCTAGCAACTGATAGTACACTGTCCCTCATCTGATCTCAACTGGGTCTCTGTCTGAACTGACATGCATAAGTTATCCATGAGTGAATACTCAGTTATCTGAAAATACCAGTTGTCACATGCATGCAAGCATCAACAAACTGAATCTCATTAATTTAACAGCTTGCTAAATTAATCTAACTAGACTTGACTAAGTAAAACTAAGTCAACTGATCCTCTCAATATAGAACTCATCCTTAATTCCTCAATCAGTGGAGCAAATCAAGGACACATTCCCCAATCAGTGGAGAAATTATTGCATGTTCTCACAAAGACTCCAAGTTTTCTTTTCCTTAACTAGTTAACTCATGAAGAATTAATTAATTAATATTCCAAACTGCTGGTAAGAGCAAATTCAAATTTACTTCCTATAGATAGACTAGGGACTGCTATAAATAGGAAGGGACCCAGAAATGCTATTTTCAAAATATGTTATTTTTAGCAATTTCACCTCTCACCCAAGGTGGCCAAAATGCTCATTGGCCAAACTGCTATTTTTAGCAATTCTACTTTTAGCACTTTCTAAATTTAGCATTTCTTGTTGCAAATTTTTCAACATCCATCAAGGACCTAGGGAGATCTCTCTTGTCCGCAAGAGGGATTATTCGGCATAACAAAAATGCCATCATGGAGTGTGTGGTATGATGGTCTTGATGGTGCAAATGATTCGGAATTCAGAGCTTCTTGGCTCTTTGAGGTGGCGCCATCTAAAAGGTGATGAAGCCCAAAATTCCACATCATTTGTGCCTATGGTTATTTGTGAGTATGTGGAGCCTATGAGCTTTCAGAAGTGAGTTGTGTGCCCATTGGTGAGCATATTTCAATGTGACAAGAGCCAGGGAAGTGGTCCTAACACATCGTTTGAGTTCACACCATTGAATGTTTTATCCTAAGGGTCTAGGGAGGTCATACAATCTTTTTTTATCAAGATCATATTATTTGTGCATTTTATCTTAGTGTAGTCACGTAAATCTACATGAATATAACAATTTCTCTTATGTAAATATTTATGTTTATGGAAAACATAGTCATGCAGATATTTGTGTCACTGATTGGATATCAACCACGCAAAAAAATATGGCATTGTATACGCACTCATGCAAATCCTTTCCACAACTATGAGAGGTATAGCTTCACAAAAAATAGTTATATAGTCATGCACTTGACTTATGCAACTGGTAGAACCATTACATAAGTCATGTGACTATTATGGACAATTATGCAATTGAATTACGCAATTAGTAAGGAACTAATTTCAAAATTTGTGTGACCAACTAATGATCAATCACATAAATGTAGGTTGATTTTTTTTTTTGTATACTAACTTTATTATGGTTGGCATCCCTGCAAGACTTGAGATATAGGTGAGCATTCATGTTGATTTAGTGGAAAGAGAATATTATGAGAAAATATGAGAGATAGTCTAAGGGAACCTCTAGGTGTAACTTGAGTTGACCAATTGTGGCCTGCTAAAGTATTTTAACTAGACCTTGATATGCTCCCAATAAGAGTTGTTGCATTTCTCGATCATGCTGTGGAGTTTGAACCATCAACAATTCAAGGTTTGGGGGGAAATTGTAGAGTTGTCCCCTAAAGTGGACATATATTTCCTAACGGGACTCTTCCGTTGAGGGGTGTTGCTATTGTGCACCATGCAGATGGGGGGAGCCATGATGGGGATGTCCTATGATTGTTGATATTTAGGACCTAGCTACCTGCATAGTGGTGGCCATGGTTTTGAGAATATACAAACATGTAGGAACATAGAGAATCACTTGTTCTCATATGACTATGGTAGAGAGATGTATGCAAGGTTAGAATTATGTGTGGTCATCCCTAAAGAGAGAGGTGATGTTGGACCAACTAACTCATTAATGGCAAATTCAATTTGGGGAGTTCACCATTAGCTAAGTCCTTTATGATTTCTTCTTCAAGTGGGTGGTTCTCTTACATCCACAGGAAGATCTAGGTGTGGCTAGACTGAGGGAGCCCAATATGAAATGATGGGAGAACTTCATTTTCCATGAGGGTGGTGGATGGGGGGAGGTATTTCACTCCTTGTTTGTGGTGTTAGTGGTGGCAAGTTCCATGGATTATTATGTAGTACATCATGTAGGTATGTGCTTTAAGGGTGATTTGAATATCATGCTACCCCCAGGATAGGATTGGGATCCTATGGGTGACAACTGTCATGTTTATGTGTTGCATTGATATGATTATTTTATGCATGGTTTTCTTATCTACTAGGCTATCAATGCGTAACATTTTTTGTGATTGAAGATCTAGGGTTGTGTGGGAAGGAGGTCCCAATTGTGAGGGATGTACTAAGAGACAAAACCATACCAACAACCATGTAGAGGGTAGGAAAATGGTGGGGAAAACATGATGTATAGGAAGGACCCTCCCACCAAAGGTTATATGGGGACCTTGATGAGGGGGTTGCAGTAACATGGGAGGCCAATATTTGAGCTTATCTAGAGGAACTTCATCACTATTTTGATCATGTGTTGTGGGGATATAAAGGTAGGGTCGGTAGAACTTAGTGATGGGATCATCAAGTCCTGAATTGGTATTAGTCTAAAGTGGTGCCCTATGATTAGGCAAGTTATGGTATTGGGGGATACTACTAGAGGACAAGGGTGATCTGGATTTAAACAGGAACGCAATAAAATACAGAGATAACCATAAAGACATATATGCAGTGGAAATAATACCTCAATTCATTACTGTAAAATATTGAAATATGCTTACAAACAGAAATGGAAATAAACCAGCTAGGGCGATGGTAGCTTATCTCTGAGAAGAGATGTGGTGGCTACATGCCTATGAACTGTCTTACAATGTTGCTCGAAGGCCTATTTATTGTTGAGAAACAATGGAAAACCCTTCACATTCCAAAACCTAACCCTAGAAGATGAAACGCCAAATTGTGGGCCCCATTTTTGGGTAAGTTGGTACATCAACTTCTGGGGGTCGCGAATTGGTCGTACTATCTCCGTTTGACGTGCATGATAGCCCGTTGGAAAGATCTCTCTGAGGACTACGACGGAAAAGATGATTTTTAAATAGAAAAATCGCTGGCGGTAGATTTCCCAAAAAACGTCGTTTAGGGCCTCAAAACGGCTCTGGAAGTTTAGGACCCGAAAAACTGCTAGAAATAGTAAACTGTGCTATAATTAAGGAAACTGAAAAAAATTGTAAGAAGCACTAGAGGGGATCCAAGTGGAATTAGTGGGTGGCCACCAATATCCACCTGGATCATTCCTCCCCCCTTAGGAAGCAATGGTCCCCATTGCGTTGAGTTCCTCCATGAGATGAGGGAACTTCTGCTGCACTTGGTCCCTGATGAGCCACTTGCCCTGGTGAAGGAGTTGTCCTGCTTTGGCAACTCGATACAGTTGGATATTCTGCTGGCGAGTGTGCTTGATCTGTGTGTCCATGATCCGATCAGTTGCAGCTTGTTCCATGCAAGCTGGATTTAACTCTGTGGGTGTGAGTTGTTCTGCAATGTCGGACGTGTCTAGTAATGGTGGAAAGTATGGCCAAAGGCGGTCGACATTGAACACCAGGTGCAGGCCAAGGAATGGGTGAATGCTGAGCTCAAATGCATTGTTTCCCACAGCCTTGGTAATGGTGTAAGGGCCATATCGGAGTGGTCGTAGTTTCCGATAGGCTCCGGTAAGGCGTTCCTTTTGCAAATGCAACCAGACTTTGTCGCCCACTTGAAACTTGTGTAGCACCCGATGTTGATCATGCCGCTACTTGTACTTGGCATTTAATTTGTCCAGAATGTCATGGACCTGCTGGCGAATATGTTGGATGTGCTCAATGAAGTTGTTTTCCTTATCTGTTTCAGACTGGACATGAGCAGAATATGCGTGAGTAACTGCAAAGGGCATAGCCACATCGATGGGACATAGTGGCTGGAATCCCCATCCCACCTGAAAAAGGCTATGGCTAGTCAAGCTGTGGAGAGCCCGGTTGTAGCTGTGCTGAACATAGGGGAGGCTCTCGTCCCATGTGCGTGGATGCTTTGAGTTGTACATGTGTAGAATGTGTACGATCATCCTATTGACGACCTCAGTCTGGCCATCAGTTTGAGGATGGAAGGCTGTGGACTTAGTGAGTTTGGTGTCCAGCATTGACCAGAGGCTAGACCAAAATGTACTGAGGAACCTGCTATCCCGATCTGAAATGATAGACTGTGGGACCCCAAAGTGTACCCATACTTGTTCAAAGAAGAGTTTAGCAGTGGCTTCTGTTGTGATATTCTTCTTGCAGGCTGCCATAATGGCCATCTTCGAGAACCTGTCAATGACCACAAAAACACAGTCACTTCCATGCCTAGTGGAAGGGAGGCCTGACATGTAATCCATGGAGATGGATTCCCAAGGTCGACTAGGGGTAGGCAACGGGGTATAGAGGCCTTGCTTCTTGATGGTCGGTTTGGCAATGGCACAAGCAGTGCATGATCTGATGTACTTCCCGACATCCTGTCGAAGATTCGGCCAATAGAAATATTTTTGCAGTACTCCCACCGTTTTTTCGACCCCAAAATGCCCAACAGCCCGACTGTAGTGTGCTTCCCAGATCATCTTGGCACGCTCGCTTGAAGGAACACAAAGGTGACCCAGGTGGCATAACAGGTCGTCCTGGAGGTGAAAATCTGGAACATGTTGACCCTCCAAGAGTGTCTGGTATGTGTGGCCGAATTCCGGGTCACTTTTGTAGAGCAGTGGCCAATCAGAAGTCTCGTGCCCACAAGAGTTGAGCACGGTGGTTAATGCCATGATCGGTGGTTGACTGAGGCAATCTGTAACATTATTGGTGCTACCCTTCTTATACTTGATATTCAAATGGAACTATTGCAGGTATGTGGACCACTTCTGATGGCGATCATTCTGCAATTTCCCTTGGGTCTATGAACTGCAGGGGTCGGTGGTCTATGTGGATGACCGTTACATTCCCCAAAATGTAATGCTTCCATTGTCGGCAGGCCTGCATAATGGAATACATCTCTTTGTCGTAAGTGGGATACTTCCAGAGTGTGTCTGAAAGTGTCTCACTGTGATATGCCACTGGATGCCCGTGTTGAGTAAGGATTGCCCCAATAGCATAGTCAGAGGCATCTATCTCGACCTCAAATGGTTGTTGCAAGTCTGGTAATGCAAGAACTGGTGCTTTGCAGAGTCGATCTTTCAACTCTGTGAATGCCTTCTGTTGAGATTCAGACCAAAAAAAAATTTGCTTTTGCTCCTCCCTTGGTGACCTGACTCAAGGGCCAAGTGATATGAGAAAATCCCAACACGAACCTGCGGTAGAAGTTGGCAAGGCCTAGAAAGCTGCGAAGCTCTGTCAGAGTGGTTGGAGATGGCCAATCCCGAATGACTTGGATCTTGGCTAGATCCACATGCACCCCCCATTCATCAATAATGTATCCCAAATACTGAACTTGGGTCATGCCAAAAGTGCATTTCTCCAAATTGGCACATAACTTGTGTTTTCGCAGTGTTTGGAGAACCTGTCGGATGTGGTGGAGGTGCTCTTCGCAAGTCTTGCTAAAGATCAAGATGTCATCCAAGTATACCACTACAAATGAGTTGGTGAATGGCCGCAAGATGTCATCCATTAGCCTCATGAAGGTTGCAGGAGCATTCGTCAATCCAAAAGGCATAACCAACCATTCGAAAAGGCCCTCCTTGGCTTTGAAGGCAGTCTTCCACACATCGGAGGGTTCGATTGGTACCTGGTGATATCCTGACTTCAAATCGATCTTGATGAAATATTTTTCCCCCTTTAGTTGGTCCAGGAGGTCATCAATCCGTGGGATTGGGTACCTATTACGGACAATGATCTTGTTCAGCACCTGATAGTCAATACAGAGTCTCCAAGTCCCATCCTTCTTTTGTACCAGCACGATCGGGCTCCCACAGGGTGATGAACTCGGACGGATGTGACCTTTTTGCAGCAGCTCCTAAATCTGCCTCTTGATTTCATCGTTCTCCATAACAGAGTGCCGATAGATTGGTCCATTGGGCAGCGGCGAACCTGAGGTTAGATCAATGGAGTGCTTGACCTGACAGTGTAGAGGAACCCCTGTGGGGGAGGTGAAGATGTCCTCATACTCCTCCACGACCTTGTCCATCTGTAGTTGTCGTGCGGAGGGGCTTTGTCTGGAGGTCGTGGCCACCGTCTTCTTCTTTTCTTGAGGGCGTATCATCAGGAAAACAAACTTCCCAGTTTTGGAAATGAGCTTACTACATTGTTTTGCAGTAACCAAAGAGATGGCGGTAGGCGGTGCTACCTCTGGTATCCTGTACAACTTATTTCCCAAAGTAACAATAACAACACGAGGCCTTGACTCATACACAACATGTCGCTTCCACAAGTATGGTTGTCCTCATAACACATCAAAAACTTCAAGGGGAGCAATGTCACACAATACCTCATCCGTGAAGGGCTTGATGTTGTATGGAAGGCGACACTATTGGCTCACGCGAAGATCCCGTCCTTGGTGCAGCCACCCAATGGTGTATGGTTGTGGATGTGCTATGGTCAGTAAGCCCAGCTGTTTCACGACCTCTGCCGAAATGAGGTTCTTTTGGCTTCCGTTATCGACAATGAACTGTAGTGGGGATCCCTTTACCCACATCTAGGAGTGGAAGAGACGCTCCTCCTCCTCTGGATCTTCAGGTTCCTCCTTCTGGATCTTCGTGGTGGCAATAGTGGCGTTGGGCTCCGCATCTATAATCTGCTTCCCTTTGTCATTCCCCTTATCGAGTTCTGACTCAGAGTCAGAACATGCATCTGATTCTGAAACCTTTAGCTCGGCCACCAATGACTGCTTGGCCCGACACTCACTTTTGTTGTGAGTGGAGCTCTTATGGAACTCACACCACTTTTCGGTGTCCTTTTTCGGCTTCGCGGCGCTGTTCTTTGCTTGCAGCTTTGGCGTGTTGTCTTGGGCCGCCCTGCCTTGGCTTTGTCCTTTGTTCTGCGATTTGGGGGCACCTTTCCCTTGTTTCAGATTCGCAGACCCAAAGTCTCGCTTCTTCTGTTTAAACTTTTACTCGACCTTGACGGCATATCGGTATGCCGTGCCGAGCGAGGAGATGTTCCGGAATTCTATTTCTTCTTATATGTACTTGTGCAGGCAGCCACGGTATTTTAGTACCAAATGCTGCTCTGTATCCTTGATACCCAACTTTGTGCGAAGGGTATGGAAAATATTGGTAAACTTTGGTACGTCTTGGTCCCTTCCCTGCTGTAGCGTGGTCCACTTTATGTATTGATCCTCATAGCTTCCAACAGGGTAGTACTGCTCCTTGATGGCATCTCGGAATGAATCCCAAGTCGGTGCAACTGAAAATAGTGAGCCTGTACTTTCATCCTTCTACTCGCAGTAGGTTTCCCACCAATCCTTGACGTGGGGGGCTGCTTTGAGAAGAGCGAAAATAATCTTTTCCCGACTGGAGAAATCATGAACAGAAAAATAACCCTCTAGCACATTTAACCATTTATCGACGACATCTGCGTCTATCTGACACTCGAATATGAGGATTTCAAAATTAACTTGTACCTTAAATGGTGTGGCGTTTCTAGAGTTGCTATTAGAAGCCGATGCGTCGCCCCTGGGTAGCCGCTGAAGGATTGCGGCAAAGTTGTCCATCATCGTGTTCCTTTGTCGCTCGAGGGCTTCTTCGAGCAATATTTTGATAGGATCTCCTGCCCCCTCGTCTTTCTTTTCATCCGCCATGGGAGGTCGTCGAGATTTGCGAGGCTGGTCTGGCAAAGGTTCGACCAGTTCAAGCCCTAACTCCTTATATCCCGACCTCATTGGGGACATGCAAAGAAAAACAGAGAAGAAAAGTAGACCGCTCTGATCCCACTGATCCAGATTTAAACAGGAACGCAACAAAATGCATAGATAACCATAAAGACAGATATGCAGCGGAAATAATACCTCAATTCATTACTGTAAAATACTGAAATATGCTTACAAACAAAAATGGAAATAAACCAGCTAGGGCGATGGTAGCTTATCTCTGAGAAGAGATGTGGTGGCTACATGCCTCTGAATTGTCTTACAATGAGGCTCGAAGGCCTATTTATTGTTGAGAAACAATGGAAAACCCTTCACATTCCAAAACCTAACCCTAGAAGATGAAACGCCAAATTGTGGGCCCCGTTTTTGGGTAAGTTGGTACATCAACTTCCCGGGGTCGCGAATTGGTCGTACTATCTCCGTTTGACGTGCATGATAGCCCATTGGAAAGATCTCTCTGAGGACTACGACGGAAAAGATGATTTTTAAACAAAAAAATCACTAGCGGTAGATTTCCCAAAAAACGTCGTTTAGGGCCTCAAAATGGCTCCGAAAGTTTAGGACCCGAAAAACTACTAAAAATAGTAAACTGTGCTATAATTAAGGAAACTGAAAAAAACTGTAAGAAGCACTAGAGGGGATCCAAGTGGAATTAGTGGGTGGCCACCAATATCCACCTGGATCAAAGGGACACTATAGTTAAAGGAGTTGTAGGTGATGGTTCTCCCTTGACTAGGTAGTATCTACAAATGTTTCCACTATAGTGGTCATAGATCCTATGTAGTTTTGTATATGAGGAGATGGCCCGCACATTTTTTGACATATCACATATTTGTATATGGATGAGGCCCACATGTGTTATGAAATTATATATTACAGAGTAATGGAACACATAAAATATATTGCAAAAATATAAACACATAAAACACATAAAACAATAGAGACACAGATATATCTGATTCACCTAATCTGGGCTATGTCCATGGAGAAACAGTTAGTCGTTCCTTCTATATTATCCAGCAAAATGAAGAGATACAACGTATAGTAGATCCACTATAATTCCCTCTTCGTTCTCACACAATATCCTCTCTCTTTCTCACTTAGAATATAGATCTACATAGACGTAATACAATTCCATCATATATAGCAAGGGGTTTCCTTCTAGGGAAAAAACCCTAAATTAAACATAACTTTTACCGTCATATCTCCACCTAATGAACAACCCAGATTGACTACAAAATTACAACATTTTACAAGGAAATTTTAATTCTATTTTTAGCTTCGGTGGCGCTACCCCCGATCCCTCGCTAGGGGGGCTCCCAAAGATCACAGCCTCCTCCCACCCCCCCAACAACATAGTTATGGAGGAAATGGGAACTATTACCTCAAAACGGGTACTCGAGCCTAAAAACCCCAAAAAAACATGAAAAAACAACCCAAAAATGAAAATTGTTTATTCCAGAACGATGTTTTTTTTTTTTTGCCCAGTGTAAATTTTCAACATTCTTTTTAAATGGAATTAAAAACCAATTTTATTTTTTAAATGGATGAAAAAAGCACCCTTAAAAAATGTTTATTTTCAAATAACAAACGAAAATCAGGTTACAATTTTGGCAATTTTTTAGCAATGGAGTTAAAGAGAAAATATTCAGTCTTTGAAAAACTGTAAAATTCCAACAATTCTCGGACATGATGTTAAAGATAAAATATCATGTCTCGAATCTTGATAATTCCAACTATTTCCATCCAAGTTGTTAAAGATAAAATATCTTGACTCTAAAAAAGCTTGAAATTGTAATTGTTTTCAACCATAGCATTAAAGTTAAAATATCGTGACTTGGAAAAACATTAAAATCCTGACAATTTTTCAACCATGCAATTAAAACCAAAGATTATGACTACAAAAATCTCAAGTTTTCAAAATATTTTAAGCATGACATTATGAAAGAATTTTATGACAAAAAACTTTAAAAATGAACACTCAAGGGTAATTTATTTTTTAAACGCAAAATATATAGCGATTTTAAAATCTTAGCCTAAGACAACTCGATACATTGCAACAAAAATTTATAAATCAACCATCAAATTGACACACGGTGTAGGTGAACTCGACCCATTGTAATGAAAACTTAAAGACCAACCATGAAATTGATACATTGCGGGGGCAGACTCGATTCATTATAACGAAAACTTTAAAATCAACTATCAAATTTCCCATAATGGGATCGGGTTGTTAGACGAGCATCGACACAGACCTTGTAGAAAATAAATGAAAATAAAAACCAAAATAGAAAAATAAAAAATGAAAAATACAAAAGAAAACAAAAATTCATATATTGAAAAAAAAAACAATAAAAAAAACACACAAAAAAAATACAATTTTTTTTTTTTTTAATATTCTTAAAAAGAAAAATAATGAAAAAAACACAAAAAAATAATAAAAAGAAAGCAAATTTTAAATATTGAAAAAAAATAAAAAACAATAAAAAAAACACAAAAAAATAAAAAATTCACATTTATAAGAAGAGTTTCGGCGAAAATCACATGAAGAAAACCTTTGTCGATGTGTTTTGAACCAACTAGTGTGGTTCATTTTTTTAAATATTATAAAAAATTAAAAACAGTTAAAAAACACCAAAAAATCAAATATTAAAACACACACATATTAAATAATAACAAGAAAAAAACCATTAAAAAAATGACAAAAGAATCAACTATAAAAAAAAGACGAAAAAACCTAAACAAATATAAAAAATAACATAAAATTAACTTATAAAAAAAAAAAAAAAAAATAAAAATAAAAATTTAACCCAAAAAAAAATTAACAAAATAAAAATAAAAACATTTTTTTTTAATATTTTTTTTAAAATAAAAATCCATTTTTAAGATAATTTTTTTTTAATACAAAACATTTTTCTTAAATAATAAAAAAAAATACATGACTAAAAATTAAAATGAATTTTATATAGATATATAGATATAATAAAAAATAAATTAATAAATAAAAAATTAAAAATAACAAAAAAAAAATAAATAACTAAAAAAAAATTAATAAAAAAAAGATTTGTCCACCCCCGGGCGAGGTTGGCCACAGGCTCGGGCAGGGAGGCGAGCTGCGTGAATCGCCCTGCCACCCCTTGGGCGAGGTTGGCCGAGGGTGAGAGTGAGGACGCAGTTGTGTGTCACCTCCTCGCCCACGCCCGTGAACAACTCCGCCGTGGGTAGACGAAATTTTTTATTTTTTTTCTTTTTTAATTTTTATTTTTTAACTTTTGCTTTTTAATTTTTTTTAACAATTTTTTTTTTTTTTTTTAACTTCTATTTTTTGTTTTATTTATTTTTCTTTTTAATTTTTTGGTTTTGATTTGTTGTTTTTGTTTTTTAATTTAAATAATTTTTATTTCTTTTAATTTTGTGTATTTTTCATTTTTCATATTTTTTCATCTTTCTTTTTTTAATTTAACTTTTTTAAATTTAAATATTATTTTTATTTTCAAAATTTTTTATTTTTTTTTAACTATTATTATGTTGTTGTATTTTTTTTTCAACTTAAAAAAAAACGTTATGGGTGTATTTTTTTTTTTATTAATATTCAAAAAATTTCTTTAAATTTTATGTTTTTGAAATATTTTATTTATTTTTTAATATTTTTATTTATTTTTTGTTTAATTTTTTTATTTTTAATTTTTTTATTTATCTCTATCACCCGCCATATCTGCATCAACATATCCCTGTAGAGGAATGTTTGAACCACCAAAGCATAATGCTTGATATGTGTTACCTCTCAAATACCTGAGAATCCACTTCACTACCATCCAATGTTTTTTTCCTGGATTGTTCATGTACCTGCTTACAACTCCCACTGCATGTGCAATATCAAGCCTTGTGCAGACAATTGCATGCATTAAGCTTCCAACTGCTGATGCATATGGAACTTTAGACATATAATCCATTTCTTCCTGAGCCTTGGGACACATTTCCTTAGTTTGAAATGGCTAGCCAAATGTATACTAACTAGTTTTGCATTCTGCATATTAAACCTTTTCAACACCTTTTGTATGTACTCACTGTGAGACAATGTTAATTTTCGATTCTTCCTGTCTCTAGTTATTCTCATACCAAGGATTTGTTTTGGAGCAGCCAAATCCTTCATTGCAAATAAGTTTGCCAATTTTCTTTTGAGCACATTTATTTCCTGCATGTTAGAACCTGCAACAAGCATGTCATCTACATACAATAACAATATAATATAGCTGCCATCATTTTTCCTTTTGAGGTAAACACAATGATGAGAGTGACATCTAGTATAACCTTGTTCAGACATAAACCTGTCAAATTTTAGATACCACTGTCTTGGAGCCTGTTTTGAGCCATACAAGCTCTTCTTCAACCTGCACACTAGTTTCTCCTTCCCTTTTACCTCATATCCTTGTGGCTGTTGCATATATATCTCTTCTTCCAAATCCCCATTTAGAAAGGTTTTCTTTACATCTAACTGCTCAAGATGCAAATCTTCAGCTGCTACTATACTTAAAATAGTTCTGATTGAAGTCATTTGAACAATAGGAGAAAATATCTCATCAAAGTTTATAGCCTTTTTCTGTGCAAACCCCTTCACCACAAGTCTAGCTTTATACATTTCTCTACCTCCATCTTCTTCCTTCAACCTATAAACCCATTTATTCTGCAATGATGTTTTACTTGCAGGCAACCTGACTAAGTCCCAAGTCTGGTTATGTGCTAAGGAGTCCATCTCTTCTTTCATGGCTTGCTCCTGCTCCTTCCTTGTTTCTACCTGCACTACTTCTTCATAGCATTCTGGTTCACCAGAATCAGTCAACAATACATAATATAATGAAGGAGAGTATCGTTCAGGGGGTCTACTTATCCTGGTAGATCTTCTAACACCACTTTCAGTTGTTTGAGGTGCTTGTTGCTGTTGTAGTACTTGTTGTTGTTTTAATTGTTGATCATTATGATTTTCAGGGACCTTCACTTTTTTTGTAATCTCATCAAGCACTATGTATTCTTTGTTTTCTTTTTCTTGTTCCTTCTCCTGCATCTAATCCTTATACAAAACCTTTTCATTGAATATGACATCTCTGCTCCTAATGATTTTTTGTTTTTCATAATCATAAAAGTGATAATCAAAATTATTAATACCATATCCAATAAAGGTACAATTCTTTGATTTTTCCTCAAGCTTTGTTCTATTTTCTTTATAAATGTGGACAAAGACTTCACAACCAGAAGTCTTTAAAAATGAGTAATTTACCTTTTTACTTGTCCATACTTCCTTTGGAATACCACCATCCAAGGAACTTGAAGGCCCTCTGTTTATTATATAAACAAAAGTATCTACAACATCTACCCAAAATTGTAAAAGCAATCCTACATGCAATCTCATGCACCTTGCATGCTCCATGATTGTCCTATTCATCCTTTCTGACACACCATTTTCTTGTGGTGTTCCTAGAACTGTCTTCTCTCTATGAATTCCATTCTCTGAACAATACCTATCAAACTCTTTGCTACAATATTCACCTCCATTGTCTGATCTGAGATGCTTCAACCGTTTACCTGTCTCATTTTCAACCAAAACTTTCTATTTCTTGAAACTATCAAATACATCAGATTTATTTCGAATATAATAAATCCAGGTTTTTCTGGTTGCATCATCAATAAAAGTAACATAATAACAAGAACCACTGAGAGATGATACCTGAGTAGGTCCCCATACATCTGTATGCACACGCTATAATTTTTTGCTCTTCTTTTCTTTCCCAACTCTGAGGAATCTGACTCTCTTATGTTTTCCATAAACACAATTCTCACATAATTTTAAATCAACATGCTTCAAACCTGGCAAAAAATTTCTTGAGTGAAGAATCTACATCCCCTTCTCACTCATGTGCCCAAGCCTATGTTGCCACAATGTCGTATCTTCTCCTGTAGAGGTTAAAGCATTAACAGAGTTAGAAATACGATTGCATAAATACAATGTACCAACCTTTTCTCCTTTTTCTATTACTAGGGCTCCTTTAGTGACCTTCCAGGTTTTATCTGTAAAAGTAGTTACACAACCTTCACCTCCCAACTGCCCTATTGAAATCATATTTTTCTTCAGATCTGAAACATGCCTTACCTCCTTCAATAGCCATTGATTTCCATTCTACTGTTTTATGAAAACTGTACCCATTCCAATGATTTTACAAGGTTTATCATCACCTAATCGAACCTGTCCAAAATCTCCTTGAACATAATCATGGAAATGTTTCCTAGTAGGTGTGGCATGGAATGAGGTCCCTGAATCTACCACCCAAGCATCAATAATATTTTCTAATGAAAGAATCAAAGCATATTAAAACACATCACCTATCACATTCACTTCATGATTGTTTTCTTGTTGCACATCTCCTTCTTTTCCCTTCCAAGACTTGCAGTATTTCTTCAAGTGTCATTTCTTCCCGCATTTCTAGCACACTATACCAAATCTAGACTTGGATCTACCTTTCCTTGACTTACTGTGATATTCTGGGCTCTTTCCTCTTTCCATTTTTCTTCCCCTAGTCTCTGCAATCAAATCATTACCTGATGTCTCACCAGAGCTTTTTCGTCGCATTTCCTCACTAAGAATTGCACCGACAACATCATCAAACTTTAAAGTACTAGATCCAGAGACAGAGTTACTAGTGGTCATAACTAAACCATTCCAACTTTCTGGCAATGAGCACAAAAATAACAGAGCCCTAACTTCGTCATCAAAAGTTACCCCTCCAGAACTTAACTAACTCGTAACTGTATTAAATTCATTTAAATGATAAGCAACAGATCCACCCTTTAACATCTTAATATTAAATAAACGATTCATAATAAATACCTTATTTGAGGCCGAGGGTTTTTTATATAATTTGGCAAATGCCAATATTAAACCCTCTGTTGTCGTTTCCTTTGAAATATTAAAGGCTATTGACGCCGCTAGGCACAATCGTATTGTTCCAAGTGCCTTTTTGTCGAGAATATCCCATTTTGTGTCTGTCATACTCATCAGCTTCTTTTCCTTTCCACTCAATGGTAGATACAAATCTTTCTGATACAGATAATCTTCCATCTGCATCTTCCACAACTGGTAGTTTTTCTCGTTAAATGTTTCAACCCTAAACCTACCATCTTCCGCTATTTCTCCCACTCGAACTAGGAACCCTTCTCTCCTATGAGTTTATCAGCTAAATAGACCTTCGGCTCTAATACCAGTTGTTAGAAGATTATACATTACAGAGAAATGGAACACATAAAATATATTCCAGAAATATAAACACAGAAAACACATCAAACAAGAGAGACACAGATATACGTGGTTCACCCAATTTGGGCTACATCCACGGAGAAATAGCTAGTCTTTCCTTTTATATTATCCATCAAAATGAAGAGATACAACCTACAACAGATCCGATGTAATTCCCTCTTCGCTCTCACACAATCTCCTCTCTCTTTCTCACTCAAAATACAAAACTACATAGACGCAATACAATTCCCTCATTTATAGCGAGGGGTTGCCTTCTAGGGAAAAAAACCCTAAATTAAACATAACTTCTACCATCAAATATTCGCTTAATGAATGGCCCAGATTGACTATGAAATTACAATATTTTACAAGGCAATTTTACATCTATTTTTAGCTTCAGCGGCGTTGCCATCGATCCCCTCGGGGGGGCTCCCAAAGATCGCAGCCCCCAAACCCCCCCCCCCCCCCCCCCCTCACGCGGTCCTCCCCTAGACTCCCCTTGTAGTGTACATTTTACAGGTGGCGTTGCCGCGACATTACAAACAGGGGTCCAATGTGGCAATACCTCTAAATAAAAAGATAATCAGGCTCCACACCCAACAACCTGTTTGTATGTGAATTAACTTATTTTTTATGTAGCACAAGTGAGGGTTGACTAGATTTATGATATTTTTATAACCAATGATACACAAACAAACACACTAAGAGCATTGTTCATAATTATTAATCTCATCAATGCATACATGTCAATATTTGTTATCACTGTCATCAATAGAAACAATTTACATAAATAAAGCATTATAGACATCACGTCATCACATAAATGGAGTTAAGATCATCGACATGTTTTTATGACTCTTGACCCCATTTCCGTGATGATGTGATGTCCTATAATGTTTTTTTTATGTGCATGCTTTATTTTGATGATCATGACAACAAATATTAACATGTATGCATTTATGAGATTAGTCATAATGAAAAATGCTCCTAACAGAACAAATTCTAGTTTAAAATGTCATTTGTAATATTTCCTACAAAATGGTTTTGACTTCGAGAAATATGAATGAATTTCATGGATTCAAAATTCCTTGATAGAATTTTAGCTTGGAAGTATTTTTAATAGGTAGGGATCACGTACATGGTAAACATTATTAAAATGTAAAATGATGAGTTATGAATCCATGCATATGTTAAGGAATTGGATATGGAGGTTGGTGGCATTAGCTAAAAATTAAATTATGATAGCTTATTTTTCTTGGTTATTTTTGGCAAGCCTGTTAGGTCCCTATACTACTAGCGTAACCCCTTATTGTTATTAATAAAACCCCCTTATTATATTGTTGTGCCCATGTAGTCCCCATATTGTAATTATTGTGCCCCATAGAATCCCACTATTGTTATTATTGTGCCCTTACATTATTATTGTTATGTCTAACTCTGATTATATTATGACCCCTTAGACTCCTATATATAGAAAGGAGGTCTTGTCATTTGTATCATCCAAGAATTGTTCATTTTTGTAATGTAAAGGAGGTTTCCCCCTCGAAGAGGCTGATTTCTAAGGAATTGATCTATCTTTTCTATCTTTTTGTGAGTTGGGTTCATAACATTTGATATCAGAGCTTTGGATTCTAGGGTTTCACTGCTCCAAACGGTCATCGTGGCATTTTCACTATAACTTTTTGTCTATGACATTTCAGAAGCTGGAAAAAAAACCCATTTGATATGAAATCGCACTGAACCTCAGGTCCGAATTTTAGATCTTGTCTCGCTATAGTTTCAGAGATATGATCTGAGGAAGTTAGAGTTTTGGAAAGCTCCAAAATTTCATCTAAAACAGGTCATTGTGGAATTGTTTCTATACCGTTTTCACTACGAAGTTTCAGAAGATAAAAGGAAAACCCATTTGACAAAAAACCAGTCTGAACCTCGGGTCTGAATTTCTGATCTTGGCGCACTATATTTTCGGATATATGATCTGAGGAAGTTAGGGTTTTTGCAGACTACCGAATTACATCCTAAATAGGTGACCTTGGGAAAATCGTCATAACTTTCTCTCTGAGCATCAGATTGAAATTTAGTAATAATTTACAGAAATAAGATGGACTGTATTTTGTTTGGGTATAATTTTCATAACCTAAGGTTGAAAATATGACACGTGGCATGTCTTACAATTTCACTCTACTGAACTAGTCTATAATTAGGTCATCGCGGATATTGGGAATAAATCTTTCTTCGGGAATCCAATTGTGATTAGACTTGCAGAGTTAGAAAGAGGACTTAGAGGGCTTTTACAAGCCGAAATTTCATAACTTAAAGATCCAAAATTACATATTTAAAGTCGTTTCAAGATTGAGCTCCTAAAATCAAGAAAAAGCGAGATGAGGATGTTTGATGGCAAGGATCCAGTAAATTGGATACTACAGATGGAGAAATATTTTGATCTACATGGTGTACCACTGTTACAAAAGGTACGTATTGCATCTAATTATTAAGAACCGAATAAATTGTTATGGTATAAAGGGCATTGTTCTCGTAAACCACTTGTCACGTGGTCAATTTTCATGGAGGAAATGATAGCACATTATGAGGATACCAAGAGAAACACCACCTTTAGTCAATTGATAAATCTCAAACAAAAGTGTTCAATGGTAGAGCACATTGAGGACTTTCAAAAATTGAATATAAGGGAAAATTATATTCCAAAGAAGCAGAGGATTGATGTCTCCATAGGGACTTTAAAGGATAACATTCAACATGATGTTCGTCTTTGGGAACCTGATCCATTAGAGACGGAATTCAGGTCGGCAAGAAAAGTGGAAAGAAAAATTATGGAAACAAGGAAGTCTACCGCTCACACCTACAAATATGGAAGTGTTTTTTCTCCTAGCCTTACACAACCTACAAGGTTGACACCACAATAATTGGAAGAAAAAATAGCAAAAGGGCTTTGTTACAATTGTGATAACATATACGTTAAAGGTCATAAGTGTGCTGAGAAGAAATTATTTTACATTGATTATGAAGAGGAGGAAGAAAAGGATCAAGAAACATCAAAAGAAGAGGATATACACCAAGAACCAACCCCAGAGAAAGAACAAATGAATTTGACCATATCTTGTAAAGCATTGGCAAGAATTACCACTCCTCAAACTCTCAAGATAGAAGGACATATCAAGAAGAAAAAGGTTCAAGAAGTGAAATATCACATCGAGAAAGAAGAAATGAATCCAACCATATCTTGTAATTCGTTGGCTAGAATTACCACTCCTCAAACTATCAAGATAGAAGGACATATCAAGAGGAAAAATGTTCAAGAAGTGAAATATCACATCAACATCAAGAAATGAATTTGACCATATCTTGTAATGTGACGCAGGGCTAGCCTGCAAATAACCAGGATCTTTTCCTCTCATGCATATACAAACCTGCACCTCAAACAATTTCTCAACACACGGCAATTTCATCATCTTTTGGTAAGTACTTGGCTACAAACAACAATGGTTATGAAACCATTATTAATACACATCTATACACTTCATCCCAAACTTTCAATCATAACTTCCATTTAAACTCTCAAGCTTTCATTCATAAACATCACATATGACTTTTAGAACTGGGTTTCTCTTTACAATCAAAAGTCAACAAAATGTGCCCATGCTTTAAAAGCGCAATCTGCCAAATTCACACCACTGCATTCTGATATCGATGAGTTTTGGATAGAACTCCATACTGCTACCATCATTTAAAATAACAAAGGATCCAACATTAACTTTGAACCAAGCATTTGGATTCCACAATTGGATTTGTCACCTTACCTCCTCCACGCATTTGCACCAGCGCTACATTTAATTATATATTTGCCACAGGTTTGTATCATAAATGAATCACCAACCGGCCCTTTGCGCCCATTCACTGGCTGGCGCGCACTCTCCCACAAGTGTCTTGACATCTACACCATGGAATTTAAAAATTTCTGGCAATAACAATCGATCACCACAGCAACACTCAAGATTCATTTATGCAAAACCAAATCGATATTCAAATCGACTGTCCCAGCAGTAAAAACCCAACTCCACTCGATCATTGCAAACTTCGATCCATTATCTCAGGAAAACTGATCACTATATATACACAACAGAATTTGAAAACTGTACATTTACATCGACCTCACAGTAACAATTGATGGCAATTTAAATTGATTACTTCTCATTCAACTCGACTCACAATTTAAACAAATTTTACCTTCAAGCGCTATCCAAATCGATTCACATCTGCAACTTACAAAACGCAGTCCTGGGCTTCATAATTTCTGCAATTTCAACTGTCCACGCATTCCTTTACCATTCAACGCTGCTTTCTGCTCTGCGTTTGAAACAAAAACCACTCTCTCTGTGACCTTAACGCCTTTACCTGTTTCCACATTCAGTTTCTTCAGCTGTTCGTTGGCATTTCATAAGTCGATTCTGCATCTCCAGTATTAACAATCACTGTTCATGAACACGCTATCAGCACGCTTTATGGTGGCATATAAATTTGTTCCTGTCAAAAATGGGTCTGTTTACAATCCCAGAATTTATGTTTCTGCGTTTTCCTCAGAGGCTGAGGTTCCAAGTCATGCATTTTTTCAAATCATTACAATTCATTAACGTCCAACTTGGGATAAGTTCTGATAGCAAATATTAATTGGATTGGATCTTCGTACTAAGGCGATTTGCCGAACTCAATATCGATTCAGAACTGGTATCGATTCCTATGAATCGAACCATTCAATACAACTCATATCAATCACTAATTACTGAATTGGTTATTTGTCTATATAAAGACTGAAACGCATACAATCGATCTGCAATAATCACAAGCTTATAATAATCCAGTTCGCCAAAAACAGAGGTTTACATGCAGAGAACAGTCGACTCAGTTGTATTTGGAGAAATAACCACTCACGCCCTACAGTCAAAGACTATGTATGGCAGTTTCATATAGAATCGATGCAAATTTAAACATATCCAATCTCTTTCTCTCGTATGTGATTTCAACAACTATTTCATATATCACATCGACCTTGTTCAATGAACCGCAGACCCAAACATTAAAACCCACTCAGCGCCATCAACATTCGATCAGTATTGTATTGTGTTATTTTAACAAAATTGCTTCAGTTAATCAATCAACTGTGAAGCCCATACACAATTCAATTCATTCGATTGCCTTTAAATCCATAACCACAACCAAATCAAATGCACACAGTTCAACTTCTAATTTCAGAATTTAACAACCAATACATATAACCCCAATCAACATATATGTAATCTGAAACAATGACTTACAACCTTTTGTTGGCCAGATCTTCAACGTTCATGGCCCTTACAATTTGCCAGAGGACTTACAGCCTTGGCTGTTCAACCTATTCTCAACCACACTCTCTCACAATCTCAATGTGTTTTTCTCTCAAAACCCCTTCCTATTTATACAATTTTTTAAAAATCATTTAATTAAATGCTCAATCCCTTCAATTCCTCAACAAACCCCTAAATCTCTCAACATCCCTAAAGGATAGATCTTTATCCCTAAAACCCTTCAACTAATTAAATTCCCTCATATCCTTTTATTAAATAAAAAGATATTTACAAAAATCCTCACCTTCTCCTATTTTATTCAAATTAATTAATAAAATATTTAAAATTATCACACCCCCCTTTTAACATATTTACAAAATAAAAAACACCCTTGATGCTCCTGCATCATAATGCATTGGAAGAAATTACCACTCCTCAAACTCTAAATATAGAAGGACATATCAAGAAGAAAAAGATTCAAGTAGTGAAAGATCACATCGAGCATCAACAACAAGTTCTCCAACTTTTAAAGGATAATGCCACTTTGGTGCAGAATCAAATGAAACAACAAGTAGATCAACATCGCAGTGAAAGAAGTTTTGATGTAGGCGATTAGGTATTTTTACGGCTACATCTCAAGAAAGCTAGTTATGAGAAGGAAATGTTGGCGATACTACATGCACTTAAGAAATGGCGACCTTACCTAATAGGAAGACACTTCAAGGTAAAAATGGATCATGATAGTCATAAATACTTTTTAGAACAAAGATTATCTTTAGAAGAACAGAAAAAATGGGTCACAAATATGTTAGGTTATGACTTTGAAATCATCGACAAAAAAGGAAAGCAAAATTTTGTTGCAGATGCACTCTCAAGAAAGGATGAGGATGTGCAAGCATTGCTTTGTGTTATTTCTATTATCTTACCAGATTGGATAAATGAAGGAAGGGATGAATAGGATAAGGACAAAGAAGTGTGGCCACTCATTCAAAAGTTGCAAAATATCCCAATTCAAACAATATTGCCAGAACTTGACGAGGAAGGAAAATGATATTGGAGCTTGGAGAAATCACATAAACAAGAACCCGACAACTACGAAATCGATCAATTTCAGAGTATCTCATCAAGTGGAAGAAATTACCCGCTAAAGATTCCACATGGGAGGACAAGAATTTTATACAGAAGCATCAAGAACCGCTCAATCGTTAAGGACAACACTTTTTGAAGGAGAGGGGCATGTTAGGTCCCTATACTACTAGTGTAACCCCTTATTGTTATAAATACAACCCCCTTATTATATTGTTGTGCCCATGTAGTCCCAATATTTTTGTTGTTGTGCCCCATAGAAGCCCACTATTGTTATTATTGTTCCCTTACATTATTATTGTTATGTTGACTCTGATTATATTATGACCCCTTAGACTCCTATATAGAGAAAGGAGGTCTTGCCATTTGTCATCCAAGAATTGTTCATTTGTGTAATGTAAAGGAGGTTTCCCCCTTGAAGAGGCTTATTTCTAAGGCGTTGATCTATCTTTTCTATCTTTGTGTGAGTTGGTTTCATAACAAAGCCTTATACATATGCCACTACAGTGGAGTAGTGTGTGTGAAGGGTCATAAATGGCCCAAGTCGTTGAGGTGATATTTTGAGTCCATTGACAAGCATCATCAATAAAACCAATGTGATATATCAATAGATTATTCATCTGGAAAACTTAAAGAAAGATACAAGATTAGGGGGGTTAATAAAAGGCATGATAAGGAAAAAAAAATCAAATGTTGAAATGTAATAAAAGTAGAAGAATGGACAAAACTAGAAAGAAAGGTATAGTGGGACCTTATTAAGGATATAATTTTTTAGGTGTAACCTATTGATTAGGTCCTTAAGGAAAGCACCATTTAGGCGGGCTAGGATGTATGTACCTTAGGTTAGGTAGTGTTTAACAATTAATGGGCTTCTCCAGAGAGTCCCACACTTTCCAAGGCATAAGTTATCATTTGCAACATCATGTGCCAGAATGAGGTCACCCTCATCAAAATAATAAGGGGGAATTTGTCAATCAAAGGTGGCATTGGACTACTTTTTGATAATTTCATTATTTTGCAATGATGAGAACTTATATTCATTGATTCCATCTAACACAAAAAGGAATTATTAAAGATATAAAGTATTAGGAAAAATATTTACTATCATATGAAGGGTTGAATATTACATTCAATGGCTAAGACGTCCCCCACACCATGTAAAAGGTGAAAATCGGTAAAACTAGTGGTGGTATTAATGGTCGTTCCATAGGTCAAAAGGGTGAATAAAAGTGTATGATCTCAATTGTTCTTGTGTTTTTCATTGTCCATTGGAACATGGTTTTAAGGACTTTGTTGACAACCTCAACTTGGCCATTAGACTGTGGACAGTAAGGTGAAGCAAACTCATGGGTTAAAATCAACAAAGTCAAGATATCCTAAAACTATTCATTCTAAAAATGCATTTTGTGTTCTGAGACAAGTTCTTTGGGGATCCCAAATGGGTGATGACATGCTTAAAGAAGAAGTAGGTTGCTTTGTTTGTTCTGTTATTAAATTTTATCATAGCTTCTACACATTTTGTAAAGTAATTGATAGTGAGAATCACATACTCATGGCCATTGCTAGATGGGGGATTCCATGCCATAAATCCAATGCCCCATCTACAAAAGGGACCAACTATTATGACAAGGTGGAATGATTTGGTTGTGCTTGAGTCTTTTGAGTGAAGATTTGGTACTTTGTAGATCATTTTAATACTTGAATGCAATCATAGAAGAGTGTGTGATTAAAATAACTAGCACAAATAACATTTTGGGTAGTGGACATCCCTAAAATATGTCCACCTCACAAAGAGAATGTATCCAATAGACATGGACACTTGCTTCAGAGACTAAGTAGCTACAATTCCTTATTAAGGGAAATGGTTGTGTAGCACTCCTAGTTCTTGTGGTTCAAGGAAGATTTGTTGAAGAGGTAGTGCCCCCTTTTTCGGGTGCAAGACCTTGATTGGACATTTCTATCTTCATCTATTTAAAGTCCATAACTTGGGGGTGGTGCTAGACATGATGACCATATTCACCACATA